>JARFOC010000480.1:142311-167604 GCA_031763485.1 Osmoderma eremita
GTTTGGGCCTTGACGAACAGCAACAAGTTGATGTAATATACACAGATTTTGCTAAGGCATTTGATACTATTGATCATCCCATACTCGTTGCGAAGCTATCTTCAATGGGTTTCTCTGCCTCTATCTATCAGTTAATTATTTCTTACTTAGCTAGTAGACCGTGTTATGTTTCTTACAATGGGTATAAGTCTAATAGTTTTCTGGAGTTCTGCAAGGGTCAAATCTTGGCGCCCTCTTTTTCTGTGTATATATAAATGATCTCTTCTCGCAGTTGGATTATAAGGTACTTGCATATGCAGATGATATTAAAATCTTTCGGAAAATACAGTCTTACGATGATTGTAATATACTGCAACATAATTTAAATCTTATAAGTTCTTAGTGCGAAACCAATAAAATCCATCTTAGTATTAGTAAATATGCTGTGATGTCCTATTCCAAAAGGAACAGCACCTTTACATTTGATTATTCCATCAACCAACATGTCATTGACAGGCTTACCACAGTTAAAGATCTCGGTATCATATTTGATCCTAAGCTAACGTTCTCAAGTCACATTGATTACATGTGTGAGGCTGCTACTCGAACTCTCAGCTTTATCATTCGTTCTTGCAAACACTTTTCCGATACGTATGCCCTAAAAGCTTTATTTTATTCATTCGTACGATCGAAACTTGAATAGGCATAACTAGTGTGGTACCCTTATTATGCATATCAAGAGTCAGCAGTTGAAAGAGTTCTAAAATATTTAGAATTCAAAACTCCACGAGGCTGTGATTATAATATTCTCCTTCAGAATCACAACTTTCAACGATTATTTGACAGAAGAGAGTGCACAAGTGGAAGTTTTTTGGCAAAACTTTTCAATTATGAAATCGACTGCTCCTCTCTCCTGTCGCAGGTATCTATTATCGTTCCTCGTAGCTCTAGTCGATCTTCCGATACATTTTTAGTTCCCCGTGCCAAAACTAATATTCACCTTAAAGCTCCTTGGACCCATATGGCTAAAAATTCTAATAAATATTTTTCTGATCCTTTCCATTCCTCGATTTAACTCCTCCTAACACTCCTTATGTGTCATTAGCTTAAGATAGATCCGTAAGTAAATTGTAATTGTGTTCAATTGCCTAATTTTCTTATGTATTGATTATGATATTTTTCTTTCTACTTTACTTAATATTGTTCTGTTATTGGATGTAGTTCTGTTGGACAATAAAGGGCCATTATTATTATTATTAGTTCCGTTATCTACTTCGGGCTGAATTTAGAATGGTTCCCAAAAAGCTTAGTGTCCTTTCTTGCCGGCTGAGAGGGGGATATAAGCGTGCACAACTTAGTATGCAACCATTAATGTACATAAAGAATTGTATGTCAAAATGCAAGTATAGAGAACGTCGCGTATGCTGCACACAAACCTAATAATAAAAGAATTGATAATTAGTAAGAAAACAAAAGATGCTACGTCTTCCCTGGCATTTCTTCGTTGGGGAAAATTAATGTTATGATCTTATTACATTTGTGATTGTCTATTCTAAGACTATTGAAGCCGACAACTTTGCAAAACAGGGCGGCGCGGGGTGCTTCCAGGGTCTAGAACCGGCAATTGGCATATGAGTTTCGATAGGTAAACAACAAATTTGTCTCTGGTTAAAAGTACTCCAATCTTGGAGCAATTCTCCTAGTTTGGTACATGTGGAAGACTGCATTTCACCTAATCATGTCAAAACTGGAGAATTATTAAAACTTGACGATCAAAAGGTCAAAATAATTACCTCTGTGTTTACAGGTCACTGCAGACTTAGAAAACACCTACACAGAATCGGGTTGTCGGAAGAAACCGAATGCCGGTAGTATATGGAGGACGAAGAAACAGTAAAGTACGTTATGTGCCACTGTCCTGCGGCCACCCGAATCAGGTACTTCATTTTTGGGAAGGAATTTACTTCCCTATGTGACCTGAAGAATTCCTTATTGAACAAGATTCTGAGCTACCTCAAGGGCCTGGACTTGTTTGATCAACTCTAGGATGGCTTCCGTTCTACAACAGGACCTAGCAGCCGAAGTAGAAGGGACGATTAATCGAACCAGGCGGAATGACATGGCTACTGCTATGGTCATTATCAGCATCTGGTCGTTTTATTGTTATCGTTCAGATTCGTGAGCCAGGAAGCAATCACTACCATCGAATTGTTGATCATCTGGGTTAACTGAATATGCGCAAGACTGCCACCTATACGATTTTTATTTGAAATTTAACATTAGAGATTCCATTAATATCCGGGGCTCAACCGGTAAAGACGGTCTCTGTTTGGTAGGGAGTAAGGGTAATATGATTCCAGCCAGCGACAAGAAATGGGCTTATGCCCATTTCTTGTCGCTGGCTTTTATAAAATGTTACTAAATGAAAAAATACTTTATTGTTTCTATAACTTGTAAATCAACACAAACTATTATACATCACACAACACTACACAACAGAAGGGTTTTGAACTAGTTTTACGCACCCACATCACGAATCTACCAGGCAAAGAACGACACGCCTGTGGAATTCATCGACTCGAAGTTCCTACAACAGAATCACGAGGGCGGTCAAGAAGGCCGTACCTGCAGTATTGTGGATAAACCGTTCGACAATGCAATTATATCGCAGCACAGTACAGTAATAATGTATTGCCGTGGTGATGATGACAGGGATATTGGATATGGTTGCGGGAGTAACGGAGAGAAAGGGAAAAAAAAAGAAATGGTCAGAAAAAGTAAAGTTTGTGAGCAGAGAAATAAAGAGAAGATAGTAAGTAAAAGAGTGCTAACAAGAAGTGATTAGGAAAGTGAGGTGAAGGAAACATTTGAAGGATGAAGAAGAAGTGACGAGGTTGCAGAGAAGAGAGAAGTGGGTAGAACACATACAATTGCACACAAGGGTTATATTTTATAAGGTATTTGATATTAATTGATTCGTTAAATTATATGTGCGTACTATTGGTAAAGTAGCATTGCTAAATTATTTATTCAAACACATCTTTAGGTTATTTGATATTATTTAGATAAATTACAAATTTTGATTAAGAAATGCAGTAACTGCCCATCTTGTGTCAATTTGACATAAATAACAGAACCTAAGTTTATAAATTTTATTATCATTTAAAATTCATTTGAAATTATTTTATTTGCATTTTGAAACAGTGCACTACATCAAGTAATCAAGTAATCAAATAAGTCATCGTTCTTCAAAAAAAGAAAACCCAGTTTTATATGAATATTTTGATAGGTGAAAACGGTTTGTATACAAGTATGCAGTTTTTTTTATCGATCTAAAGGTAGTGAACTTTATGAAAGCGCTGCAGAAATATTTAACAAACCAGCAAGCTTTTAATCTGTGACTGCCGGCGAAAAGTAGTCGCATGCACATGTATTATATGTATATCGTGCGGTTACAACGAAAAAATAGCGTTAAAATCAAGCTGAGAAACCATCAAATTACAGTTCGTAGACAATTCAAATATCATTTTAATGGTCTGCCGCACCTAGCTTTTAATATTCAACGTAATAGAACGGCGCTGTTATACCCATAACAATTATCTTCTGTTTCAAACTCGTTATTTAAATCAAAACCATAACATTTAAAGTCAGAGCGGTCGTCGCTTTGTAGGTAAATTAAATGTGCCAAAGTTATTTCTATTGTTTATTTATTCCGTATAGGTATTGTGCAAGTAGTAACGGATCGGGGAAGAGAAATGCCTTCATGGAGTGTGAATGTGTGTGTGCGTTAGTGCAGATACAGGAATCGCGTAAACATATGAGAAGTAGGAAATTCTTGGGGAACGCTTGCAACACACTCCGATGTCTATGTATATCAGTAGTGTTACGTTATTGCATCTCATTTTGTTCCGTTAATTGGAAGAGCGGTAGTATGGGGATACGGGATATTATGGATTTAATCTCGTAATAAAAGTGGAAATAGCGTACATGCCCGTTTTTGTTTATTGCCCCTTTAATGTTTACATTGTCCGACTTATTTCTGTGTTTACTCATTCCGTACGAGTTTTATTTTATATATAAATACGTGTTTCAACAGCTATCATCATCAGTAGCTGCGGTTGATATGCTGAAAAACCTTTATGGGTATGGGTACTACCTTCCCGCATTAATAAACATTTTCTTACACCAGCGAAATTTAATGTGAAATCACAAAATGTTTATGAGTTGAGTACATAAATTTTATAAAATTATTATGTTGTCGGAGGATTTGAAATAAAAGTGCAAGAAACAGCAATGTTGTCACTATTAAGAGCTGTTTTGGCGAAAAGTAAATAGCACTAAGCAGCTTTTGCTAAAAATAAGTATTTATACAATGTAAAAAATTAGCAGTGGTTTTCTAATATTTTGTAAATTCCGCAATGAAAATGAAATGATACTTTAGGATTTGATCGTTTGCGTCGTGTGAATTTTAGAAGTTTGCTTTTTTAGAGTTGGTACCCAAACATTTAGCGAATTTATCATGGCGCATCATATACTGTACAGCAACCCATACAAACCATGCAAGTCTATTATAAAAAAATAAATACATATTAAAAAAATAATAAAAAAAGCTTTAAATAAAACGCACTAGAAAGGATAAAGCTAGTTTCTTTTTCTAGGCGCTATTGGTTCACCCTACACATTTTGCTTCGTAACGTTTTGAGCTTTATTGTTCTTAAATATATTGGTTCACCCACACTACGAAAAAAAACTTAAAAGCTTTGTAAAAAACACGAAAAAAATTGTTTTATCCTTAGTGTAGGGTGAACCAATAGCGCTTAGAAAACAACTTGTTTTATCTTTTTTAGTGCGTTTTATATAAAGCTTTTTTTTCAATTTTTTAAAATATGTATGTATTTTATCCCTTCAAGAATGTAATTGTATTTTTATTATTTATTCATTACCTTGACTTTAAATTGAACTTCACGTTTGTAACAGCAAACCATTTATTTATAAACATCTTCGAGTACAGGAGAATGACAATTTAATAATAGATACATCTTAGCTTTTAGGTTATAGATGCATCTGTATATAGGTAAGATTCCATGAAAATGTTATTAACAACAATTTTCTTTATGTTTTTGACACTTGTATTGAACAATAAACGATTATATACTAGTTTATACTAACGTCTTTACTCCTCAAGGTAAACAATACGATACCGCTATTAAGGTGGGTATTCACTACTGTGCGTGGCAAAGCCGAGTAAACTGCGGAATGTCTGGCTGAAATATAACTGATGCATCGAGGTCCATAAAATCAGGCGCACTCCCCTTGACTTTGTGGACATCGATGCCTTTAATTAGAGCAAGTTTTCCATAATTTTACTCCCCTCCAATTCGCACAATAATGAACACGGCCCTTAATACCGCTTATATAACAGGAGGAAGAGCCTTTGCATTGCCGGTAAGTAAGGCACCTTGATCGAACTTTGAATTTTGAAATGACAAATAATCATTTTTAAAAATAATCCATAATCAAATCTGCTCTAAATTATATGAATATGACATTGTGCTCTGGGGTATGCAAGTATGAAAATTTTCAAATTGCTATGACATTCGTAACTGTGTTAAAATTGCACCAGTTAGCCTGGTAACTCCTAATATACCCGATACAAGTTAGGTTAATATAGAACTCTTAAAAATGAGGGAATGGTTACGATTACGGAAAGAAATCTGGGAACATTTTTTGGGCGAAATAATGTGCCAAATGCCAAATAACGGTGAGCACAATGCATCTGGCACATCAATCCATCACCCATCAAGACAACTGAATCTTTCGTACGACACTACTCAACAAACTAACAAAAGATCTGAATTTAAAGGCGTACAAAATTCAACTGACCCAAGAACTTAAAGGAACGGAAATAACCTGTATTTGTGTTCTGGATTTTATAAAACAGATACACTAATGTTGATTTTTGTAAAAGGAAAGCTCATACTGAAGGATGATACTCATTTTTATTTAAATGGCTTTGCCAATCGACGCAGTTGCTGCATTTGGCCTAGTGAACATCAACAAACTACTGGAGAAAAGTCAATGCATCCACCAAAATGGCAATGTTTGGTGTGCACTATGGCATGGAGGAATCACTGGCCCATAACTTTTTGAGGACGAAAGTGGCAACACTGTTACTGTCAAAGGTGTACGCTATCGAGAGATACTAAACGACTTCTTTTATACCGAAATCAATGATTTGAACTTGAATGACACGTGGTTTTAACTGGACGGAGCCAAATGTCATGCAGCGCATGAAACTTTCATTTTACTCCAAATCAAACTTCTTGGTCCTCTTATTGGCCACCGAGTTTACGTCAACAAACTCGCTACTATTCCAGAGAACATCAGGCGCGCGGTTGCTGAAATACAGCAGCAGGTATGCGAAAGCGTTATGGAATACTTGCCTAAAAGACTGGTAGCATGTCAACGGAATCGTGGATGCCTTTTGGCCGACAGTACATTTCATATGTAATTGCTAAGTATGTAGGTACTTTAAACTGATAGCAATAAAAACGATTTTTTAAAAATATTTTAAGTTCCATTCGCAAACAAATTCTAAATTTCAAATTTGGACACCAATTTTTTATACTACATTTGTAATAAATCTAATGTAATATTTTTTCAGATACTTGTATATAAGTTTCACAATTATTTTTTATATTTTTATTCGTTTTATCCTTCCTACAAACCGAGAAGGTCGAAACAATGCGTATACTATATTTAACGGCTTGCTATATTTGTGTTCTTGTTATTCTGATCTAAATGAGTGTAGAAACACAACAGCAATTAAAATAAGAACGCATTAGCTTCGCATAAATGTTTAGGTTTCCACGGCGATTAAGGCCTTTATATTAAAAGCAGTATAAACTAATAGGGAAATAAATTTGAAAAAATCGTTTAAAGGAAGATATCATAACCTAAATATTGTGGTTAATAACTTTCTTTGAATCACCACCCATTATATGATATTTCTGTGTGTTTCTCGTGCGATCTTTTTGCAATCTATCCGCTAACATGATCGTATAGATACAATCTAAGAATAGCTCCATAGCCGGGTTGCAATTATTGCCACGTTAAGAATTTGTTTTATGCTGGGCCATCACCTGCGTTAATGTCTAACTGGTAAAAATGGATGTGGTATCGCGAGAAAAAAATATCGCGGAAAGTTGTACATTTTTGATTCCCTACACTTACGTGTAATGGCGTAACCTAGTTCTCTAGTGCAATAATTACAAAATGGATGCTGGAGAAGCTGCTGCTGTATTATATGAAGGCGCCGAACTTTTTTTAAAGTATTATTCGAGAAACTCGATTACTTTTTCGGTTGACCGTGTTCCCGCCGAAACACAACATCTGATCCGTCCCGACCGTGTATGCAATGCGGAATGAATAAGTATAGCCACAGTCATGCGATAAGCAACGCATTCTGTCCTTTTGCGCGAAAAAAGATTGCCACCGGAGTTGTCTTATAACTTCTATGCCGTGATAAAATTGGTGCATTAAGCTGCGGCTGCATTTGCATTTAGCGCCAGATTACATGCTATTACGTCACATTAGACGCGAGTGAAGCCCCGGCTTTAGACAAACGTTTTTGTGTCTCAAGCTACATACGTAGGTATTGATAGGAGTAAATATCTTTCTAGGATATTGCCAAGTCATCTTATTCCGAATTTTGGAGCTGTATTTGATATAGTACAAGCATTTTAATTTTAAAGGAAGTTATGATAAACATGGCACTGAAGTGCAATAAATATAATAAACAATACTACGGTTTCTTAAAAAAAAAAAAGAAATCTTGCCATATCCGCAGAAAACATAAGTACTAAATTTATACTAGAGACAATGTGACAAAACTTGTTTTAATTCTAAAATGTATATGTATATTATGGAAAACTTATTCGCATGGAATCAGAAAAATATGCATATTGTCAATTTTATTTTTAGCTTATTGTACAGATATGCTGGCTTTGGTTCAAAAGTTATTCATGTACACATTAGAATAATTTGTTTGGAGCCCATTTACACAGTGGCAGCCGGCGTACCTATAAGGGCTGCCGGGGCGCAGCATTGATTAAATAAAAGCTAATTTCCGAAAGTACTTTCTATTATTGCATTATTATAATTATTGTACTATTTACTATAATGCCTCTGGGCGGAAAGCTCCTTAGATTCGTTCAAATTGGGGAACGACCGACGCACTGCGGTGCCGATCGGGCAAATTTATGTAAAATGTGTAACTATTTGTTGACCTACCATTATAAAAAGTTAGTATGTATAACGACAAAGAGTTAAGGTTTAATATGCACAACAGGAAATCATGGAAGTGTTTACTAACTTATTTACACAATTTAAACATTTTGCAAATATATATAGTCGCGCATACTATAGGTACGCACATCAAAGAATGTATATCATTTTAATAAGTCCAATAAGTGTAAATTACGAGGGATGTCCGGTTACTAAGGTACATTTGTGAATCACAGACAGACTACTTTATTTATAGAAATCGAACATACACTAGGTAAAAGCGTGAACTGTTAGGCACTTTTCAACATTATCGCCGCCAATGTTAAGGCATTTATCCCAGCGAGGCACAAGCTTCTGTGAACCCTCTTCGTAAAGGGTGCTATCCGAATTTATAAAATACTGCTGTAGCTCCTCTGTAAAGCCTTCTCCGTAAGTCTTCAGTATTTTTTTATGAATTTCGGCATGTGTTTCATTATTTGCATGAAAAAAAAGAATAACCGCTCGCACTTCAAACTCGGAGTATGTATTGATTGGAACTGACGTTGTGCGGTTGTAACGCACATGTTGTATTGAACCTAAGGCAATGGCAATAGCCACCTATGCAGTATATATGCACATCTAAAATGCGTGCAAGTTTTAACCTGATCGGAACTACGTAGTCGGCGTGTCTCAGTAACCGGACATCCCTCGTAGTAATACAATAATAACAATAATGATTTATACAATTAAAAGTTAAATTGTGCCCAAAAACTCACAAAAAAGAATAAATAAAATTAGCATTAATAAAATTGTAGAAAAACATAAAATATTAAGCCTGCTTCATTTTAATCATCCAATAAATCTAATGCTTGGTCCTCGATTTCTATATGTTTCTGTGAAGATTGTTTTCTTAAACTAACCATAAGTGGATCGCATGTACAGAGTAAAGTATAAAAAAAAACATCTTCGTTTGTAGCTGATCTCGAACATTTTCTAGAACGATGCAGTCTAAAATTTTTATAATCTTTGTTTCTAGATTCCTGGAGATCTTCAGAGAGCTGTGCAAGAGGAAAAATATTATATCTAATTATGCTCTCTCCATGAATAAGAACCTTGTAAACTGGAGAGTGCCAATTATACTTGTTCACACAAAACTCAGCTCTGGTGTGTGCATAATCACCAAATTGCCCTGCATACATTTTCCTACCACAAGACAGTTTGCATTATGATACAAAATCCTTTTATTAAATCTTCGTCAACTCCTGTTATTGCAGCTGTGCAAGTAGTAAGTATAACAATAATAAATATTGTACATACATTACTAAAATCAAACAAAATAATGATTAACTTCCATCTAGGTATGTAGGTGTTGATTAGATGCTCTGAGCGAGTTGACAACCCGCAAACAAATATGCTAAGCTCTTAAAAACAGATATATGGTTGGTTGAAATCTCACTGAGGTTACTGGTTATTGCAGGAGTGTTTTAAAAAACACCATGAAAATAAGGCCCATATCATGAACATTCCTAATCCCACAAATATCGGTCGAGTGAACATTTCCATTCAGATAAGTAGCGCTATCAATAGTAGTAGTCAATCAATTCAGGAACTTGATGAACAGGTACAGAAAAATAGATATTTTTTGTCATAAATTGATTGTACAAAATTTTCCGCAATTAATAAAATTAAGGTAAGAATTTTTCAATACATTTCTTTATTTTTTGTGCTGAAAGCTCACGAGCCGCCATGCGTTTCTTTTCATTTCTGCAAAAGATGTGTAGGTGGAAACAGATATAATATCTATCCGAAAGAGGGAATAGCCCTCTTGAAAATTATTGAACACTACAAGTGCAGACACAGCAGTTATTGGAGGCTTCGTTTAAATATGTAGTTAAAGGTTGTTGCACAGATAACAATAAAATAAACAGAAAATATGTGTTTAAAGAAGAAGATTTATTTCAGTGGTATTAACCACTTGCCTAGCAATGTTTGCGCGAAGTTGCTCCCGTTAAAAAGAAATTTAATAAAACACAATCATTTAATAATAAATAATAAAAAAATTATATACTTTCGTAACAAAATAAAATTAATTTGAGGAATTAATATTAATCAAGTTGCCTGGAATACGCATATATGAAGTAAATTTTTAATGTTATTTCTATTCGAGAGCTTGAAGTGATCACGGCATAACAGGCGTTTACGTCAGTTCATAAAATGTATGATGAAATTTTAATTATACATCTTAAAATTGTTGTGAACAACTAAGCTAGCCGGTTAATCCATCACCCATCATTATTTAACATAAATAGGTTACACTCTTAGAAAAATACTTGCATCAATCCAACAGAAACGAATTGTTTGAAAAAATATTATTGGATTAACTATATTTTTGTTTAATTATTAAAGAAAACGATTTCCAAATCAAAGAAAATTTTATTCTTGAAAATTATGATTGATTTAGCAATAAAATTTTGTTCGAATTAATATTTCTGATATTTACAACGTAATTTGTTAAATTATTAAAAAAAGTTTGGCAAATAATAACCAATAAAATTGTTATTTGGACAGTATCTTTGTTTCTAAAAAAATATTTATGAAATAATCTATACAAAATAAATAACAATAAAATTTGTTGGGTCTTCTTCTTCTTTCCTTATCCTTATGCCCCTTTAGGGTATCGGATTGGAGGTCAGGTCCTTCCATGCTTCCCGATTCTTCGCGAGCCTTTTCATCTCTACCAACGATTTGCCTCTCCTCACTCCCATTTCTTCAATCTTCTCGATCCACTTTTTTCTTGGTCGTTATCTTCTTCTTCCCTTCTCTCCTCCTGATTC
Source organism: Osmoderma eremita (assembly GCA_031763485.1). Taxonomy (NCBI): domain Eukaryota; kingdom Metazoa; phylum Arthropoda; class Insecta; order Coleoptera; family Scarabaeidae; genus Osmoderma; species Osmoderma eremita. The sequence goes on from JARFOC010000480.1 coordinate 153,390, forward strand.
TGTTAACATTCTTAATATTGTGTCACTCTTCTTTCTTATCAGGTGGCCGAACCATCGCAGTTGTTTGCTCTCTATAAATTCCACTATTCCCTCTTGCTTATTGTTTCATTTGGTATTCTATCATATCTAGTCTTTCCCTCGATTTTTCTTAAGAACTTCATTTCCGTCGCATTCAATTTACCTTCATGTTTTTTATTTGTGGCCCAAGTTTCACTTGCATATGTTAATGTGGGTCTCGCTATTGTGTTGTATACCTTTAATTTTACTTGTTTATCAATTTCTGTTTTGCCTAATATTGTTTTGTTAATTGTATAATAGATATTTTTTGTCTTCTGTATTCTATGTGCTATGTCCGTTTCTGTTAAGAAAATGCATCAAGGCGTTTTTTGTTGATTCAACAAGAGAGCATCTTTGAATATATACAACAAAAAAAGATAGTAGTTCCAAATCAGTTTTGGTTAAATTAACAAAAGTATTTTTCTGAGTGCATATAGATTATCATTAATATTTTATTATATTTATGATACTAGTAAAAACTGCTATTTTAAATTAACGAGATTCAGTCAGTTAATACTTATTTTGAAAATATGTGACATGCAATTCACCATCAGAAAGATAGCTTTGATTTGGAGATAGGTATAGTTAAATTGTTGAAGCACTACGTTATGTATGATGCAAAATGTCAATCAGCTGTTTACCCCTTCTCCGAATCTATCAGCCTCACCAAGTTAGAATATGATGAATATGTTGAATCCAGCATTAATCTACCAGCGTAGAAAGAAACTTCATTTGATCACTAATAAAATAACCGATCTTGATTTATTTTGAATACCATATATTAAGCATTTGCCTAAAAACTCAAATGTTTTGAAATATCTGAATGAATGTGTAATGTAGAAAATCTCAAAGCCTTTTTATTTTTACAACATTGTTGTATATATTGGTTAAGATACAACCATATATTTGAAAATATCATCCGAAGTGAATATAACATTTTTAGTGTAAAAACGAGATATTTTTACTGAAAATATCATTCATGTTTCGTGTCTTAAATGTTTTTAAAAATCCTTCAATTCTTATTTTATAGCATTTATAGCATGTTTAAACATCTACCTAAGTATCGCATTATTTCTTACCACCTCAATATCCACAGGCAACTTATCAAAATAGCCAACAATATCTTGACTTGGAATTATACAATAAGTTGCTACCTTGTCCTATAAACGATATTCCAAATTTTCATCTATTCAAAAAGACTGTTTAAGTAATACTTATTAGATGTTAACTGTTAGTGTGTTAATGATTTTTATTTGTGCAATAAATTATAATCATGTTGAATTTTGATATTTTATACCTATCTGCCTTCTGATTTGTTTCAGGCAAGTGTTTACCTATTTACTATGTTAGAAAATCAAGTTATCTTTTTAGGTAAGAAACTTCTGGTTTGGTGTGTGATTAATTTTGAAAATACGTATTTCATTATATATATATATATATAAATATTCTTATTTCTATTTCAGTTGGTATATTTCTAAGAAATACTACGAAAGTTAACTCCTTCCTGTTTTACGAATTTTTTATGTTTTCTAAATTATTATATAGTTTTTATTTTCGTAAATTGGATCACCAACGTAAATCCGTTAAACATAACAAGAGAAATTTTAGTATAGCAACTAGATACTTACTTCTACTCGGCGATGGTTTTTTCACCTAATCTTTCGCACTGTCAAACGACATAACGACGTAAGAATCAACAGGTAAGAACGATGACAAGCCAAAAAAATCCAACACGCACCGTGTGTTCCTCCGACGCACGGGGGCATTAAAACACTTAAAAACACACCGTACTACTACACACACCACCAGTTTCGACCGGCAAGTATCTTCTATTCGTCGTCGCAAGTAAATTAGCTCCGAAATCCGAAATCCGACGCCGCAAATATTTTGTTTTCACACTCGTACAACGTGCACGTAGAGAGAGTGGCCGTACAGGACGGGCAATTAGACGAGAAGAAAATGAGGAGACGACACATGAACTCTATAAATACTTATTTACATTCCATATTATGCATGTATATATATTATAAACCTATTATATGTTTTATTAATTCCTGTCGGCCGTCTGAAACAAATACGGGTATTATCATTACGTACGTGTTAAAGTTAAAAAAGAGAAAAATGCACTTTGAAAGAAAGGCGCGGTGACAACGTGAAACGGTGACAATAAACAAGAAATAATGAGAGAAGTTTACCGCGTCCTGCGAGTTTGTTTAGATGTGTTTTGCAGTGCGCCGAGCAAAAATAATGGATAGACCTAGAGAATGGGAGTGAGAGAGAGACAAAGGGATAGCGCGGACGACAGGAATTCTAAATTAGTAGCAAGTTATACTGAACTTAAGTTAACATAGTTGCCCACCCTCGCATGCTCTCTGAAACATGCATAGTTTTCAGTTGGCCGTCCTGAAATCACTCACGGTTATATTAAGCTCTCTCGGCTGCGAACGTTTCATACGTAAGGCGCGAACGTTACAGTGCGCTCATGCGGGGAATAGTGAAAATAACGCCGACGCTTCAAGCGTCGCCGCTATTTATTCTATTGCCTGGAAATTTTCTTCTGTGCCTTCGTGTACGCGTTCCTTTAGTTGCGTACAGGCAATGGCAAAAATAAATTTATGTATATCAAGATAACGCAGATACATCTAAATTTACCCGAATAGCAAAAGTAATTCTTTTCTTTCAGAAATATCAGGTAACCAAATAAGTTTGTTCAGTTTTTGTATTGAGTGCCATGAATTTAAGTTGTTGAGCGATAGCACTTGTTTGTTATTTATCAATTACTTTAGTATGATATTTCTTTTATCACATACATTACACGTTTTGTATTTTTTTATATTTAATTCCTAGTTTTAAATAATTGAAAATGGTAACGAATAAAATTTTAATTCGGGGTTATTTACTCTATGAGTGCAAACTTGGTATCAACGCTGCAGTATCGGCACGAAAAATATGTACCGCATTCGGAGATGATCCAGTTGACCAAAGATCATTAACAACGACGATATTCATCAGGTTGTGGAGGTAAATTCCAGTACAACGTACAAAGTTTGTAGAAAGGTTCAGTGTCAGTGAAGAAACCATTCGTTTGCACCTTCATCAGCTGGGAAAGAGGTGGAAGTTAAGCAAATGGGTCCCACATGAATTGTCAAATGTTAACAAAACTTGTCGGTTTTACCGTTTATTTGGCAAACATTTCACGCAACGATAATGAACCAATTCTTGATCGGTTGTTAATCTGTGAGGAAAAGTGGATATTATACTTAAATTCTAAGCATTCGTATCATTGGTTATCGCCTACTGGTTCGGGACCACACACTCTCAAAGCTTCTTAGCGCCCATACAATATTTTATTGTGTGTTTGATGGACAACAAAAGGAATTGTCCATTATGAGGTTGTGGGAAGGGGTCATACCATCACTGCTAATTTGTATTGTGAACAGCTTCATCGAGTACAAGCAGAACTCATCCAAAAACAAAATCTTTGATCAATCGAAAGGAGGTGGTATTTTTACAGGATAACGCTGAATAATATCTGAACCTAGCTGGGAAACGTTATCACATCTTCCATATTCTCCTGACACTTCGCCAAGTGATTACCATTGTGTGATTGATTATTTTTGTGTCTTGACAACTGTATGAAGCATAGACAATTCAATAATCTAGCTGATGTAATAAATGCAACCGTCAATTTTTAAATTCAAAATCCGGTTCTACGATACAGGCATGCGAGTATTAGTATCACTTTGGCAAAAGGTCATTGCGTGTGATGGTAATTACTTCGATAAATAATAGTACATTATTGTTTCTTAATAAATATTTATATTTTACCATCAAAAACCGGACGAACTTATTTGGTTACCTGAGACGAATGTCAAAACCGAAACAGAAATTAGTTTTAATTATATTCAAATTAGCTTTACGTGTCTTAAGAAACTCATTTCTCCAGGACGATGCACTGTATTTCAAAAGGTATCACTCAACCCCTCGTGTAATATAAAAAAAATTGGGGTTGGCACCCCTGCGGTTATGGGGTTAAAGACATGAAGATCATTTCTTCTTCCGAAGTTCGGCCAGAAATTGACATGTTTCGGCAATTTTAAGAAGACAATTGCGATTCTTAAGTATTTAGGGTGTTTGTTTTTTTCGTGGACACTCTATATATCGACGTATCCAACGAAGACTATAGTAACTCAAATTTTCTACTATTTGAGTTACATACAGCAAACGTTTTATTCAGCTAATCTTTTCCCTGGATGAAGGTCGTATCTTACATTTTTAATATACTATGACCAAAATTACAAGCTATCATTGAATAGTGTTTCTGATTTGTATGCACAATCCACCGAAGATATTCGTGTCTTGAGTTACTGTATTCTTCGACGTCGATTAACCGGTTAGTATCAGTCGTATCTCGAGTTACTTTAGTTTTCGGTGCAATTTTAAGGTTGGGTGTGGTTAGGTGAACTTTGCGAAGTTCTGTTATAACAACAAACATGTGCTCCAAGACAAATTTAATTTTGTAACTTGCCAGGGAGTCATATACTAATGTTGAAGGTGATGTTTTACCTGAATTTTGGCAATTGGAAAATCATACAAGACAATGGGATTTTGTTGCTCGTTATGTAAAGCAGGTAGCCAAAAAACAATTGGCTGTTACTGCCAACTACCAGTCTCGTGGCAATTTCTCTCGGGAATATTATTTCAATATTGGCGGTGAAGAAAAACGCATTTGCAAAGTTACGTTTTTGGGAATTCCTAATATTTCAGAGGTTTGGGTGATTACAACATTAAGCAATTTAAAATAAGGTGGCACATTGGAAAAAGATATGCGTGTGGAACACAGTACACGACCAAGCAAACTAAAGACAGAAATTGCAGAGACTCTCAGAAACCACATCAAACTGTTTCCTGTGGTACCTTCTCATTATATTCGAAAAGGCTCTACGAAAATATAAGTACTTCGAGGAGGGATTGAGCATCAAAATGATGTATCGATTGTACACTGAATATTGTAACCTAAATAATATTAGTGTACCTGCCACTTCTCGTCAGTATAGAGATATTTTCTATAAGGAAATTAATTTCTTTCTTTAAGCCGAAGAAAGACGAATGTGACACTTGCGCTGTTTTTAATCTGGGTTCGAAAGGGGAAGAAGAAAAACTTAGTGTAAAATATGAGCTTCATTTAAAAAATAAGACCGCGGTCAGGAATTTGAAAAATTCTGACAAAGATCTTGCAACAAACGATGAGAGTGTATCGTTTGCTTTGATCTCTATAAAGTTTTAGCTACTCTAGGGTCGAATGTCAGCGATTTCTATTACAAGAGCAAGATTTCAACATACCATTTTACAATTTACGACATAGGAAACCACGAGAGTTACTGCTATGTGTGGCATGAACAAAGAGCAAAAAGGGATCTCAATGAAGTTGCCAGTTGTCTTTGGAAATTTCTAGACTTGAAAACTAGAAAAGGAGTGAAAAAAGTAGTATTTTATTCGAACAACTGAGCTGGACGAGCGCCCACTATTAACAAGTTCCATATAAAATTATTGTACGACGCTGCACTACCGATAGACGACAAAAAAATTAAGGGATTATGGTGACTTTGTGGTAATAGCGATATAGCCAATATGTGTCATGCCTTTTATAGGAGTCTGATTTCAAGACCATTCGTGACTACTGAACGTGAAGAAACTGACACCCAAGAAGTGGAGAGCGAAAATTCTGAATAAAAACGTTTTCAAATAGCTGTGGTCAAGAAATAATTTATCATTCATTTTAACAGAATGTTGTATTTGTTTATTTAAATAAAAGTCATTAAATAGCATCTGTGTAACAAATATTTTAAACAAAATCTCCAACGAATACTATAATAACTCATGCAAAGACCACTTAGGGAGGAAATAAAAAACATATGTCGCATGTCTGAAATTGTATTGTAAATAATTAGTTTATATTTGTTATAGAAGTGATTTAGAATTATTAGGTGAAATTATTAATTTTGATTTAATCTATTAAATAAGAAATGAAGTTATGAAATTTTAAGTTAAACTAGGATTACATACCCTATTATTAGAAATGTAAATTATTATACCAGAATAGTAATAGTTATGTTCTTGAATTTCAAAGAATCTGGCGGTATTTTAGTCTATTCAGAGGAAATTGATATTCCACGATTAATTAAGTACAATGCTATGAAACAATGAAAATATCCGACTTAAAACACAACCATTTTTACTGCTGCAAATAATAGGTTAGTATAGTCTTCGTAATTTTTAATTTTTGTTAAAAATAGTGTATTCAAAATGACAGCGTTGTCTTATTTTTTGAACAATAGTAATGTTGTGCGAAGCTTAATCTGCAAAAAAATATCTGCCTTTAAAAAATAACTAAATGTATTAACTAAAACATATTTTACATATTTGCTTCTGTATACATGTGCTTAGTTATTTGCACGAACGAAACTTATGAGTATTCATTAAAACATTACGGCAAATTGTAAAATCAATAAGAGATACACTGAAAGTGCCACTACCATTCAAATTATTTGTACATACTCTTCACATTCTTGCGTTCACATTTCTTTTTTTGAGCTCGTCTTTTTTCACACGTTTTCATACCATTGTTTCACTTCTAATTCGTTTTGTTGTCGGTCGTATATCACAACAGCATTTCAACGTATGTATATGTACATCATGTGAATTCACGTAAGTATTCATCGAGAGGTATGTGTTTCAGTGTACTTATTTGTATGAGCACTGCATTGACATGTGTATTTTCTTAATCAATACCGGTGTGAGCGGCGTTCTCGGAATTTTACAATTGTTCTCTTATTAACGATTCGTTTTATCGTATCGATTTTGCTGTTAGCGTTCGTGCTGTGTTTTCGTTCGACGACACACAACTATCTGTGAATTTTGCATTGTTTCAGAAGTTTGAAGTATGTATATACACACGCGGAAATGGCCGGGAATAATGACAACCAGTGCTCGCGAGGGCGGGCGGCAGTAGAGAAAATTGCGGCTACGTAATTGCCACAAATTGGTGTTCGATCATTATCGTCGCCGAAAGTGAGCGATTCACAAACAACAGAGCGGTATCGCGTAGCGTCGTTTTCAATTTTAACAACGCAACGGGGAAAATATTACATTACAAATGTGTCTAGAGAAACGCCATTATATCAACTATATCTTACGAGTTACGTAGGAAAATTGTTTTGTTAGTATTCGATTCGGCATCGTTATACTATGAAACAACTCGTTCTTGAAGTAGTTTGGAAACGTGATATGTATATTTATGAGTGTATAGCACTTATGAGAAAACTATTATCAGAATTGAGAAAAATTCATTGTAAAATAAATTGAAAGGTTTTTACAAATGAAATAAATTAAGAAATATCAAAAATGCCAATAACAATTAACCGTAAAAATGCATTATCTGCGTATGGTTTATTGCTGGAATCACCGTACTAGCAAAAGCAATGAAAGTGGCAAGTGGCTAGGACATTTCGCAATGACTTCGCGATGCATTAGCGATGAAAGTGGGTTTAGCATTCGGAGAGACGCTGATGACGCCTGGTAAGCAGAAACTCGAGTTTAATGCTTGTACCCCTTTCATTGCTTTTGCTAGTATGGTGATTCCAGCAATAAACCATGCGCCGATAATGGCATTTTTATGGTTAATGAAATAAATTGTTATTTCTTGAGATTATAATTACTCGTATAATTATATTAGATGAAACTAATATCCCTCAGAAGTTGACTTACACACTTCAACATAATCTAGGGGACAAGCAAGGAAATGCATTTCTGCTCCACATTAAGAATACTGAATGAGAAATGTCTCTTTATTTACGAATAATTTTCAAAATTAAATTCTTTTTACAAAACTTATGTAAAAAAAAACAATAACAATCAACAACATGTGACAATGAGTGCAATGTTAGTACCCAGTGAAATCTCCACGAGTGTTGACTACCTTGCTGCACCTGTTTGGCATACTCATAATCAAGTGGTCTAGTTCTCGTTGATTGATTGCATTCCACTGTCCTACAAGACACTCATACAGTTGTTGTTTTGTTTCAAAGACTAAATTTTGACGTAGTATGCTTCTTTGCACCAAATCCCATACCTGTTCTATGGGATTTAAATCAGGTGATTGCGGTGGCAACGGCAACGGTATTGAAGAAATGTACGAATGATATCAGCAGTAGGCGGACGAGCATTGTTGTGCATGAGTTGAAAATTTTCACGAATTCTTGCAGCAGTTTTGAAGGATAATTTCCCGATAGTCAATGGCATTTAAATACCGATCCAAGAAAACGAGATCAGTTTTTCCAACAAGAGATATTCCACCCCCATACCATTACACTACCTCCTTGGAGGCTGTGAACACTTTAACATGTAGCTAATCGTTCTCCATTCCCGGGACGCTTCCACACCCTCATCCTAAGAAGACCATCTGCATGGAGTCTATTCCTCACTGTTTGATCTCTTATTAGCACATTATGAGTGTCGTAAAGTGGAGTCACTAATTCTGTCGCCGTAATGTTGCGGTTTCTTAATGCACAAAGTCTCAAGTATCTGTCATGAATTGGTCGAATTGCTCTTGTGCGTCCTATATGACGCTCACGTTTGCTGATATCTCAACCACAAACGATTGATGACACTTTTTCACGTGTTGAAAGCTTCTGCAACGGCCCTTTGAGTTAAACCACTTTGAAACATTCCAATAGCTTTTAATTGTGTTTCACGGTGTAGTAAATGACGTCTCTCCATCCGCAATTAATGCTAAATAAACTGGAAAAGGAAATCTAATCTCACTTAATATCTTAATTAGCACTAAATACACTGAATTTTTGCTAATTTACTCGAATTTTTGGAATTAATAATAACAAAATTAGCAATAGTGCGCCAATATTGCCGCATATTGTATCTTATTTGATGCAATTAACACCTAACAATGCTGATGAGATTTGGAAAGACGAAACGCACAATCCGCTAACAGTCATCATTGCAAAGAATTAATTTTTAGTATATTATAATATATATTTGTCACAGAGATTAGAAAATTGGTATACAAAACCTTTTGTACTCGCTCCAATTTTCGAGCGATCAGGAAATATTCTCTCAAGGTCAGGGGAGGCGTATTGAAACGTGGGGAGTGAACATCAATTTCCAAAGACTAGATATATGTGCACTGGTGGACAAAGGACAAATATACAAATAGACTCCGAAAGTATTGATTACTGCAGACTGTTTAAATGTCTAGTATCAATCATAGACCATGGAAAAGCATTATAAATATATTGAATAAATATAATTAAAACATATACATATTGGTACACGAATAACATTAACAATAATCTATTTAAATGTTCAAACAAATACAATATCCAGTAACATGTCAAGATTATATCAATACAAATTATGTAGAGTCTAGAGTGATACACATTTCAAAACAAGAATAAAGAAAGCAAATGAGAAATAATTAGCAGTTGCAACGTACAAATACACAAACAACGCTCACTTAAAAATATCATCTAGCAAATTTTTCCCATTTCTTGTAACGTGCACCAGAGGAACCCTGAGCATGACATTCGTTCTTATGGCGGATACACTAAATGTCTTAAAATATCTTGCAGAAGATCTGGGGACAGTAAGTGTAAGGGATAGCAACAATGGGGAATCTATTTTATTGTCGAGTAACTTCACTGAATTTCAATGCACCGTGGCTGCCAAGAAGGACTTGCGCTCCTGTACCAAATCATAATCGACATTGCGCTGCAGAAAACGTCCATATACGCGATAAGATATATATCTTAAAACAGTTCAGCAATGAGGAGACATGTGACCGCACCGCTTACTTTGGAACAAAAATAGTTGCCAAGATGTTAAAAAAAACAATTTTCAATAGTATTGTAGAAAGTAGCTATACCACGTATGGTATCGAAATGTGGCCTCTTACAATAAGAAACGCAGAGGATCAGCGGTAAACATTCGAAACCTTCTTAGATTTGTTGCGAAACCAATATACTCCAGAAATTTTCTCGTTTAGTCGTTTTTCTTTTTAGTGAATTACTACACTTACACTCTCCCCCAACTTGCTAGTCGAAATTGTATAAAGAAAGCATTATTAACACGTGATAGTAATCTGACCCATCGTTGTAATGTTTAGTTGAAATGGCTGTAACTAAACTTAATTCTACTCAATTTAATAAGTACTTTGCACTATTGGATCCAAGGACCTAAGTCAAAATAATTGAAGTTGACGAAATAGATTTTGAAAATCTTGAGAATAAAAACCAGGGGGCTGTAGTGTCATTTTATCGGTTAAATGTTTTGGCACTTTTGATGTTTCTTATCTTGAGGCAACTCGTTCCAAATTATAATAGCAGATGAGAAGAAATGGTTGCCAAGACAAAATTTAGACTATTATTGAGAATCTACTGTAATAAGATCCACAGTAATATACGCTATAGAACCGAAGAAGGAGGAACAGCATACACCTAAGCCACTAATGAATCATGAACTAGAAATGCGGCTGAAAGGAGAAAATATAACTAGCATCTGTAAATCATGTGTTATGGTCGAGAGGGAACGAAGCCTCAACTAAAGCATTAACAAAACGGATGCCATGACGGAAGAGACCTAGAAGGAAGCCGAAAGTGACATGAAGAGAGCGGGCAGAACGGAATATCCATGCATTAAATATAAATAACTGGTGAAACAAAATTTTGTGATCGGAAGGAATGTGCACTGATGGTGAAGAAAAGAGGGACGTACCGTGGTTTATAAGGAATTGGAAGAAATTGGATTTTTAAAGTCCTGCTGAACAGTTTCAGTATCTATGAAAAGTTGCAGCTCCTGTAGACGTATACAGAGAATCAACGAAGAAGAGGAGAAGCCAGTTGGCTACAAATGTAGAACGTCACTTCTAAATATCTGAACTTTCCGCGTGTCCTCTACAGTCTGAAGATTCTTGATTGAAATACCATTAAATTTTTCCATCTTGCTTATTATTAAGTGTTTCTATGATTGTTTCTTGTCCTTTTCTTTGTGACGTGGTTTATTTGTGGCGATGACGAATATGCTTGCACCAGCTTTTTTCAAGTTTCAAAAATATCTGCGCATGTCGATTGCAATGACTTTTTTATTGCATACTTTACTGTAATTTGCGTAAACAGGCAACGTCGACAGATACATACATATGTAAAGTTACTGTTTATTAAGTATGCGTTTAAGTGAAAAGTGCATTCTTCCCTATCATCTGTTCGCGAATACCGAACGCATACATTACGAAATGAACGAAGACAATGAAATTATAACGAGCATAAGTAGCATGCACAAGCGATTTAGCGTTTATTCGACGGTAACGTGAATCACTTCCACCACCGCCGCCACAGTAAAAGCGGTGCGCACAAGAGCACACTTTGCGTGAGCGCCTATTGCAATGATTAAATAATTTCATGCTGCTACCGTTCGCATAGACGGCGAAAAGAAGGAAATATGCAATTTTCCTGATCGTAATGACTAATTACGCAACCTTCTGCGGTGGAAAAGCTCTCGTACTTATACACACAACAACGACAGCGTTGGAAAAAAAGGCCGCATCGTTAATTTCAATAATGATATAGATTCGAGAGGTTCGCAATGCATATTACGCCCGATTATGTGTTGTGAACCGTCATGCGATTTGCCGGTAATGACAGCACGTTAGTTGAAATGTGTGATTGTTTATGACGAGATTGACGGAGCGTCCTATCTGTGCAATTTATCGTAAAAGTGTGCTATTATTCTAATGTTCCATGTTATGCTGGGGATAATAGTGGAATTTCTATTAACTGTTCGTTTTTTTAGAGTGATACTCTCTTTAGACGAGGTGAACACGTATAACTTGTAAGACAGTTTTTACAGTGAATGCCAAAAACGATTATCCGGAAAATTTCCATCATAGGCCCATTGTCCTTTGTAGGAATTACTATACCAAGCAAAAGCAATGACTGGTATACGAGCATTAAGGATGTACTTCTTCTAAACTGTCCAAATCGTTGCTATAATTAACCATAGTGGGACTGACATTCCATGAGTTGCCCGAGCCAGATCAGTGATTGTATTACGGACATCTATTGCAGCCGTGCCTTCGGTTTGATTCTTGACATGTGCCCCTAGATGGCGCAGGACTTAGGTCATAGCAACGATTTGGATGAGTTGTATTAAGGTCTGCGGGTGTAGCATTCGGAAGGATGCTAACGACGCCTCGTAGGCAGAAAAACCATCGTTGAAGGATTAGGCATTTCTCAAGCCGGAAAACTTTCTGGCCGACAAAGAAATAAGCAGAGAATTAAAGTTTAGACTTCTTATACTCTACAAAGTTAGTTAAGATTAAAAAGAATGTAGATTGGAGACTAATATCAGATAACCAAATAAGTTCGTGCGGTTTTTGTATAAAGTAGAGAGCTATGAATTTTCAATTGTGATCGATAGCACTTGTTTATTATATCTCATCTGCTTTAGTATGAATTCTTCTTTTATGGGATGCATACACATCTTGTGTTTTTTGTTTAATTCTTAGTTTACATAGTTGAGAATGGCAAGGAATAATATTTTAATTTGAGGTTGTTTACTGTACGAGTCCAAACTTAGTACAACTTAGAAAAATATGTACCGGATGATACGGTAAGTGACCGTACAGCAGAGAAGCGGTTCAAAACATTTTCTTCGAGAGATTTCAGCCTTGATCGAAGATCATTAACAACGAGGATATTCAACAGATTGAGGAGGAAAATTCCAGTACAACGTGCCTAGCGCTTGCAGAAAGGTTCAATGTGAGTGATGAAACCATTCGTTTTTGCACCTTCATCGGTGAAGAAGGTGGTGGAAGTTAAGCAAATTGGTCCCATATGAATTGTCAAACGATAAGAAATTAAGTCACCTTACAATTTGTTTGGTAAACATTCTACGCAACGATAATCAACCAATTTTTGATCGGTTACTAACTTGCGATGAAAAGTGGATGTTGTACTCAAATTCTAAGCGTTCGTACCATTTGCTATCGCCTACTGATTCGGTACCACACACTCCCAAAGCTTCCTTGTACCCAAACAAGATTTTATTGTGTGTTTGGCGAACAACAGAAGGAATTGTCCATTAAGAGTTTTTAGGAAGGTGTCATACCATCAGTCCTAACTTGTATTGTGAACAGTTTCGGCGAGTACAACAGCACTCATCCAAAAAGAGCCATCTTTGACCAATTCTGTGTATTCTTACAGGATAATGCCAGGCCGTATACCGCGAGTGTGACCTGGTAAAAATATTCTGCTGACATTTCGCCAAGTGATTACCACCTTTTTTGTCTCTTGAAAAATGCATGAAGCATAGACAGTTCAAAACTCGAGTTCATCAAAAAATTGAGGAACTGCATCCTCAATTTTTTGATTCAAAATCCAGTTCTACAATACCGGCATATAAAGATTGGTGTCACGTTGACAAGAGGTAATTGAGTGTGCTGGTAATTAATTCGATGGATAATAGTGTATCATTGTTTCTAAATAAATATTTATTGTTTCCATAAAAAAAAACCGCACGAACTTATTTGGTTACCTGATAGTGTATTGTAAAAGTTTCCAACTCGTCTCTTCCTAACACTTCAACAATATTACGCTTTTAAAGCACTACCAGAACTTAAACATCTTCGACCGAAATACATGTTTGTTACCGCTTCTGCCCTTGTTTCTTGTTATTTGACATTGTGGCTTTCATATTTGATTTACTTGTTTCATATGTTATTGTTTTGATTCTCGTTTTTATTCTGGTCACCTACCCTACGAGTTTGTAAAATATTCCTCTCTTTTGTATTACGCCATGTTGTTTTCAAGTTTTGATTAACGTTACGATTTAGATTTTCCGTGTAATTCTATAAAATCACCTTTGTTCTTTTTTCTCCAAATCAGATCTTATGAATCCTCGTTTGATGGATACCTTCTGTTAAGGACTGTTTTTTTGCGCGTAGGAAAGGAAAAATAGCAACGGCCGACGATCCGCGACCCGTCTGTACCATGGACATGTGACGGGCTACAACGGCTTGCCAAGCCGCGCGCCCGCCTGCTGCCTACCCGCTACCGCGTCAGTGCACTCACCGCGGAACCAAAACCGAGCG
>JARFOC010000480.1:173034-190819 GCA_031763485.1 Osmoderma eremita
GGAAGAGACTTGCAGGAAGACCTGTGGAACGATAGAGAGCAGTGGCGGTTAGGAATCGGAAGACGGCGTAGAACGTTGTGATATTGAATATATATATATATATTATCTTCATGTCTACTGATCGCGTCATTTGCTGTGTCTTGGAGGTATCTGGTCTTGTTTCCGCAGCGTATGCCATTTTTGGCCTTATTTCTGATTTGTATACTCTCGTTTTGCTTTCCATTCTAAGGTATTTGGTCCTCCAAACAATGTCTTTTAAGCAGCCTGAAATTTGGGATTCCTTCATTATTTGTTCCCGGATTTCACTATCTGGATTTCCAGAGCTAGTTATATCGGCTCCTAAATATTTAAACTGATTTACTTATTGCATCATCTTTTGATCAACCTCCAGCTTGCATCCTACCGGTTCTTTAGATGTTACTAGACATTTGGGTTTGTCAGTGTTCATAGTCATATTCAGTTGTTTTGTTGATTGATTAAAGGAATGAAGTAATCTTTGCAAGTTGTCTTCGGAGTTAGTGATTAGTACCGCATCGTCTGCGTAGCAGACAGGATTGAAGTAAGTATTGCCCATTTTGTAGCCTGTTGTTTTAGGTAGTTTTCCGATTATTTTGTCCATAAGCATATTGAATATGAATGGGTCGCCTTGTCTAATCCCGGTGCGGTATTTCCTCAGTTAACTAATTCCCCACCTTTATCATCGTTTTGAAGTGGATGTTAAGATCTTAGGTTAGTTTTATCAGTTTTGAGTTTATTTCTCTTTCTCTCATTATCTCTATTATTTCTGCTAGTCGAGCTGAGGCTAGAAAGTAAATTTGATTGATTCAAAGGACGCTAAGGATGATTCCTACAGAAATACAGAAGTAACAAGGAGGACTAGAAAATTTTTGTCGAAGCAGATACCATTGTTAATTATATGTCTCCCACTGTAACTATAAAACGTAATCTAATTCATATGACCTTGCCGCGAAATTAGCGTGCCCTTATTTCAGCGTGCTACGTAGACAGAAAAATAAGTCGACGAAATCGAACGACTTAATACGCAGCCTAAATTAATTGTCAACCTCGTTCGATAAATTGCGACGATCATGGTGATGATGAAAGGATCCGAATTAGTGGTAATAATTATTGATTGGGACACTTACCGTGACAATATTTTATTTAAACAGTCGAGAGTCGAAACCGTCATCACGGGCCGCCGCTGTCGTCGCCTCATTGGCTTCCTCTTTCTTTCCTCTATTGTATTCCGAACCCATGACTTCTCTCCGGTGTAATTAACATATGTAATTAAATTAGCGGTTTTTTCTAAAGGATACCGTACTCAAAGATCACTAATTGCTTAGAGAAATATTAGAAATATTATGAAGGAGCACGTAGATATTTAATGATCGGTACCATTGTTATGGAGATGTAATTTAATTACGGCCCGGTCGCTATTAAAAGCCGTTTCCTTGAATGTAATTACTAAAAAAACATTCCCGTACAGATATAGGAAAACATACTGATTAACACGCGCGGACGTGGATTTCGAAATTTTAAGTGGATTTAAGAATCGTAGTTAAACATTTCTTAATTACTGGAACCGTTTTTTCTAAGCTGGAAGATAAATATGTAGGCCATTGCAGATGAGAGGACCAAGATTTAAGTAGTTGTGGTTTGTTAAATTAGATACCTTTTATATAGTCATTAAGAAGGTATACATACAACGTACATGTTCAACGTGTATACACAGCGTTAACATTAAATAGTAATCTAACAGCTTCTTCTGTACCTCCGAAGAAAATACGATATAAATATTGTACATTTACAACTATAAATGCAGACCATAGTTTAATAAATGTAAAGTCTAACAATAAGGTAAGTGCTAAGTCTACACGAATGCATTACAACTACATTACTAATGTTATACTAAAGGATTATGTTGCTAATGAGAAACAAATTATTCATTTAATCTCTCATTGCAAAGTGTGACACTCTTTTGCTATTTTTAAAACTACAAATTCGAACAATAATTATTGCTTAATTTTTCGCAGTATAGAAGCCGCCTCTATCGTCGTCTAAAAACCACGGAAAAACCGATAAACATATTGAATTCAATTTTAATATGCTTGTCGGTTTTTACGCGGTCTTTAGAAAACGGCAGACGCCCCTGCCATACTGTGAAAAATGAAGCAATAATTACTGTTCGAATTTGTAGTTTAAAAATAGCAAAAGAGCGTCACACCTTGCAATGAGAGATTAAGTGAATAATTTGTCTCTCATTAGTAACATCATTCGTTAATATTCAATATATACGCATACGACGTAAGAATTGTTATCTACCTCTGGTCATAGGTGTGCTGACGAGCCGAGATACGGCGAAGTGCCGGCATCCACACATAGATCGAGCGGTGGTAGCAATATTGAATTCAATTGTTATACTTAAAGGCTTTCGCTAATGTAGAATACAAAAGAGCATTGAAACATTGCCCTTGGTTGCGAAGGTGGTGGGTTCCTTGTAGTTACGATTGACGAGAATTTGATATGATTCCTAGCATATCGACGAGTTATGTAACAAACTACCAAAAGCATGTTACGCTTTGCTGTAGCGTATAAAAGCGCGTGATGGGACTACAGTCAGGGGCTTCCAGTGTAGTTATTTTAACCCCAAACAGATAACGGAAATCAGAGAATAAATTGCATCCGCATCTGTTATTATATCGCATTTGTAAAGTGTTGTCTGTGTTTTTTTAACGGGAGCCGTCTGACATAAGTCTCCGGAAACACTTCCCTATTCCACCCATACCGAAATCCTTGTGCCCTGTACCAATCGGTACAGGTCTTTGGCCGGTTGGTCTATATAGTGCTCCGGATTAATTTTTGGTTTCCTAAAAATTGCCTGTCTTCTAGGGTCTAAGGCCTTGCATTTACATGGTATCTGATATGCAGTCTTTGTAGCCCCTTCACACAGTCTACAGATTGGGTCCTCAATATCAACCCCAATTTTTTGTAGGTGTCCCTTCTATGCACAGTGTTCTATCAGGAGACCTATTATTGTACGAAGATGATTCCTACTAAGTGTTAGTAGTTCGTCAGCCTTCTTTACTAATGGCTACTTAATAATGGTTTTGCCGTGATTTTGCCTGGTTGTATTTTTTCCGTATTCTTTGTGTTATTTTTGGGCCCATTTTCGTATCTGCCCCCGTACTGTGTTTTTAGACACTTCTAGCAATCTGCTGTTTACTTTAGTGTTTCTAGATCACCTTCTTACCACTGCTTCTTCCTCATAATTTGTTGTAACCCTTTGAACTTTATTGTCTTTCCAGTGAGATACCATAATATCTTGCTATAATATTCGTAATGACTCTCCTCGTCTTACTAATAATATACCGTGCCCGCCATATTGTTCGTACCATATGGAAAAACTTTTATTGTAGAGTTTTAAAAAAATCATCCTCGACCAATTGTCTGTACATGATTGAAAACCTAAAATGGGATACATGAAAGGTTTTTCCTTATACAGTGTCCGAACAAAAACCTAATTCATATGGGAAACTTTTTTTATTAATTGCTTTATTGAGAAATTGTTTTTGGCATTAGTCTCTGCTTCGCCTCCATCCACCGTACGGATGATCTAAGTAGTCCATTTTGGGCTTTTTAACATGCGCACACTTTTAGATTTAGATTTTTAAAGAAATCAAAGATGCAACTTCTTTCCGTATATGGTGCGAAGAACATGACAGGCACCGTATATCCACATATTTATATTTCCATGTTTCTTTGTCAACCCCATAATTGTGCCTGATGCACAATACCTTTGGTCTTTCAATTAAAGAAATAATAGTAAACTTGTAAAATGGTTATTGAAACATATCTGATGACCTTTGTTCGCTGGTAAATATAATTTTTGATTTGTGATTTGTTCGCCAAAGATTAGATTTGTAATGTATTATTTTTAATCAAAAAGTGAGGAATCTTCGTCCACTAATTGTGATTAAGCCATACTGGTCTGTGCTCGCAACAACACCTCTACAATACCATTTTGCATATTTCTAAAAACCAAAGGATCATAGCAAATTAGCAAATACTTACTGTCACTTCAAAGACAAAGAGCTAATTGAAGAGTTAATTAAAGTTGGTGGACAACATTTTTCTATTCATATCTGGGCGTAGAGCTATAAAATAATAGGTTACAGTGCTCTTAAAATAGCAAAAAATTTTAAAAAATCCTCTACAGAATCTTCAAAGGAAAATAATTTTACACGTAGCACTCTGGGACAGTGTGATATTCAAGCGGTGTTCTATGTGGTGCATATCCTGCAGAGTGGCTTAAAATAGTAAAAATAAAAGATGAATAAAGCTAAGTTGCCATCCTCAGCAGATTCTTCAAAGGAAAATAATGTTACACGTAGCACTCTGGGACAGTGTGTTATTCAAGCGGTGTTATATGTGGTGCATCTCTCCCAGAGTCTAACATTATTTTCCTTTGGAGATTCAGCTGAAGATGGCAACTTAGTTGCTGAAATAGGTATCTGGTGTTCTTCACTTATGAAGGTGGTAAGGGTATTTTTATTTTTTATTTTTACTATGGCCTTAAAACTCTTAATGGAGCTCCGATATTTACATTTTGCAGAAACGTGGAAGCGAAACGGGCACGGGAATGACTTGCTTATACAGTTACACAGCCAACAATCCGTTTCAGTAAATGCATATGATTGCCCCTGGTTGTTTCACGAGCGCCCGATGACAATAAGAGATGTGTTTACATGCATGCACACAGGTATTGCAATTTTCAAGCGGCCCTCATTTATTATAACACAGTTTCAGTATACTTTATTGGATAATTACCGCGTTACCGCTGGGAAGATAGAGTCGCTTAGTGGCATATCTATTTGCGGCATAACGAGAAGTTTTAACTTATTTTATATTTTGCATATGTTCGTGTGAGCGCGCGTGGAAAATCATTTAGGTTTATTAGTTACAGCAAGTGATCCTTCATTCAGCGTCTCCTGGCAACAAAGTATGGAATGACATCGTCATACTTACAAAAACCAGCATAGAATTATTTTAATTAATTCGCAAAAAGTAAATGCGTAAATTTCGCACTTGTTCTTACGAATATATGCGATGTTGTCGTCGCATGAAATTTACTTACCAAACATTTAGAGTTTGTGTGACACTGATCTTAAATGTGGATACTCGTAAATCTTATACTATTACTTAGGAGCCAAATGCATGCGTAAAACAAATTCTCCGGGTGTATAAACCACAACTTTTTAGTTAATATGTATGTACATACATAATATGTACATATGTACATATGTGTTTTAATTTCGGCGACTACGCAGATAAATTCGGTCTCTGCGGTGTAAACGATATCTAATGTAATAACAATGATATTTCAATAAGTGGCCGCTTTTGCCAAGTCCACGCCATGCTGCTACAATATAAATAGGTGTGTAACTGCGTTAAATAGATAGAACGAAGCGTATTATGATTCGATAATTATAAAGTTCCCGAATATTTATTTTTACGATCCCAACAAAGTGAGTATTTGTATATTTATATCGTTGTTTATGTGATGTTGCCAGCGGGCGTATTATTTTTTTAACAGAAACTGGTAAAAGCTTAACATTCCACTCAAGACCCATATAATTAGTGAATATTCTAAAGTACTTCTATATTTTCTTTTTATATCTACAGTATATTTTTTCCGATTAAAATTCAGTATATACAAAAACTAAATGCGTACACCGAGAATAGTCTAGGGGAGTATAAAGCGGGCTTTAAAAGTAATAGGACTACGACAGATCTAATATTCACACTAAAAGAAATTCAAACTACTAGTTATGAGTACAAAACTGAACTGCATACATTGTATATAGATTCCAAACAAGCATATGGCAGAATAAATAGGAGCGAAATGTATGAAGCAATGCAACAACTAAAGATCCCAAGAAAATTAATAAGATTGGTGAAAATGACTCTGGACAATACAAAGAATAAAATATCATGGAATGGAGGCAAATCAAGAGAATTTGAATTAGGAAGAGGGTTGAGACAAGGGGATCCTCTATCAACGACACTCTTCAACCTGAGATTAGAAATAATAATAAGGAATAGCGAAATAAAGACCACGAGAATCATATTTAATAATGAACACCAGGTTATGGCCTTCGCAGAATCGCAAAATCAAAAATTAACTAAGGAAAATTGCAAGGAGACTAGAGCAGGAGGCAAGGAAATTTGATCTGGAAATAAATCAAAATAAAACGAAATATATGACGATGGGAGAAACAGAAAATCCCTTGGGAGGAGAATATAACCTGGTGGTGAGCCTAAAAAACAACAGAAAATATGTTTTCGAAAGAGTAAGTAAATTTGTCTACTTGGGAGTTAATATTGAAGAAAATGGGCGTGAAGAGCAAGAAATCCAGGCAAAAATTGCAAAAGGAAACCGGAAATACCTGGAAGCCTGCAGAATCTCATGAAATCGCAATAGGTATCAAAACAAACAAAAGCGCGAATATATAAAACAGTAATATGTCTGTGAGACGTGGGTCCTGAATAAGGTGGAAGAAGAGCAGATAAAAAGATGAGAGAGAAAAATGCTGCGTGCTATATATGGAGGAGCAAGAACCGAGGAAGAATACAGAATACGCACAAATCTAGAAGTAGAAGAAGCATATGAAAGCCCCAATGTCGTAGCGTTTGCCACAGCCCAAAGAATAAGATGTCTGGGGAATGTAGAAAGACTAAGCAGGGATAGGTTACCAAAATTAGCCCTTACCAGAAAGTCAGTAGAGAAAAGGGGAGAGGGGAGGCCAAGAGAGAGAAGGATGAACAAAATGAACGAAGATAAAAAAAATGAAAATAGGAAATTGGAAGGAGATTGTAGGGAACAGACGAAATTGGGGAAGTGTAGCCCGTAGAGCACTTCTAGAATGTTCTTAATATTAGCATATTATTAGCCCTAGGCCTTCACGGCCTGTAGAGCAGATTATTATTACATACGAAAAGTATTTATCATACTTTTTTTGGTTTTGAAACTTTATTTTCTCCATTAACCCATATACGTATATGATATATCATAATCATGCCTACATGACATATGTCAACAATAAAGATAACAGATTAACCTTTAGTGCACATTTCAAGAATTTACTTTCCACTTAGAGGTACTACTACTCACTCTTATATATTTACTTGTGCTTTATTTCGCCATTCTACTTCAAGTTTCAATCTACATTACCAAGAAGGAAAAATAAGTTTAGTGCTACATAGGAAGCAAATGGATGATGAGGAGTTGACAAGACAGGCTGCCGACGAACTGATACGAGATGCTAAAAAGTTCATGGCTGAGCGAAATGCAGAACTCAGAGCTACACAAATGAAAACACCGACGAAAACTAACAAAGTCTTCTTGAATAATGTTATAAGGAATATGGTCATCTATAATAAAAGTAAGAAAATTAGAACCACAAGGAAGGATGACAAAAATAAAATTAACGCAAAGAAGGCGAAGAAAAGATATAAATAAATAAATTCAACTTGATAAGTAGTTAGTTTATGCCATAAAATTGATTATGTATCTTATTTTAATATAAAAAGAATAACTAGACGAATTACCTGCGCAACCTCCGAGAGGATATTATACGTATTCATTTCGAGTTATAATCAAAGCTATGTCGTATCATCCATCATGACGATATCAAAATAATCAATAATTTTGTTTATCAATAAATAATAATAATACTACTGCGTCTGGCATAACAACTACGCTTTATTGTTACACTGGTACATGAATAATATATCTCACCGACGATGATAGACAGCCGTACGTCAATGTGACAGCGACATACGGCGCTTTTTTGCAACGTTACACATAGATATTTCATACACTTAACGTTAGCCGACATAGAAGGCAACCAGTTATACGTTAACGTTCGTCAGTGTGGTAAAAATACAATTCTTTGTGTCAACTATTCATTAATTTAATATTTTTTTAATGTTTTTCATACATCAATCACAAATTAAATACATTTTATTGCAAAGTAAGAAATTTATTTAAATTATGAAAAGGTAAAGCAAAGATGAAAAGGTGGCAATGATAACGTGGTACCAGACTGATTAGCGAGACATTTTCAGCCAATTATTCTGAAGGCCTATAGTATGTGCGAAAACTGTGGTCAGTATTTCTAACAAATTCAAAGCAGATGGTTGTGTTCTCATATAAAAATAAATAAAACCAATCACGGTTTAACAGAATATCCCTAAGTTATATAGAGGAACGGTATATAGTATCACTTCTAGATGTAACATTATACAGTTCGATATATAAAACCGTGAAAGAATTCAATTATAAGCCATACAAAATACAAATCCTAAAGAGATTTTCTATGAAGATAAAATAAACCGAACAGATTCTTGCGAAACAGTGTTCGATTTGTTAAATGAAAACGTAGAAATTTTGAACAAAACACCTCTTACTGACGAAGCTACATTTACCTGTGTTTGTTTGTCTTTATTAACAATTAGAATAAAATAATTTCTTCGTTCAAGTTGAAATTTTGCACTTTATTAAAAACATACCAAAATTATACTATATGGCAATATTTTAAAAGTTTCATAGTAGATAATAAACGGTGAGGTCAACACTCAGAACCTCCGGGTTGTATCCTATATTTCTCGTTGAAAAATACTGAATTTCCTTTCCATTAATTGATTAGTTATTGATTCCGAACAAAGCCTCATGCACAAAACCTGACACGAATGCAGTACCCTCAAAAAGATCAGCTGATTTGTTTCCAAACGATTGCTTTCTTTGAGGTTATCTGAAAAATAAAGTTTTTATGCAAATACGTAATTTGGACGAACTGAAAACCCGTACACCTACTGCATGTGATGGAATAGACCCACAATTGACTATAAGGACGAGCAGGACAATTAGAAAACTTACGGTGAATTTAGACTTCACCTTTGTCCTGTTGTTTTGGTTGTCTTTAATTAATCGCTAGAATAAAATAATTTCTTCATTCCAAGTTTGTACTTTCTACTAGTATGTCGCTTAACGTTACCAGTAGGAAATACCTATGTGTAGCGTTAAAAAAGCATATACATGACTAACACCATTGTTATGCGTATATCGTAATAATTATCAATAAATGTTGTGTCATGTAAAGAAAAATTATAACTGTTCTTGCTTTTTAAAGCATTAAACATTATTCTTTTCTTCTTCAATATCAGAAACGAAACGTTTGAGTGATATACTTAGCTTTCTTTCTTGTTTCCTATTTTGCTTCAGATTTTTATGGGAAATCCTTCTTTTTGTCTTATATTTTTGCTACGATAATATTAATATTCCAGTTATTACCAAGATAATAATTAGCAATATTGATTTCCTTCACAAAAAAAATCTTAAACTGTAAAATATCTATTCATTAAAACACAATAGAGTGTATGAGTAATTAGAAAATATATTTCAAATTTCTCGTTATTTTTCATATCAAAATCCACAATACATTGCTAAAAAAAGTAGGTAACAAGGTCGTATTTATTGCAACAATCATTTTTTACTACTTCTTGAGTAATATTCTAATTCCATGGATACACATGCGGGACGTAGACACACGAATGCGGCTGTAAAATCTAGGTGATATCAACTAAACGAACTTGCCTGCGAACTGCGTGCACTTAGAAGGAATGAAACCCTCTCACGGCATGAGGTGAATACCGGGCAAGTAACGGCTAGGCGACAGGTTACGTCGAACATGAATGACTCCGTCTGGTATGGCAAAAGCATGAATGGACGTCCGATGATACAACACGCGTCGCTCCGTCCATGTTGTACGTTCCTGCAGCCGCCTCTTTCTCTTCGGGGCCCTCTCTAACGTCTGGCGTAAGCCTTGTAAGCCCCGGACGTGCAATGAACCGCCGTCGAACTAATCCTCGTCGGCTTGTCGCTTGTCTCATCGTCCCCACGGGTCAATATTAGATCTGTCGTTGTTTAAATCACCTACTTAAGACCACCGACATAATCCCATTTAGATTTCGCATAGGTTGATTTTTTCCCAATCTTTGGTTACAAATGTGTCTATGTTTTAATTTTAAGATAGATACAGTAGCTGGTAGCTAAACATAAATCTCCGTGTGGATGTGTTATAGAACATTCCCATAGCATTTATATGCATTGTAGAAGATTGAGGTATTAAATTTTTTGTATTTCTCTAGAACCGCACATTGTAATACTACTAACATTTTTTGCATCCCAGTCTATTGTAGTATAAAATAATAGAATGCGATGGCTTGAAATAGTGGAGCTAAATCAAAAAATACACACTTTCATGAGTAAAACACTTAAAGATTTATAACAGCCGATTTAAATCATTGCTCATTAAGTATTGCACTGCCAATGGACAAATATAAAACTGAATTAAATTACATCATACAAATCCCTGAATAAAATGGTTTTCCGAAAGGTATGATAAACAATCTAGTCAAGAAACATAAACAAAATTGTTGGTTAAAAACTGTAGAACCCTCATAAAAGCATTCAATTTGTGCTTTTATAAATCAACAAGCAATTCATCTAAAATTTTCAAAGAATATGATTTAGGCATGCCGTAAAAAACAAGTAATTCTTTAAATGCCAAAATAAAATTGAGGTACATCAGAAATCAGGAATTTATGAAATAGATCTTAAAGAATGTTATATATATTGGGCAAACAAGGCGGCCAATTTTAACACGCTTCAAGGAGCACATTGCTCATTTTAGGTGCGTAAAAGTCTAGTGTTACACAATATTTTTCACAAACAAATCATGGCATGTGAACAAACAATCTTAGGTTAGTTAAACAAGTCCTTAATCTTAGATAATTGGATAATAATTATAAGGCTATTTATACTCATAAGAATAAAGGCAAAGTTATGACAAAGGGCCCATCCCGAATTCTAACTTATACAAACTTAGATACAAAAGCTATCACTTTTTTCCTTTGGAGGTTCTCTTTCACTCATTGGGGTAATAATGGTATTCTCTGATTTAGTTCTTCTAGTTTAGTAAGTTGTGTGATTGAGTACAATGACAGGTGAGAGGCAACCCATTGGCTTTCTCCTTTCTAAAGTTTAATTATATAATTAATATTAAAAGTACTGGGTCTTGTCTTAAACCTAATTTGAAATTTAGTTGATGGGATCATAATCTTTATCAATGAGTCTTCTGCTACACTTCGCTACACTGGTGACTGATGGCTTTGCAGGAGAAGAACCACGGAGCATCTAGACTGTAATCGTTCAAAGACCTCGATATTAGAGTTAGAGGTTGATCCCAACAGATCTTACATGTCCATATCGGAATTGAAATACTTTTGTGGATCAACACCTTATTTTACAGTCTATTTCTTGCCTATAAGCCAGTACAGTTTATGACGTTTCGTTTTCATAAATATGTGCTTTCGACCAGTAAGTCTGCGGTCCAGATACATTTATAAAGATTTGACATCCTTCCTTTAAGCTAGTGCCTGGTTACGTATTCATTTAATATTTATTAGATTAATTAATTAAGGAAAATAGCAAAGACTCTCAGCAATATTTAGGCGTTCCTAGTTATAATATTGTGTATCAAAAATTATGCTACATACTTCCATAAAATAAAAGTACAAAGCTTAAAACATCCATTTGTAAGAGGAAAATTGGTAAATCAACAGAATTTATTTCTGAATTTTCATATGTTAAACATACAAATCATCACACTTAACAAAACTTAAATACATCCCAATTTCGGCAAGGGCGTTGCCATCCTCAACAGTAACGCTGGAGAAATCGTGCTAAAAATGTCTCTATTTCATTATCTTTCGAATGAGGTATAAAGTTTTATTAGCTATCTTTCCAATAATGTCATAATATGGGGCTCAGGTACAAGTTTGAGCTCTATCTTTATTGCAGACTATGTACACTCTGTCTCAAGATAAAATGATTATTCACTTTACGATTTAAAACGATTATCTGAGAACATTCACCTATCCCAATAACGCTGAAATGTCCGGGTTGAGTTTGTATTTCTTTTGTGAAGATAGGGTGTTATTCACACATACATATTAGCTAAATTGTTATATCAATAGATGGGCTATTAAATCGTAAGCCGGAAAATCATTTTCTCTTTGGACAAGCTAAATAAATATAAATAAATAACTTTTTATAAGAATCTATTTTATTAAATATTTACTAATTTTCATCTCCTTCCAGCGTATGGAAAGCTGTGCAATGATAGGGATATTTTTATATTGCCCCAAAGGTGTGCCTTATGTTTGGGTTGTATGCTTTGTTCTTCGTCAAACTCCTTCAACATTAAGATCCCAAGGTTTACTAGGTGATCAAAATAACGTGGTTAATACTAATATGATAAAACGAATATCACAAAAGAAGAAACAAGTTGAATACAAAAATTCAATCAAACTATGCATGCGATGTATTTTGTGACAGATACCTATTAGAAGTTTAGAAAAAAGAAAATGAATTTGTAATAGAATCGTTGAAACTTCTAATTACAAATATAAAATTTGATGGGTTGTATTTTATGTAAAGGAAAAATCGCAGAGAACATTCCTGTATCAAGTGCTAGAATATAATAAATTGAATTTGATCATACATACAAACCTTCTTTGCAGACAATCCATTTTAATAAATTATTGCGTGTGGTTGCTTTTTCTATGTAAATCGATCCTTTTTTCCCAGCAAGATCTGCAAGCGCAACTAAAATGAAGCTTGACAACAGCAAAAACTTGAAAGCGGTTAAAGGTCCCTGGTGATATTTTTTGTTTCCTTCCCCTTATTTATAATAATAATAATAAGAATAAATATATATTGAACTCTAGGATCACACACTGATATGAGTACCGTCAAAATAAAAAATACATTAACATATAATTCTTTACAACATATAAATGTAAAATACAATTACAGTTAACACAGATACAATACAAAATTAGACAAACTGGTGGCTAGGTATTCAAGAAGTCTTTAACGCAATAGAAAGTATTGTTGACCAAGTACGATTTCAACTGATCCTTGAATCCAGACGTAGTTCTACATTCCTTGATATAGTCTCACACCTTGTTATAGATTAGAGGGCACATATATTGCGGAGATCTCTCGAATGCCGTGGTTCCGTGCCCAGGAGTTCTGAGGTTGTTATGTCAAAAATACTTTCTGATCTTCGGAACGCTATTACAAAGAAAATCTCTTAAATTGTAAATGTAATAACAACTCGACTTTTAATAACACATTACAAACAGTTTCATTTGATCCTTAGATATTATTTAACGCAAAACATTGTTGAGATAATTAAACTAAAGCTGTAGTCACATCCGCCGGGCGAAAATTTGTTCGCCCTTCTAAGTAGGTTAACTTCAGAAGTTCAAGAAGTTATTAAGCAAGTCGAAGTCGTCTGGATGGACGTACATATATATATACATACATAGGTCGTGGCGTACATATCCAGTCGAGAACTAAGAACAGAGCGAGAGCGGAGGACTTACAAGAGAGTCCTCATCTTTAATATAAAGAACAATGAACGCTGCACAATGGCCAATCGACTTACGCGACATAATGGTTTGCTCCTCGGCACATATTGTATCAGTCATGATATTATATAATGACAATGACGGGGCTAGAACAAGGCCTAACGACGGTCTCATTGTCCTGCGCTTATCTTATTGTTGGATGTAGAGGGCGCTCGCTTTATCCGACGTTGCCAATTCGGTTTTATTACTTCCGGAATTGACTATCCGTTCGAAATCAATTCATAATTAATCCGTTTCCGAGAAGAAATTTATTTAAAGGCCATTTCGATCAGGCGAATTGAGTTGGCTTCAATATGGTGGGAGTTAATTCGTTCCATTCCCAAAAGAAAAAATATCATTACGGCCTCTTTTTGTTTGACGATTCTCTGAATAACAGAGATTCTTATAAGTAGCAAAAGTAATAAGCGTTCATTTGTTACTTTGAGTACAATAATATATGGTTACATATATTGGTTGGTTCCTACTGAAGCAATCGAGTTACTTATGTACATACTGTTGTACCTGTTGAAAAGTATATGATAATTTTTTGTGGAATGTTTAAGTTCTTTTGCCCAAAGGCATATTATTGCGACAAGGAACCATCTGCCCCGCCATGGATCCGATCGTTCTGTAATTAAGGTAAGTTGTTCCGCTTACATTTTTGACCACATTTTATCAAAATAATTCAGGTTTTATTAATATAGAGACTAGTTCTGTGTAGTTTTGTGTATGTTTGCATTATTTATTGCGATTCCCAAATAAATAAAGTTTTAATGAAGAAAAACATTGTTTTAGGATAACATATTCATATTTATCTATTAATTAACGCAAAAACAAAAAATACCCTTACCACCTCAATGAGTGAAAGATTCGTATCTTGATACGTATTTCGGCAACTAGGATGTCATCCTCAATAGAACTTACAAAGGAAAAAGTGTTAAACTTAGTATCCCTGGTTAAGATAAAACCTTGGAAGATATGTTCTTGACCAGGTCATCAGTGGGTTGAAGTAATAAAAGTAAATTAAAAAGTACCCTAACCAGCTTAGTGAGTGAATCTAGATGCATATTCCGATAAGTTTCCATCCAGACTAGAAACGACAAATAAAAAAGTGTTAGATGAGTATCGCAGTTCGAACATACATATGTTATCTGTGTCTAAACATTTTAATATGTCCAATTTTTGCACATTGTGCATTCAATCCATTATTCCCTTGATCGCGAATTGGAATCACAGCAGATTAGGCAATACCAGTCCGAATCATTTCCAAATGTCACTTTAGCTGCCTTGTAACATTTCGTCTTTTCCCTTTTTCTTGGGCTCTACCCTGTTTTTTATTCTTTCCCCATTAGCCAAATTTATTTACTTCATATATTACAAATTTTTTGAAAATATTGAATCTTTCTTGAATATTATTTATATTAAGACAATGTGTATAAAACAAGTAGAAAGTATATATTTTAGTAATATACACTTCTGGTCGCGACAGGGCTTGAATCCTACTAGCAGTGTAAAATATCGACATAGTTGCCATGCCGTTATACTTATACATATGTATATATACTGCTAGTACGGCGCATAGTAGGAGGTTGTGTGCTTGTCGAAGAAAACGCAAGGCGTATCAATAACGTGAAAAATCCGAGATATTACGCACAAAATTGCGATTGCATTTTTGATTAATCTTTGCGTAGTGTTTTAAAACGTTTCTAGATTGAATAATATTGCAGCACAAGGAAACCAAAAATGGACAATACTATATTTAGAAACAGCAATGCATTGGGCACACGTCTTTAATGCGCAACGTCAAACTAAAAATTTATAATAGCGGAAATGTAAAAAATAGAAAAGACATTTCTATAGAAGCTGAAATATTATCGTAAATACGTTACCAGGACACATTCAACATTGAAGTGAATGAAAAACTAATAAAAATAGTATTCAGACTCTGAGCTAAAATATTCTTTTATAAACAGTTACTAATTAAACGAAATAAATAAAGTTGAGAAAAGAAAAAGGGAGAATACCCTTTTTAGAAAGTTTTTTAACTTTCTAGAACTACTAATCGGGTAGATGTTCAAATATTCCACCTCTTTGTTCCTGGCAGTGACAAAATTTGTAATAGAATTCATTTCTAACGTTAGAAAGCATTTCGCGCGTTACACTATTTTCACAATCAATATAAAACAACCGACCACCTCCTCTGCTGTACTATCAGAGTAATACCATTTAATTATCTGGACCCTTTCATCGGTAGTGAAAATCACTCTATTATAAAATTTTGACAAAGAAACCGCAATAATGAATTTAATTTAATAGATTTCAAAAGTAATAATGTAAATAAGGAGAAAATAATGTTGTAAATTAAATTTATAAATTCCGAAAAAGAAAACTCTCAAAGTAAAAAAACGCTTGAGTAACGTCGACATAAATGGTATGCGCGAATCACCGCTGTTACGAGCATACTGCTGCAACTCCTAGTATTCTATGCACCCCACCCGCGCAGCACGACTGCATTCGGGAGATTGCGATTGCGATCCGCGATATGACATCGCTGCTTGTTTAGAAATGGCCAGCGCTGTATGTTACATAGCACTAATTATATTTGAATGGGAACATTTGCCTGACATCTTGTCCTTATACTGGCAAAAATATTTTTCTTCATATATTTGTAAACACTTATGTGATATAACAAAAAAAGACGGTTTATTTATTTTTTAATTTCCTGCCTAGGACTTATAGAGATAAGAGATAAGCATATTTTTTACATTAGTTGAATAGCGGCCATCATTCTCTGAAATGTCATGATTTATAAAATTTGACATAATTAGGTATTATACAACTAAAATTATGATCAATTGAAGGCTCTTGACTCCATTTTAATAAGTAATCAGATATGCAGTATTAAAATAAACAGGTAACCATATCAGACATTATTGACTGGAACTTTAGGGCCCACAATTAGTAATTTTTGTTTTTAGTTTTTTTCGTTGTTATAATTCTGATAATTCTCTTTTTTTTTTTTCTTCTTTTCAGCGTATGTGACGCTTGGACGCCAAGTGCGATCTAAGCGGCGTTTTTGGGCAGTTCGGGAGAAAATGATACAATCTGTTGTGGGTGGTATAAACCGCGGTTTTTCTTCCATCATCATTCCTGTGTTCACCTATAAGAATGCGAATGCATATTAACTTCTAAGGACGAATCTACAAATTTAACGGGATATGTCCTTCCGTGGAGCAACCAACCACCGAGATAGCGGAACTCTCAACGAAACAAATAAGGCAAAGGATTCTATTACGAAACGATTCCTGGCCGTTTCTACAACAATGGGTATCAGTAACAGTGAATAGCGCTATAGTTAGCAAAGGCAATCCGAAAAACTCAAACACGAAAAAAGATACTTATACGGCCGACCCTGTTAAAAATGATTCATCCCATGAAACGCGTCGCGTTATAAGCTATCTAAACGAAACCATTACCAATGAGCACCCCATAAATTCCCTACCATCATTCTACTTAAAATTTATTTTTGATAATAAACAAAGAAGCAAAATAAGTATTTTCTGCATTTCCATCTTCTTATTTAACAACTTGTTTTTTTCATTTCTACTCTTCGATTCCAGGTTAGCGTTAATAAATCAGGCGCAGTCAGAGGTGAAATTAAAAATTCCGTATTTCTCTCTCGTTCCCCTTCGGGTTTTTTATTCTTGATCGGGGTATTGTTATACAACTGCCGCCCGGTAACATAAATTAACATAATTTCCAGTTTCATTGTTACACCTGTGACACATGACAAAGTTAGTGTGCCGCCCAAAGCAGCGGGAGCCGCCGGATTTCCAATAAAATAATTAAATTATTCTAAGGGGATATTCTCGTGACTAACGACCGCAGCGTAGACTTTAATTTGTTATGCGTTGTGTTTACGATTTAGTATGTCGTTAGCAGTAGTTTCTTCTAGTCTGCATGGTCAAAGACTAACTTTAATGCAACATATACAGGTTGGATATCAAGGGAATAAAAGCATCAAGACAAAATCGCCGAGACACGTTAATTTTTAATCTAAGGGTGACAACGTTTGGAAAAAATGATCTTCATATTTTCAAATCGCCGGCCACAGGTGTGTCAACTCTAAAATTTTTAAATCGCAAAATGGATTGAGTGAAGGTGTTAGGGTTCTACTAGTTTGCAGAACAGTTTGCCGGTGAGAGAACACGAAAGAGGCATTTGGTTATTTTAAAATAGTTTATTT
>JARFOC010000480.1:196643-240621 GCA_031763485.1 Osmoderma eremita
ATTTGTTCTCCGTTTTCTAAAATGATATCTTGTGGAGTACCTCCA
This sequence comes from Osmoderma eremita, assembly GCA_031763485.1. NCBI lineage: Eukaryota > Metazoa > Arthropoda > Insecta > Coleoptera > Scarabaeidae > Osmoderma > Osmoderma eremita. The sequence goes on from JARFOC010000480.1 coordinate 196,689, forward strand.
ATACACATTGTCTTCGTTTTCTTTATGTTCACATCTAGGCCCCATTTCCTATATTCTTCTGTTAATTTACGAGCCATATACTCCAAATTGTCGTGTTCTGACATGAAGATAATAAGGAGCATAAATGGGAAAACACTGCTCGACCGAATCAAGAGCGAAGATTAACGGCAACAATGTGGAATACAGGACGTGGGGAAATGGATAAGAAACCGAAGAAAATGTTGGGAAAAACACGTAAGGAGAATGGGTGATGATAGACTGGTGAAAAGTGCCTAAATAAATAACCCTGTTGGGAAAAGACATCAGGGCAGGCCATCGAAACTCTGGAAGGAATGCTGGACATATACATCCGAAGAGGCAAGGGAAGAAAACACGCAATAGCTTACCTACCATGTGTAGAAAGGAAGAAGAAGAAGAAGATTAACAAGCTTTTAGGAAAATTAAACTTCATAATATTCACAATTGAAAAGTCAAAACAGGAAATTGTAAAACTCGATTCCCGAAATAGCTCACAGCTATTTTTTGATAATCAGAGAGCAATACCAAATAATAAAAAAACGGACCACTTGGAGTGTCGTTAACAATGTATAGAGTAGTCACTCGTGGCTGGTTAGCGTTGTAGTTAAGGTTGATAGTATGCTAGCAAGATGTTTCACAAAAATTTGGTAAATACTTTTTGCAAGCACCAATAATTCCTTCAATTCTTACAATATATTTTAAACAGACACGACTATGCTTCAGTTTCAGCCAGAAGATAAGAGTCCAATGGTAATTTCTTCCTTAAAATTGATAATAAATAAAATTTACTCACCGGTTTTAATATGTAAGGTTTTCCAACCCGTACTTACCAAACTCGTTTGATCAAGGCAAAATATAAAAGGGAGATATGCGCAACGTATCCAACTACTGGACAAAGATAGAAGAAACCTTTTCGAAGACCAAAGAGAAGTTGGATTGATTTTGGTGAATTATGACTAATCCATAAATTTTAGACAAAAATTGTTGTTACTACAAGGAATGCCTCTACTTTTTTCTTCAATGAAGCATAGTAAAGTTTTTTTTATCAAAAAACTTTCTTTTCCCCGACCAATTTCTATAACTCATTTATCGATAATTTTTGCCTTTGTTTAGGTACTCTCCTAAAACTTCCTGCGCAGTTTCGTGTTTTTTCTTTAATTTTAGCTGCTCACAACAAATTTTCTGATAGAAAATTATGTTTGAACTGCTTGACAATGTTATGTTTCACTTTACTTGTTGTTTGCTCTAAACAACGTTTAGTGGCTAATAGCTCGTCGGACGAAATCTAATGCAGTAAAGTTCCTTTTAAGTATTTCTGAAATGGAACATCTTACGGGACTTCACGCGAAATGGGCTCTTGATCGCCATTTTGTGACGGGCGTTTGTTATAAAATCTGTCCACAATAGAGCTATATTCTTATGTTGTCGACTGACTACGGAGCATGCTCTCTCTACTAGTGATTATGTAGCATCCATCGGACTTTCTCTAAGACGACCAATTGTACCTACTAAAAATCTTTTCTTAATGTTGAATATCATGGGCGTATTGGTGCTTGTGTGGCGTATTTGGGGTGCGATCATCTTTAGAGGGAGGTATCCTTTTATAAGATGCACTGAAAAACCCATTTGGTTTGAAGACAACTAACTCTTTTCAGAGTTCAATTAAAATCAACGTTCAAATACGTTGTTTGAAATAAATAATTTGGGTGATGTAGTTGGCTTGCTCTAAACATATATTTTGTTGTTCTAACTAAGTATATTGATTTATCATAACTACTTACCTTGTGTTGCATGCTGTTTAATTTAGTTGAATCAAATTTTTCTCAATTGAATTTCTAAATAATTTTATTGCTACTTATGTAATAAACGTTTACATTAATGTACAAGCTTTCTATTGACTACGTGCTTTAAAAACGATTGATAAAAGCCTTTCCAACCAAGTGTTTAGAAAATTTTCACATCTATTTGTATCTACTACTAAATTCCCAACTGTGAATTATGGGAATTACAGCGCGGACAACCATATTTATCCCGTAATTCTCATGCGTCGCCGCGTCCTGCGATTAGGGATTCCCAAGAAAGAGCTTCTTTTACTTTTATTTATGTACGCATACGCGTTTTATAGGCATGGAAATTATTGAAACATGAAGGTGTCGTCTCTCTAATCAAGACAGGGTTTTAGTTGTCGGCGCAGTGACGTCAAACAATCGACCATAAGCAATACCGCGTCAGAATATTAACCATGTGACAAGTGCCTCCGGTTATCTGACTTTAAAATCGCTATCATACATATTAATGTCGGGAGGAGTTTCCATCAAAATATGTAAACGATGTTAAACAAAATACTAAAGCGCTCAAGAGGCGTTTAGAACCTATCCAGGTAATTCATAGGACACACGCTGTTTGTAAATTATGTACAAATACTACATATGTATGTATACAACAATATATTGCAAAACGTGATTTACTAAATAGAGGTTGTTCGAAAGGATGCTACAGGAGGTACTATTAAACATCGGATTAACGCGATAACGTCACGTACAAGAAGGAGGAGGGACGTACAATTGAATAGTGTTAAAGTGACCTGTGGCTAAATGCGGAAGAAATTATGAATTACTTTTAATCTATCGCCATACATAAGCTGATCCAATTTACCAATTAAGAATTCAATCAAATATAATCTGTCATTGGGCGACCGTAATTTTAATAATAATAATATACGTACGTAGTGTCACTTAAGAGACTATATTGTATAATTGGTTTTGATAAGGGTACACGTCGAAACAGCGGAATAATCGGTCGGTCCGTATGGCGCAACGGCGAATAACCAATTGGTCGACCGGCTCATCATCTTAAGTGACAAATAATCACGGCTATTCTACTCGCGGCGTAATTAATTGGTAAATGTTGCTTTTTATTTTTAATGCTGCTGCCGTGGCTGTCGGTGCTGCGCGCAGGAAATGAAAGACGTTCCTATCTTATTAGAACAATTGCAAAAAATAACCTGCAACGAAACTACGTTTAACAATTACTCATCTAATACCAAGCAAAAAATTATATGCTAAATTGATATGGGAAGGTGTACATATTTTGCAACGCGTAAAATGTGACTTTTGAATAATGTTACTGTCAAAATCTGACACAACATGTGATTCATTTAAATCTGTTTATTAATGTTATTAGGACGATTCGATGTGTTGATTGATCATATTGATATAACTAGGCAACGTTTGAAAAATAATATGACAAGCAGAGATAATATAGTAAGGATAGATGGGGCACGTTAGAATTGTGTGCCTATCCCTCTGGTGGTCTGCGAACCAAACTAAACAGATTACCGCGCCAAATCTCATATATTTCAAACTTGATAGGATGCATAATGCTAACCAAAATTCTGTTCATTCTTCTATACAAGCTTTTTTTCGCAAAAAGTCATTCATAAGATGTGCCAAAAAGTGTATGCATTCTGCTGTGCAGATTTTTAAGTAGCACATGTTCTATTTCCAACTATAATTCTGAAAGTGAGCGCACAAGTTACGCAATAAAACACCCATTGACGGTTTCGATTACCTATTCCTGAAAGTTATATTTACAATTGGAATTAACCTTTTTGTTTACCGGACGGAATACCATAAACACACTGTTCTGATTACTCCTGCCGCACAAATAACTTTACTTATTTTTCAAACACAATAACGCACCAACCTATATCCAACTATAATTCTGTTCAGAAAGTGAGCGCACAAGTTGCGCAAAAAACACGCATTGACGGTTTCGGTTAACGCATCTCTGAAAGTTATATTTACAATTGGAATTAGCCTTTTTGCTTACCAGACGGAATACTATAAGCCTACTGTTCGGATTACTCATGCCGCACAAAATTGTTACATCCACTCATTTTTTAAACACAATAACGCACCAACTCCAACGTACTGACTTCTACAACAGTAACTTACAAACTAAAGACTCTGAAGGAACATTAATCTACCCTACTCAATAAAAACATAACCATTAGGAGTATAATTACACTAAAAAGTGCAGTCGGATTCAAGTACCTGGCGATGAATCATTTTTAGCTTTATATTGTAATCTAAACAATTATTGCTAATATCCGGTCCTTTCGTACTAAAATATTATAATTTATTTAAAGATATAGTTATTTCGGGACGCGTCAATCTTTATAGACGAAATACACAATAATAATAAAAATAACGATAATGATTAAACAATAAGTAAAAACTAAAGGAACTGCTAACAACTAAAGGAATTATCACATAAATCTAAAATACTATGCAGACTTCTAGAATTTTACACTCAGAGTCCTCTATTAAATAAATTTTTGCACTCAGAGCCCTCTGTTGGTCGAGCAACCCCTGGTTTACACCAAAGGTATACTAGTGCACCCTCCCTGATGATAAGTAAATACACTAAATAAATAAACTTTGACATTAATGAAAATTAAATTCCGAATATCAAAAGCATAATGATGGGTTATTAAGTAGATTTTCGAATAAGCTAATAAAATAAATTACAACGAATTTTTGTAATATTACATTTGAATTAATCAATAGCTTAACTACTCTTGTATTGTGTATATGAAACGTGTTCCATCTTCTTCTTGTCTGGTCTTTCTTCACTTATCTCTTCTTTATTTTAAATAACCGCTTTTTGTTCTCTCCCTTGGACAATTTATCACTTTACGTTATCAATTACCTTAGCTACCACAAAATGTAACTTTACGTTATTTTTTCCCATTATCTGGTAATGGACCAATTATTTCGTAATGGTGAAACTAATATTACATGTAGAAAGACAAGAAAATGACAATTTTGTGTTGTAACCTGCGATGCAACAGCGATGCAGAGTCGGTCTTTAAAACTTGTGCACCTTTCATTGCTTTTACTTGGTACGGTGATTTGTCAATAATGGAATTTCATCGGTCATTTTTCTTTTTTCTTGTCCTAGCCACGTCCCGTTACCCCTCCTGGTCGTCACAACATGTGCAATTCAACTGTACAGAGCTTTCTTCTTCGTTGCCCATACTCAGTCTCGCGGTGGTTTTATATATTCTTTGGTTCTAGTTCCTGAAGTGCGGTTTGATGTAAACCTTCGTCTGGCAAGTCACATTTGGAGGGATTAAAATTGCCGAACATGTATTCCTTTTTTATTCTGCTAATACGCAAGTTCCAATCATCAACATACATAAAATTTCGTGGGATGGGGTTTTGAATGTTGACCTTAGGTAGTTCATAACAATATGAACCAAGGGGATAAGAGTAGGTGAAAACCCACATTGATGTAAAATCTTTTAGGTATAACTTTGCGAAATTGAAGTATTGTTATATTGGCGTATGACACATACATAAAATACACATTAAATATAGTGTACATCTTGATTATCACTTAAAGTGCCCAGACTCCCTACTTTTATAACTTTTCAGTCGCTAAATAGAGTTGCACCGGTCGCACCGTAATGGGGGTGTCTAGACCTAACAGGTGTAGATGTCGCTGCTGAACGGAATAGTAAAAGACAGCGCCGTTGGTGGAAGTTGTTGATTTCTTCCAAATGCTGTTGTCCATTTTAACCATGAAGTGGTAGCTTTGGATTTCTTTCTTAGTGTTTGTATATCAGAAACGCGATTATGGAAAATTTTCCAATCACACCCGTCAAAAATGTTACTAATGCTATATATTCTAAATGATTTTATCCAACCATCGCAGCTAATGGCCTAGCGGTTGGATTTGAGTTTGCGTATGTAGGATTTGTGGTCCCCATACACATTTTCTATGTCACATCCAGGAAAAATGGGCTACCACAAAATAAATTCGTCTTTGGAAAACATCAGCAGCTGTAGTAGGCGTTCCATCTGTTGTCAGCCTGAGGTAAAGTGCTTTCCAAATAAATCTGGACGTGCATCAATTTTGAAGAAATCGCCGTGGAGCCAACGGATGTCGGCTTTGTTGTGGTGAAGAATCCTCATTATGAAATGTAAGATGAATACGGTTTCACCTCCAGGCATTTCGTGCGTAAATACCTGCTGCCGAAGCGAATTAGTTTGAATCAGATAGCGTATTGAAAATCACCGCCCCGAAAATTGAACGAAAATGACGCTCCTGAAATAGTTGGAATGCCTTGCAGAGGTCATGTTATAAAATCGACAGAGCAAAAAGGAAGACGAGTATTAAAATGCGCAATATATTTAACCGTATTTGCAACATAATTAAACAAATAAAGGGGAAAAACTGTAGAAAGTGCTACACAGGCGTTGATGTATATGTACATAAGATATGTAATATTGCCAGAATCATGTAGTATTCTATGTTAAGTAGTGATTTCAAAAACTAAGTAAATGAACAAAGCGCAGTTCCTGGTTGTTGCCTTTACATACAGAGCGGAAGGTTGCGAGCTGATGGCTACATGAATTAGTAGACAACTTGGGATAGTCGCAAGAGAGTTCCGTTTACAGTTAGAGGATTGGAGACCGCCTTTTTATAGTCGACCACCTAAATCGTGGTTTCCTATTACTAGATTGAGCCAGAAAGGATAAACAGAAGTCAAACTTCCCGCGTCATAATATAGTAATTTTTGTGGTGATCTTAAATTGGTCACAATTAGTTTAGAGCATTCCAAAGTTCCAAGTTATTTAATAGTTGTTTTGAATTATATATGCGCAATAGCTTTTTTTAATGAATTTTCATCAAATAAATAATTTTAAAATAATCACACTAGACACAACATACGACTTTCTTTTAAAATAGCAACTTATTATTAGTTCATTTGTCGAATGAATTGAATTACAAATTGGCGGGATATTCAACTGGAATGTATTCTTTTTGGCTCACTCTGTACTTGTAGAGTAATGTATTTATATATCATTCACTTAGCGTTGGGCAAGTAAAATTATATTTTGACATTTGCTATTAAGCTACGTTTTTGTAATGTCAATTGTCAAATTTCTTCGAATTATCAACATAAAAAAATATATTTGAAGTAATTTATCATGGTTCTACAATTGTGGTAATTGTAGCTATTTTACAAAAGAACTATTAAAGTAAAGATTACAGGAACTGTGGGGCAGCACAATAAACAGACTGGTCGGATTACTCCTCCCGCACAAAGTATTAATTAATTCGGTTATTCGACTTGATAATGGGAATCCACGTATTCCCGAAACACGTGTCGTCCCAAATTAATTAATACTTTGTGCGGGAGGAGTAATCCGAACAGTGTGTTTAACTATTAAAGGTTATAATAGAACTGACATTTTACTTTCAATTTACCTGCCATTATTTAATTGAGTTAAATTTTGCCAGTGTTATACGGGTGCCGATTGCAGTGCTATCTACATATGTGAATGGACTTTAGAGTAACACATTTTCTTAGCTCATTGCGCCATCTAGTATTCAAATGTAACAATACTATAGTTGAATGTTTAATGTTAATAAATTTCTGTGCCACCAGGCTTAATATCATTTAATTATAGCTAATACGTTAATGATAGAAATCAACAAATTCATACAATTTGCACTTTTTCCGTTTTAATGTTTCTGATTATTAAATACATATATTGTATGTACTAATTACACGCCACACAATATCCATTGGTACTTCTGTCGTTATTGTTAGAGAATCCAACAGTGAAGAAATCATTCTCTGCCCACTTTTAAAACTGCCCGCAAATACTCGTTAACAGCAAACGCAAATAAGTGTTAATTTTTTTCCAGAAGGTGAAAACAGTGACACTCATTATGATGGCTTTCGTAACTGTTTTGGCTTTATGTACACATAGTTATCTGCGGATTCTACGTTAGATGAAAAGTGCGCGCCCAGAGTATACGGGTTTTTTTACCATTTCCTGTCCGTTTCGACACTTTAAGTACACGCACTCGTCAATTAGTATCGTTTAATGTAATTACGCATCGGCTAAATTTGTCACGTCGCCATTAGAAATTCACTGTTTGCACTTTTTCGTGACAAATTAACGCAATTAGCGTTGATTAGTGTTAAAATGTAACCCGTCTGCTTTTGTCGCCTAAATAGCCGGTTGGCCTAACTGTGGTTATTATAGTCGTCGATGGTTATACGAAATGACTTTTATGTATGTATTTGGGCTTTTACCAAACGAATATTCTCATGTGATTTCTATACTCACTCAATTAATTAACGTGTAGGCCTACACAAAATTTCTTTTCGAATTGTGTCAACAAACAGGAAACCTTCTTTTCATTAAAACTATCCTATTATGAAAAATACTTCCTTTGTTAATTGTAATAATAAATTTTCAACAAAAATTCAAGGAACAAAAGAGGATTGCCAGTTGTAATTCTTAACGAGTAAGATCCGTAAAGTGTAACCTCCTTGAAAATTAACTTAACGTCACCATATAAAGATAACATATAAATACAATTTCGCATGTCGTGTTCTGCATAATAATAAAGATGCACGAATGTCGCTGTAGTTTAACTAACCCGACATGGGAACATTAAAATTCTGCCCTACCCTCACGTTTATATTTTTAATTGTGAACAATCTATCTAAAATCATTTAGAATATGTTATTTGCTGTGCGCGTATGATTTGAATTTTCGGGTAACGTCGTGTATGACAATTTAGAGACGGTACGCGACGTGCATATTGATGACGGCCATGCAAATTTTCCAAACGAATTTCAATTAAAACCCGAAACATGCCCGAATTAAACAAGAAACTGTTGACGAATTTTGGTGAACCGCATGTATGCATGTCTTTTATTATATGATCGAGCTTATTGTTTTGTTCTGTTAACGAAATATATTTTTTCCGTTGAATTCGGCCAGGTATTCTGTATAATGTCCTTTATACCACAAAGAACGCAAAAATTTACAGTTTGCAACACTCATCAACGTGGCAGTCACGTATTTTTAGTCATTATTTAAAATCGAACAATAGTGATGGTATTATGATTAACTAAATTATAAGAAAATAATGAAAGAAATAGAAAGACATGTTCCTACATAAAACATTGTTTTCATTATTTTATGTATAAAATATTTGGCTTAAATTTGCAATAGTAATTTTATTTAGAATTCAATACAGCTGAGTTCTACAAATTGTATTAAACAAATTAGAAATTCCTCTAAAATTGGTGTTACAATAATGCAAGTCACTCGCAATTGTGTGAATGTTTCAATTGGTGATCGAAGAAGTTCCTCAATGAATTTCTTTGAATAAAAATGTTGTTGATTCTACGCGTTGCAATTGTTAATCTTATTGGGCTATATTGTTGTTAGTTGAGTTACATAATAATTAGGTAAAACGTATATTATTTATCTTATGGTAATAATGTAGTACATGTTCCTATTGGTCCAAATTAATTTTTTTTTTGACGTTTTGAATATAAGATCGATTGGGGCAATCGGGGACACTTTTTTGATTTTTAAATATATCGATCTATATTAAAAACAAGGTGGAAATTATGTGGTCAATTTTTTATTGCTTGAACAAATGGTGTTTAAGCTTTACGGGAATGTAGATATAGTCGTGATTATTCGTATGTAAAAAACAGGGGAACTTTTTCTAAATATTTTGTCCCGTATCCCCCATTGCCCCGGATCAGGGGGTAAATGAGGACAGAGTGAATTTAACCATTTAATCCGTTAAAACGGAAAAAAAGGGACAAAGTTCTAAGGTTCGCCTAATGAACCAAATAAGGAAAAATACGAGCTTTCATTAAACCGTAGATTTATTTGCGAATATAAAAACCTCCGTCAAAAATGAATTTGTGTTTACAAGTTCAACTTTTGGATTTTTTGATCATTGAAAATAGCTTCCCATTTTCTCTAAAAATGTCATCGTGACCTGCTCGTTGGGAAGAATTTCTGTTACCTTACCAATGTACCAGGTCTTAACACTGCTCACAGCAAAGTATTTATTAATCAAATGTGTGTTTTGATCTTTGTTATCTGGTTTTTAGGGGCAAATGGGGATATGTCCTCAATTGCCCCCAATTTCCGTTTCCAATTGCCCCTTCGCGTATCATATTCTGGGTGGTTGAGGACGTACTATATAAATAACTTACCTTTATTTTTAACAAATACTGACTATAAATATGTGTTTTGTGTCATAAATTGGCAGGCACCACACAAATAACAACTAGACATTTGTCAAATTAATAAAATGCCAGTGCATTCCACGGCACCCTACACAACCGACACACACAAATATCTTTAAGTTATATTTGCATGTCACGTTAACAATAAACAGATGACTGTGATAGGTCTTTACCAACTGATACTAGATGCTGTGGGCCTAAAGAAAGGTAATACGGCCGCAAATTCGATAAACTATTTTTAACAAGTGTTTTATGGTGAGTTTCCCTATTAGCCCTTCTTCACATTTACCCAGACTGACCTTAATAAATTAATTTGTGTATTTTTATAAACTTTCCATAATTCTACTATATAATAATAATAAAAATAATATATTATCGTCTGTCAAAGTAACGGAGAGATTCTAACCCAACAAAATATCTTCGATAGGGGCTGTTTGGTTACATTCACCAAAGATTATAGGAGTAAAGATAGGAAACGTAACGACGATTCTAGAGCCATCTATGATTTCAGCTGTTAGATAAGTAAGCATAATCGCGACATGTTAACTAGATCGCAGACACCTCAGTTGCATTTTGACAGTTAACATTCACATCCATATATAAATCGATAAAAATCTTTTGGCAGATGATATAGTACACGTTTTGACTTTGACTCGAGTCCATTAAGTCTTGTTACAACAGTCACTTTATAATCTGACTGCCCACTTGTCCCTGCCAAGAGATTATATTATTTTATAAATACCTAGTAAAAGTAAAAATACTCTTACCACCTTGATGAGTGAAGAGCTGGATACGTATTTCAGCAACTAAGTTGCCATTCTTAGTAGAATCTCTGGAGGAAAATAATGTTAGACACAGCAGTCTTGGAGATATGGACAGCACCGACTACCACTTGAATAACATAATTATATTATATGTAATTATAAATGATAGGTATCTATAAGTAAAACATATGTGACTGTAACCAATAATTATTCAAAAATTCTACACATCTATACGAATACTTAACACCGGTGGCAGTGAATATCAAGCTTTCCAATTTCCAGCGTTATATTTTTAAAATCAAGTAGCACGCCACAAATTCTCAACTGTTGCTACCAAAGTTAAAGCTGCTCGCTTTTTGCATGGGTTGTTTAGGAGCGTTTCCTATCTTTACCTCTAAGTCTGTGACATTCATCAGATCTAACTAGGCAACCGCCGAAACAAACAACTTCAGTGGCCGGAATTTTCAGTTTTAATTAACTCAAATAGAACATTAAATTTTGAGGTTACTACAATAAGAAATTACATAGAAAATATACAATTTTGTTAAATATCTTAATTAGGCAAATTGTGTGTAAATGTTTGTGTTCCACTGTCTTCTTAATCTTCTTTTCTTAATCTTCTTGGTCCAAAAGCCTGTTTTCATATTCTTCTCTCACTACGGTACCTTCTATTAATTGATTTTTGATTTGATTTCGATAATACTAAAGGCAAAAATTTACTTTAATCATCAATTTCTCTAATTATTTTGTCCTACCAAAAGACCAAGCGACGACGCTTCAAATAACAGCACATGTTATTATTTTTATTATAATAAATGTTAATTTTTATTATGTTTAATAGATAATGTGGGGATATCTTGATTAATTTTCTACTGACTCCATTAAACTCCATGAAATACTACTCTATTATTCCTTTGGCTATCAGATACCTTTGTGCAGCGTAGAATGATTGACTTTGTGGAAATATATGATATATTAAATAAAAACCAAAATGGTTACATAAAAGGTAGACCAACGAGGCGAATAATTTTACAGCACTTAGAGCAGGTAATTTGCTTTAAATGGCAGAGAGGCTACAGTTGGCGTTTTTATGGACCTCCCTAGAGCATTTGATAAAGTTGACTATACTGTGTTGTTAGCTAAATTGGAAAGAATGGGATTTCGAGGAATGTATACCATCCTTCATCTACCTATTATGAAGGATGGTATCCATTCCAATGTATGCTTGCACATACCGATAAAGGGGGAGAAATTAAATCGGATTGTAGGAATGTATTGTGTGGAGCTTTCTCAGTGCTCCATTCTCGGACCCCTCTTATTTTTGCTGTAACAAATGACTTACCTCATGCAGTGGACAGCTTCATGGTGTTGTTTGCTGATGACGCTTCATCTGTAATACGAGCTGATTCCCGGTTAACTTTACAGCACTAATAGAAACTAATCTACAAAAACTTGATCAGTGGCGCCAGCAGAGTAACATAAAATTAAATATTGACAAAAGAACATTACAACATCGATGATTTTAATGTAAATAAGCCACAAATACTTACAGCCGCCAAAGATACGACCTTCTTGGGATTGACGATAGATACTGAGATATCTATCTTACACTTTTTCTTTTGTAGTTTTTACTGAGGATGGAAATTTAATTGCCGAAATACGTATTTACAGTTATTTACTCATTCAAGTGGTAACGGTATTTTCATTTAATTGACTATATTTACTGATTTTACTTTTCAGTTTTTGAGGAAGTCATGCCACGTACGCATAATTATAGAATACTGGAATAATTACAAAAGTAACGCTAAATGTGCAGTGGGGTTAGTTAAATACAGTGTCAGTTGACGATAAATTTCGCAAGCCAATTAGGGTTAATGCTAAAATAGGTGCTTTAGCTTGAAGGTCATTGTGCTTCTTCATACCATTTTCATTTCAGTCATTTTTGTTTTGGCTTGTACCACACAAGTAAATTAGTACACCGTAGGCTATGAGGCAACCTCAGGTACTATCAGATGCATTTTAGGAATAGTTACATTCTGGAGTAGAAATAGGTTATATAAACAAAATTGGAGTCACATACCTGGCGACCGTTACTCGATGATAAACATTTTTCAGCGACTTAAGTAAACTCGACATGCGCATTGTATTAAGACAGTTTGCAATATCCTGCAATATATTTCCACGATTGCGAGAAATTGCCAACAGGGGCGCCGTCTCTGCGCAAGCGATGTCAGGCCATGCCGCGTTCGCGTCGTAATTAATTTGAAATCATAAAAGTCAAACGTCCATCTCTGACGGGTTTCCGATCTGCGCGCTTACCTTCTTACTTTGCCTTATACACCTCATCAGTATGTATTTCGTAAACGTAATTGTAAAATTAGTTAACATGCGGTTGACGAACGACAAATAATAAAGGTATAAATGCACATAAAAATACACGACCGTATTAGAATTCTATTTTCATTTTCGAATGTAGTCAGTCAGGTGAACGTTGCTTGTGCGCTGCCGGACAAGTTGGGTTTTTCGCATCGCCCTAGGTGCTGCGGAGGATTCGTCGTACCCACATTAATTCCGTATTCAGAGGCGGTGCACGAATATTATCTTTGAATTATTAATGTATTACTGTATAACAGCGCAGAGTTATTATCATTTAGCTTTGAACATTAATATTATTAGCGTGTAGATTTTATAATTGAGCCTTCCTGTAATTCTAACTCGTCACATTGCGAATTTCTATCGATTAAAGTAACGGCAGTTTTCATTTGCAAGCGCCTATCTAGTGATGAATTATTAGCTCTGTCGAATAAAAGTTGGAGACATGTCCACATGGGTATTTAAAGTAGTGTTGGGCGGAATCGAGTACTCGGCTATCTTCTATTTCTACATTAATTTCAAATACCTAATTTCTAATATTCCAAACGACTAATGAAGAAGCATACGTTACATAAGTTTGCGTAATTTGATGACAGAAAATTCTGGAAATTTTCATCAAACGGATTAGTTTTTGTAATTTCGGTTTGGTTGACTGATTTTATGTTTACATTCTATTTAATTTTAAAACGTTAAACTGCAAGCAATAAATCCATCTATTATAATAAAAAGTTTGAAATTAAAATCTAATATGTATTAATTCAAAAGATGATAACACATTAATGTTCCAGCGAACAAAATTAATACATCAACAATGGAAAACGCATAACCTGCTCGCCTTACAAATTGTGACTACATTTTCTCCTTTTAACAAACATTCAATTTCGCTGTTCATAACTTCTAACCACTTATTTTTGCATTTTTATGGATTGCGATCTCGAAATACACACTTCAAAATAATCTAGGGGACAAGTAAGGAAATGCATTTTTGCTCCACATAAGTGAATAATTGTTTGCTCTATGTGAAGGTATAAGTCGACCATCATTACTTGTTTACTTTTAGAAACAGTTAAGAGTACTTAATAAGAGATGTCTGTTTATTTAGGAATAATTTTCAAAATGAATAATTTTTAGCAAAACTTATGTAAAAAGAAACAATAACAATCAATAACATGTGACAATGAGTGCAATGTCATTACCCTGTGGAACCTCCAGGAGTGTTGACTACCTTTCTGCATCTCTTTGGCATCTCATAATCAAGCGGTCTAGCTCTTGATGATCGATGACATTCCACTGTTCTACAAGACACTGATACAATTGTTGTACACTACCCCTTGGAAGCTGTGGACAATGTGTGATGTAGCTAATCGTTCTGCATTCACGGAACGTCTCCACACTCTCGTTCTCCTTGTATCTGGCTGCAAACCAAACTAGAGTTCGTCAGAAAACAACACAGATGCCCAGTTTTGTTGATCCCAATCTAAATGTTGCTGCGCCCAGTCTAATTTTCTTCCGCGATTTCCTCTCGGCAAAGCAGGGACTCTCAGAGGACGACGAGCATTAAAACCATCTGTATGGGGTCTATTCCTCACTGTTTGATCGCTTATTAACATATCATGAGTGTCGTAAATTCGAATCACTAATTCTGTCGCCGTAATGTTGCGGTTTCTTAATGCATGGAGCCTCAAGTATCTGTCATGAATTGGTCGAGTTGCTCTGGTGCGTCCTGTAAGACGTTCACGCATATCATTGGTTTGTTGATATCTCAACCACAAACGATTGATGACACTTTTTGACGTGCTGATAGCTTTTGCAACGCCCTTTGAGTTAAACCACTTTCAAGCATACCAATAGCTTTTAATTGCGAATCACGGTGTAAATGATGTCTGTCCATACCCAATTAATGCTGAAGAAACTGGAAAAGAAAATTGATCGCAAAATAAACACCAAAATCTCAGGATGAGAAATCAACAAATCTTACATTTCTTAAATTTCCACTGATGTTTCAGTTAATAGGACCTTATTGTCACTTAAACTATCGAAACACCAGGAGCAAACTGTATTGACGTTTGAAATGGCATTACAAATCTTTGGTTATATATGGTTAATAAAGTCTGTCCTCTAGATTATTTTGATGTTTGTATTTTTTGTTTCTTGATACGATTACTACATCACCGGCATATTCAATGATTTGTACTGATTTTTTTGTTTATGTTCCTATGTCATTTATTTTGTGTATTGTATTGTTTAACAATGTTATGAACAGTTTTGCCGCTAGAGTGTCGCCCTGACGTACTCGTTTCTTTGTTTCAAATGTTTCTGTTGTTTTTGTCCAATACTATTGCTGTTCATAATGCTGATGCTTTCGAATATTTCAACGTCAAAGTTATCGACCTTATAAGTTTCTGTGGAGTATGTATATCCTGAATGAGGTATACCTTTTTGTATTAGGCTGTCACCGTTAAAAATTTAGAATATGTCTTGTTTTATATTTGGGGATGTTTCTGGTCTACCTATCTCCAGATATTTTTATAAGTCGAGGCCAGGCGGCCATCGACCACCGAAAGTTGCCAAGGTCGGAACACCAGGTGTAAAAGCTGACCATAAGTATCCCAGGACCTTACTATTAGTTGATAAACGCAGAACCTTGTCTTAATGTGCCAAGAAGAAAAAGAATTCAGACGAGAGGCGCCTTTGGTGCACAAACCTGCATATTTTTTTCAAGCATGACCTATGTGTATTAAACGCTTAGCTTTATAACGCAAGTTCTTCTTCAAGGAACTTTATGTTATCAATTTGAAGATTGAGGAAAGAAGCGTTTCTATTAGAAGAGAAAATCCAGATTGATTTGCAAATATGTCAAGAACAAAGTTATTTATACTCTGGATACTAATCTAAAAATATGTTTCTCTTTAAAAAAATATTCAAAAGTGTTTCCATTTTCTATAAAAAAAAAGACCTAATCTGCTGC
Organism: Osmoderma eremita; assembly: GCA_031763485.1. Classification (NCBI taxonomy): domain Eukaryota; kingdom Metazoa; phylum Arthropoda; class Insecta; order Coleoptera; family Scarabaeidae; genus Osmoderma; species Osmoderma eremita. Next base: position 212,902 of record JARFOC010000480.1, read on the forward strand.
GCTTGTAATTAAGCGAAATGCAGTTGTATTCTTAGAACATCCATCTTCAAGTCGATTACGTTGACATACCGACATGACAATCCTGCCTGCTAGCGAAAAAATTTCTTAGTGTATTAGCGATCCCAAGCGCAGACAATGGAAGTTATACATTTCGCTCCCTACCAGATTAAATATATAATAGAAAGTCATAACCGTGCCGCTAAGTATATATTAGAAACTTCACGTCAAATTCCACGTCGCATACATTATCATTATAAATCATTTTAACAACATTCAATTAAACTCCCCAACTCTATTGTTCACCATGCGACAATAATAGACAGAAATAAAAAGCGCATAAATAAGCTTTACACGTAAGTTTTACTGTTACAGGGAACATTGGAATATCACTCATTATACATACGTACATACGTATTTATATTACGGTGTATCACTAACAATCTGCGATAATAATGCGTGGCATTTTACGCGTTAATTGTGAAATCAGTTTTCACATTAGCGTGGCAATGATAGTGTGATTATCGCGTATGCGTTGGGAAAGGCACTTTGTTATAGTAAATACGTAGAACTTTAACACTGGCATGATTCACAAGCAATAACAACAGTGTCTATGCATATTTACGCAAAAAAATCAACTTCTTACAATCAGTAAATTTGCAAGGGATTTATAATATTTGAGGTATTTAAAGATGTACAGCAAATGTGGTCTTTAAATGATTTGAATATAAAGTAATTCTTACATATAACGAACTACCACTTAAAAATATGTCGATGAAATGACGCGCAAAGATTGTTATATTAGATGTAATGATTGGAAAAGAATCCAAAAGTTTATTATTAAATTTAAGCTATTGTTAAAAAGCCATCAGGTAACCAATTTAGCGTGTGCGGTTTTTGAATAAAGTAGAGTGCCATGAATGTTCTTTAAGTTGTTGATCCATCGCAGTTGTTTGTTATCTGTTATCTACTTTAGTATGAATCCGTCTTCTATAGAATACGTACACACTTTCTGTTTTTTTGTTTAATTCCTAGTTTTAAATAATTGAAAATGCCAACGAATAAAACTTTGAATCGGGGTTGTGTATTCTATGAGTACAAACTTGTGTAAGTGATAGAACTGCACAGAAATGGTTCGAAAATTTTGCTATGAGAGATCTCGGCTTGTCCGATGAAGCATGCTCTGGGAGACGAAGATCATTTACAACGAAAATATTTAACAGGTTGTGGAGGAACATTCCAGTACAACGTGCCTAGATCTTGCAGAAAGGTTCAATGTGTGTGACGAAATCATTCGTTTGCACCTTCAATAACTAAGAAAGAGGTGGGAGTTAAGCAAATGGGTCTCACATGAATAGTCAAATGATAACAAATTAAGTCGTCTTACCATTTGTTCGACAAATATTTCACGCAACGATAATGAACTACTTTGGGTTACTTGGGGAAAGGATGTCATCCGCTGTGTCGTTGATCGCTCCTTCCACCTTGGCCGCTTGGTCCTATTGTGGGGATTATGAACTAACTCGTGATTGGTTGTTAACCTGCGACGAAAAGTGATTATTGTACTCAAATTCTAAGCGTTCTTATCATTCGTGATCGCCTACTGATTGGGTATCAGACACCCTCAAAGCTTCCTTGCACCCACACCAGATTTTGTTGTGTGCTCGCAGGAGAAAAAAAAGAAATTGTCTATTATGAGTTTTTGGAAAGGGGTCAAACCATAATTGTTGACTTGTATTGTAAACAGCTTCAATGAGCTTCAAGCGGCATGATCCGAAAACAGCCTTCATTGATGAATCGAACGAAGGTGGTAGGTATACTTACAGGGTAATAAGAATAATAATAATTTTATTGATGTCCAACAGATTACTCCATACAAAGGACAAAAAAATAAAGAAAAATACACAAAAGAATCAAATACAGAGGAAAAGGAGAAGGTATTAATAATCAATCAATCGGCGAAATAAGAGTACGTAGCGCGATAAGTAAAAAATAAATACAACGAACTGGAATCAAAAATTTTAACAACAGGAATAATAAAGGTAATGTTATATTTGTTTAAGCTAGTTGTTCCTTAGCTATAGTAAGTATGTTAGAAAGAGGCGTAAAATTGATGTCGCATTAGGGCGATATTAAATTAAATGTGCGTGACAGACGCTATGGGAGAATTCAAGGTAGAATTAAGGCGAACATATGCAACATAGAAAGTTAATGTTTGACGGGAGGAAGGACGGGGTACATCAAGCTGAAGTTGTGAGAGTAGATTTGGCGAGTCAATCCTTGTACGGACCAAGTTGTAAACAAATTTTATCAAATACAGCTGGCGTCTAACTTCCAATGACTCGATGGCAAATCGCCTAAGCAGAAGCTGATGGTCGAAACCGCAACTGCTTATCCCCATTCTCCTCCTTAAACCACAAATACTTTTAAAAAAATTTGTGCGCCCTCAACAGCTAACTTATGAGAAATGTAGTAGGGATTCCATATCATGCAACCGTACTCTAGTCTAGGTCTAACATATGTAAAATATAGGAGCTTGATTGTGTTAATATTGAAGAGGGCGCTGTTCCTAATCAAAAATCCTAACATCTCCATTGCGGACGATACAATGTTATCCCTCTGCGCAGAAAACGTAAACGAAGTATCAAAGTAAATACCCAGATCCTTCACTGTTGTGTCACGTACAAGAGACATTCCATCAATACTGTAGTCGAAATGTATTGGTTTGACCTTTTTTGTAAAGCTTACGCCAGGACGCGTACCAAAAGAGTATGGGAGAAAATGTGTGAATTTGCCTGGGAAACCATACCACACCCTCCACATCACCTTTTTTTGTCTCTTGACAAAGTATGTAGCATAGACAGTTCAAAACTCGAGTTGATGTAATAAATGCAGTCCGTCAATTTTCTGAATTCCATAGAGTTCTATAATACCGGCACACAAAAATTGGTGTCACGTTAGCAAAAGGTGATAGTAATTACTTTGGTGAATAACAGTGTATTATTGTTTCTTAAGAAATATTTGTATTTTACCACCAAAAAGCACACGAACTTACGTGGATACTTGTTACTTCAATACTAACGAACTCGGTTTTCACCTTTACCGAGGTGATATTAATTCCCTTTCTCTACTTTGAAAGTGTTTGAAACATTATAGCAATGCTAAAAATAGTAACAATTGGCCAGCTTACCTTTAGGAGGAATACATGATTCAAGGCCCATGCATTTCAGGAATTTTAAAATCTTCGGAAGGTGAAAAGATATTTTTATTGTTCGTTTAGTAAGAAACACCGCAAACACCACTGAATGCCCTTATACTATGAAATTAATTTCCGCCAGGTAGTTCAAGAGAAAAAATATATATTTCTGGAAAATGACCCCTAACCATCCTTATAGAAGCGTTTTGTTAAGTAAAATTTTGCAAAAAGTTCTTATAGGGTGTAGCCAACAATAAGATAATATCGGCTAGACTTCTTAGAAAATAAACCAAATAATGTTTGTTGCTTTTAAGTCGCATTACAGTGTGATACTGTATTTTACAAGAGGCGACAGTCGAAATGTCCAAGTCACAGTGTAATTGTTTCCCTATTATATAAACTTAATAAAACGGTTTTTTCATATGTAGAGAAAGAAGGAAAATATAGTTGTAGTTTTTTTAATAACAATTATAAAAATCGTAGGGCTCCATCATTATTCAGAAAAATTCCTTTTAAAATTAATTATACTAACAAATAGTTTTAGTGTTCTGCCATTATTACGCTAATATTTTATATTCTATAAGTTAGATAAGTTATAACAAAAGAATTACAGATTCCTTCTTTACAATAGAACTTCAATGTGAGAAAATTAATTACTTAAGTCATGAAATATATTTCTAAACTTGTTTGTTGATAAAGTATTCTGACATTTTGAAAGCATACCTTTATCGTATGCATGCACATATCTGTTCATTACAATCAAAATCTAATAACACAGGCATTATTGTGAAATAAAAAAAAAACGTTTATAACCTTTAAACCAAGTCGATATAATTCGCTATAATTCTTCTTTCTGTACGAAGGCAGTTATTACCTGTCAGATGTACTCAAAAGTAAGAAACGATTAGATGACTACTTGTCATTGTCATATGGATGCCTAGTTTCGCATTATATAATTATTTGAACTACGATAATTGTGAAGATCGTGGAGGGTTGATAGAGAAATAATAGCTTTCGAATGAAAGCACCTTTTTACTACTGTTATGCAGTACATTTCGTACATTAATAGAGTGTAAAAAGTAATACAAATGTAATAATGAGCGATATTCGACTCGAACACATCTGAATACGTGATAGTCCGGACCTGAATTTATAAGACATGTCAACCAATGTTGAGTTGAGAGTATAGTCAATCTTATATACAAATTAGCTGATAGCATCGCTCATTTCAAATTTATTACGGCGACGTTGTAACCGCAATACTTCACTTAATAAAAATTGAACTGAAGCCTACCACATATTAAGATTACCCCGTTTAATGTGAAAGTGAACCTTATACGTATATGTCACCACAAATACATACATACAAACGTATTATTCCGTATAATGTATCAGATATCTAATAGGCCATTGTTAAACATTTAACTTTGATTACATATGTGGGCGAGTTCATTCGAAAAAAAATCATTTCCTGTGCACCACAATACATGCATAATTACCCGTAGAAACCTAATTGTCGTAATGACATCTATTAACCTTATCGCGGCGTTTAAACGATTCCGTTGTTCGTTGTGACTCTGTGTGTGAATAATTTCAAAACTGATAGGCCGAATGCCGCCGCTTCGTGGCTTTTTTATTGTAATTTAAATTAGAGGAAATTAAATAACACTCCAAACAATTTCCAAGTCCTGATATATTACACACAACAATGCAATAAAGTATTTTGAATCTGAATTTGGAAATACGGGCTGATTCGTATACCGTGTACGAGATACGATCTTGGTCATTTTTGATCGGTAGTGTGAACGGAAAGGAAAGGGTTTACTCTCCGTTTCCTTAGCAACGAATTATATCAGTTAGGGTACGGCAGGCTCTTACATTGTTTCTTTTAGTTCGTACTGCGTTTATTTCATAATCAGTTTGACATTTTTTTAGCTTTATTTCTTTCCCTATAAATATTTTTAAAATTGGTGTTCGTATTTATTTTATGCTCCGTTATGTGTACTGTTTCATTAGAACAAAAAAAATTATCAAATGTTCGTTTCTTACTGAATCCGGCGATAGTATTGCACATGATCCATCACATAGTTACAAAGTTTATTATTGTTAATTATCACAAAATGTATTACGGAATATTTTGATTTGTGCAGCGATGCGGGAGCTGTCATAATTGCCTAGGAGACAAATTGCTCAATTAATTAATAAGTCTGATAACACTTTATGCATTTTCAAAGCTACAATCTAGCGTGAAGTTGATGATTCGGCATGCTGAACGAGTGGTAGCCGCCTCTCAGCCGTACACTGATGAGGAAGTAGTAGTCCGAAATAAATATCCGTGCGTTGAGAGTGCCTATTGCTACATATTCAGATGTGCTTTATGGTTCTAAAAGTGTATTTATGTATTTGTTTGATATATTTACATGGTTCTACGTTACGTGTCAGATACCTTTTTATGAAATATGTCCATGAAGCGTCTTCATTTGGCACCTACTCATATAAATAATTTTTTAAGTATGGGTTTAATTTTTTTTTGTGAGTAGGGACAATTTCATCATTTTCTGTCTCTTAGATTAACATTTTCATTTAGGCAAAATTTAACTATTGACAGTAGGTAAAACGCAAGCATGAATTCTGCAATATCTGAATTCTTTGCTTCCATTGGCTACCTAGATCAGACCAACACACGCTTAAGCAAAATTATAAATGTGATATTGATGTGTTATTGAAACTAAGGTGACACCGATCAAAACACAAGCCACGAAGACCAACGCAGTAGAATTGGTAATGCCGTACACTTCTCGCTATTGCTGTTACTAAATAAAATAATTGTTTCGCTCGTTTTCTGGATCTGTAAATGTACCTACTAGGCGTTTCTACTTCCGGCTGTTATGACTATGTCGCGTGGTGAGCAAAGATCCCGATTTGTACAGGTCTGTTGAACATACGTCTTTTCATATTTATCCTGTCCTCCTGGTCGCCACTGCCAAAATCAGACTGAAGACAATAATGAGCAGAAAATCATTTTCTTTCATTCACTTCTGAAACCTTATCAAGGCAATCAATTTGTTAAACTACCATTCCATAAATGAAACAAAAATAGATCTAAAAATCTCTGCATAGCTTTCAAAACAAATAACTCTTTAAGTAACCGGTTAGGAAATGACAACGATAAAATTGAGAAATCAATCAGAAATTAGGAGTTTATGAAATGGATTGTAAAGAATGTAATGGGAAATATATTGAGCAAATAAGGCGGCCAATTTTAACACGTTTTAATGTGAACATTGGTCATTCTGCATTCAGACCTGAAAAGTCTAGCGTTGCGCAGCATGTTTCACAAACAGGTCATCGCATTTCAACATACAATCTTAGGTTGGTGAAAAAAGTTCATAATCTTAGGTAATTGGATAGTCATGAGTGCATTTATGTACATAGGATTAAGGACAAAGTTATGAATGCTGACAAAGAATCTATCTCGCATTCCAGCTTATACGAGTTATTAATTGTTCCGGTTTACAGACGGCCATCGAATACGCTTAGTGAACCAGAACGATATAGACATAGATTATAAGCCGAAAATTAGTGTTGTTTCACTGGTGAACTGGTAAAGACTATACATTCCAATGTTTTACCTCCACCAGCGATACTAAGGTCTATACATATTCTTTTGTAGGTTTAGTTGTGGAAATACGTATCTATACCTTTGCACTGATTGAGGTGGTAAGGAATTTTTTGTTTTAGTTCTGCTATTTCAAGCCACCGTGTTCTACAATTTTATATTCTTATATCTGATACCGCATTGGTTTAGTTAATAGTACTTCGCCGGTGCGGATTTGAGTTCCTATGGAAAGTGATCGAACAAGACACGATTCATAACACGGTTATCGCAAAGTATTACATGTGTGAGTCGAGAAAGATGATTTTCTCATGTTTTCGATTAAAAATCTTTTAACTCGATATAATATGTCATGAACCTAACACTACCCCAGTATGACATGTGCAAATCAAACAAAAGTATGACTTTACCTTTTCTACTATATAGGGGTTTCTAAATGATTTGATTAACGATGGACTCCTTTATCAAACTATTTGTTGTTTGTTTATTTATTATATAATATTTATATATATTGAAATAGATCAATTACTGATGGTCCTTCAAAAAAAAACTATTTTTATTCAAAAACAATTTGTGTTCTAAAAATTATATTGTTATGTTGATAAATTAATCTAACAAAAAAAACATTGCTCATCTAATGTTCTGTTAAGATTCGTTGAATTAAATGTAGCTTTTAGACTAGTAAAAAAAAAACTAAATGTATAATTACTTATAACTGAACACTAACCGTAATCTTTCTGTTTCTGTTTTTTCTTAAACTTCGTATTATTGCTACACCTAGCAATACCTCTACTTACCATTATATATCTTTCGAGTCTGGATTCTTAAGATGAAATTTCGGCTCAAGCTGTCAATATAACCTATTTGTGCCTATTTATTTTTCTAAATGAAATCCATTAATCAAGTAAAATATAGATATAATTAAACAATAAATACAAAAAATTTTAAAAAATAAAACTTTCACATTAAATATAAATAATAAAACATAATTTATTTTCTTCTTTTCCCTCATACCTGGTTAAAATATATTTTAACTTAATCCTGTTTTCCCAAAATTCCTTGTCGGGCGATTTGTACAACCCGCAATATGGTTTGCTTAAGCTTTAGAATATTAGATTCTATATTAATACTAACAACTTCAAGAGGTCTCTCAGTACTCACGTAACAGGGAACTGTGCTCTGTGAAATTTACGTACACACCCTGATAAAATATCTATAACCAATAATCTTATTTATCCCTTAGGCCTTAGGGTGTTAAGAATATAATATTTAATAGATTATAAATTACAATGTTTCTTCAATTCTGTTTTATGGTGGTACAATTGAATTTTAAAAATGTATTATAATTCAATTGACCGTTGTCAGTATCCGAGAGCAGTTTGTCATGCTCTCGTGTAATTCATCCACACAATATACGCGGCCCGACATAGGTAGGCCCCTAGGTAATAAATAAAGCCATATAATTGGTGTGTCATTAGCTAATTCCGAAACAGAAAAAAAAATCATTATTATTTCCGCGAAAAAGGACACCGCTATAATGAGCAAAAAATTAATGAGTGCGTACTTACACGTGGTGTATAGCTTTCGTTGCTACCACCAGCACTGTAATTACTATCCATGGTTGGGATGTTTACGATTTACGCGCGCCTTTTAATTAAAATTAATATTTCTCGCCTTTGAAGTAATCACTTTCAAACTTGTTTCATTGTTTAAGTGCCTGTGGTAATACGTGCATAATTCTAAGGAAAATTAACGTTTTTGAATACCGTACGTTTATATTCGTGTAATGATCTGTGGCTGGAATATAATTGTATTCTCTTGGGAATGAAGAATATCATTCCCTCAATACAGGATTTACGAAATATGTTTGCCATCTGGTGATTTATTCCAATATTCGGGTGATCCCCGAAAATGGGAACATTTACCTCTTACTCGTACGTCCACGATAATACTCTGAAATAAAAAAGAGCAATATTTTTTCTTCAAATAAGTTGCCTCGATAATCTAATCTTCAGGTTACCAAAGGTTCCATTTAAATTGATTGACTGTCAAGGGTTTCGCGCCGTTCAAGCCTTTGTTTATGACGTTTTGAACAATGACATATTTTTCGCCATTTTGTGCTGATATTGATGAATATGAACAACCAAACGAACCGAACTTTCCTTCCTAACTTTTAAACAACAATAGTGCAAGGAAAAATAATAGATTATAGTTGTTATAAATAACAAAGCTTAATTCCGTGCATAACCGGTAGCAGAATGGTATTCTTTGAAAATGCGGAAAGCAGTAGTAACAAGAAAGATAGAGGAAGCGCTGTTTTTTCACAAAAACAAACTTTTAGACTGCACTAAAACGCACAAGGGACGTTGCGTGTGCATAAGCCCCAGAATTTTTAGCAGTAAATTTGAGGTTTCCTAGCTTATGAGATTTTACATTTCAGATGGCTCTACGTTGTTTCATCTTTTTAAAATAATAAATATACATTTAAAAAAAATAAAAAAAGGTTTATATAGAATATACTAAAAAGAATAAAACAAGTATTTTTTCTTAACTATTGTAAAGCTGAAGAACTAAGAAGGAAAAAAACTTCAGCAGTTATCTTCCTATTTCAGTTTTTTACAATCGGTACAATCTCAAGAGATCTCAAATATGTACCAGGTATAAGCAGATGTACTCATCTAAACATTGATTGATTGGTTTGTACAGCTTGCCACTTCTTCTTGTCAATCGGTATTTTTTTCCGGTTTCTGATTTCTGTCTCAAATACTTGCTTTAAAATTCCACTGGCTGTGTAATTTCATCTTTGTTTCAACCATCCCTTGAATCTTGTTCTTTCCATCTTGGTTTCTGTTGTTCTCTTCACTACTCTTTCTCTTACGCCATCCTGACACCATGTACCTACTACCCATCTGAGTATTGCTTTCTTAACTACTCCTAGTATGTTGCTGTATAGATTTGCTCTATTTCCTCATTATGTTTAGTTCTATACACTCCATCTGCCTTGACAGGCCCATAAATTCGTCTCAATATTATCCGTTCGAACACTTTCAGCCTTACGCAGTTTTCCTTCGTTAGTGACCCGGTCCCTGCACCATATACCAGTATCGGTCTTATAAATTTTAACCTTTGTATTGTTATTAAAATTTCACGGTTTCAAGATAGGGTTCATTGGAAAACATGTCTTACTCCCGAAAATTATTCCTCTCTGCACGCTCTTTGACTCCGTTATAGGTGTACTCAGATACACAAACTGCTTTATCCTTTCGAACTCATGTTCTCCAACTTTATGTTTTCTTTTACGTTATCATTATATTTGCTTAATTTCATCTTCGTGAACTTTGTCTTATCTTGATTTATTTCAAGATCTACTGCTTTTGCTGCTTTTTCTGGATTTATAAAGTTACTTACTACGCGTTTCCACTTCCCGCTATTATGACTATGTCACATAGTGAGCATTGGCCCTGATTTGTACATGTCTGTTGAATATACATCTTCATATTGCACGCTGTCCGTCCGATCGCCACTTCCGAAACCAGATTGAAGACAAGAGTAGACAACAGATCATCTTCTTTCATTCACTTATGAATCTCGGTAGCTTACTCTTAATGTCGAGAGCTGATCTGTAGTTGACCTGTCAACTTTAAATCAACAGTGTTATTTCTGTACCTCATTTGCGGTGAAACTGTTGAGTCTCATAATATTGTTCTTAAATTTTTATTAACTGCTAAACTGTGTTATAACTACGATAGAGGCATATGTACTACGAATTTTAAATTGATGTGCCAAATTCTGACAATTGGGCACAAAAAGCGTCCTTTGTGCATTTTGACACAGTCTTACATGGTTGAATTGCTGAGAGAGAAGTAACATTTTATAGCAATATTCTTATTTAGCCTATTCAATAAAATGTCAAGTTGATGGTGGTTAATCAAGAACGAAATATTCTATGAAAAAGCTCTTGATTTGAAAATTTTAAAAGTTGTAAGGACAAAGCTCTTCTATTTTTCGCCTCAAATAGAGTAAAACATAAATAAAAAAAACTTTGTTCTTCAGCAGCGGCCCCAAAACGGCAGCTATTTGGATTTTCAGAACGTTAGAAACAATTGCTGGTTATTGTCATATCTTCATTCCATTTAACCGATCTTGTATAAACAAATAATTTTAAAAATTTATAGTTACATAAGCAATTTTATTATTATTTTTTTGAGTTGCCCAGCAGATAAAAATCCAATTACAGGACAACATAGGTATACTAACTAACACACGTAATACATAACATGGAATAATATAATAATAGTAATACGGAATATGGACAGATGTACATACATACATATGTAAGTGATCTAAATTAAAACAGTGACAAAATTAAACACAAAGTTAAAACAAAACAAAAAAAAAATACAAAATAAATCAAATAAGCTAAAGATAGGTAGCGCTACTCTTACAATGACTAATAATAGACTTAATAGAGGAAAAATTCACATCAGTGTCACCATTGGGAAGAAAGTTGTATGTCAGTCACATACGTTGCAAAGGTGACTTTAAAAGCATATTAGTGCGGGCTGTAGAGCAGTAGAAGGTATTAACATTTCTAGCAAACAGCCTAGGAACATTGAAATATATTATGGCGATCAATAAAGCTTTTCAGTAGATTAAATAGATATTTAATATCAGCTTGGTATCGCCGAAGATCAAGAGGACCTAAGTTAAACATATTTATGAGAAGAGCGTGGCAAAAGCCTTGAGGAGGGTAAACAGTTAGTTTTTGAAGTGTAGAAATTTTAAGAAACGGCGCTGAACTTGCTCAAGGAGATAAACATGACAATTATACAGTGGGGACCAAACGACACAGGCATACTCTAGCTTAGATCGAACAAGGCATAATAGAGCATAAGTATGCAATCAATGTTAGAAAGTCCTCTTGAGGTTCTGATTATAAAGCCAAGCATTTTAAGCGCATCAGTGTAGATGTTGTGAATGTAGTCAAAAAACGAGAGGCTACAATCAAATGTTATGCCCAGATCTTTGATAGCAGAGTGTCTTTCCAACACAATGTTGTCATAAGAGTAAGTGTGAACGAGAGGCTTAAGTTTGCGGGAGAAGGTCATAACTCTACATTTGCTGACGTTCATAGATAACTTGTTGGAAATGCACCATTCACATACAATATTAATCTGGCTCTGAAGGTAATTGCAGTCGTTGAGACATTGAACAGTATTGAAAATTTTAAGATCGTCAGCAAAGAGAAGCCTATGGCAGGACAAACCACTGCAAAGATCGTTAATGAAGACAATAAATAAGAGTGGGCCAAGATTAGTGCCTTGAGGAACACCGGAGGTAGGACAGAAGTCGGATGAATCGTAGCCCATATATCTCACATAGTTTTTTCTATTCTTGAGATAAGAAGTAAATAAAGTAATTAGTTTAGCAGAGAAGCCAATAGCACTCATCTTATCTAGAAGAAGTCAATACGATAAAAGGTTTTAGCAAAATCAGTGAAAATGACAGAGTTTGTTTACTGTTATCAATGTTGTTAGATACAAATTGAGCGAACTCTACCAGGTTGGAAACAGTCGAGCGCTTACTAACAAAACCATGTCGATTGCTGCTTTTATTGTTATTATTAGGATTAGAATTGTATTTTACAAAATTATTGAATTCTGTCGAAAATTCCAACGTTTCTAGCCACACCTCCGTCAATCATTCGCACGTTTCAATTAGAATGTCCGGCAATAAATTCGCAAATATGTATTTGCCGTTTATACATATATAGAGTCGGATCGTCTCATAAATCAGCGGCCACTTCGGTAGCTGCAGTATAAACGGAAATTTAATTTACTCTCCGCACGTTCATTTTATATATACCAGCGTTGATACGGTGATAATTGGCAATTTATATTCGCATCGCATATACACACACCACTGTATCTATAGAAACAAAGTTCTCTATGCAAATGTTTATGCATAATGCTTTTGTTATGACCCCGATGGCCGCCCCGCGCCGATACGAAATCGTCCGCTAATGTATTCCGGACCAAGATCTATGGAATAGATATCCGAGCGTTATTGCTATTGCCGTTGTTGCGGGCGAGAATTAAATCGTCAGTTTTAAATATGGAAGCAAATTTTTACGGCCGCCGGTTATTGTCGACGGCAGATGAGAAATTTATGCCCAAATGGATACAGAAACGGTGAATTACACGAGGATATATTAGGTGTCAAGCGTATTACCTGTTCTAAATGTTAATTTAAGTAATTTTAATGATCATGTGCCTAGACAAATGCTGTACAACTATCCAAGAAGATCTTAGAGCATCGTAGTTGATTGAATTTTGCTTGACGCAAGTAGAACTCCATAAGTACATACAATAAATTAGTTTTCTACGAATTACCATTTCATAGATTTTAGCACTAGTGAATGTAAGATAATTGCACAATGAAGTGATCATTTTCTCTTTAAATAACTTTAAGCGCCTTATACAAAAATGATTTTGTTGATATTTACACGCCTTTCTCCCTAAAGTAACTGTAGTCTCCTTTGTGATCATTCAGAAATAATTATCTACTGCATTGGTTATAATTTTATTCGCAATTCTTATGTTTTCGGTAAATATGTTTGTTAGAGAGCAGATTGCTCTTCATCTGTTTAGTTGTTACTTTATTTTTCTAAATGAAATATCCGCTGCTATAAAAACCATCACAGAGGTAACTGAAGGAGCTATCGGTTGTACCACCTCCCTTGTTATGATTTTTGCTTTCAAAGCCAAAGTCATAAGGAGGAGCAGCGAATGGGGTGGAGAGAGAGGAGGAGAGGAGAGGGGATGGCAGACCACGCACGCACTTAAAACACACACATTGGACTCTTTGTCCGTGCGTATTGTGTGTGTGTGCATACGAAAAGTGTTTGGCTTGCTACTACCTCTCCTCGCCGCAAGAAGGCAGCAGTGTTGATTTTACCTAACACTGAAGGACACCTATCACCGGCTGCGACCAACTTAAAAATCTATCGCCGCACGGAGGTTCGAACCGTCGACAGTAATATTGCATTGAATAGCAATGGTATACGCGTAAATATATCACCATAAAGATGACCCGACAAGTGTATATGCCGAAGAGATCAATTTCTTTGCTTCAAATTATGCGGCGTAGAATATGCGAAATACTCCATAAATTCACGTTAGAACCTGGTTAGACACTATAATTACAAGAACTGCTGAAAATTGTTTACGTTATCGCTTGAGGAATGTAGCGATTGTTTATGTTAGCAATGCAGATGGCATTATAAAAATGCAGAAATATTAAGGAATGCGGCGATTGTTTATGTTAGCAATATTGGGAGATCATTCGTATTTAGTATATGTAGCGAAATTGGTTTTTATTCTAAGAAGAATGATACTACTTTGATGCAAGAAAATTATTACATTACATTACATACTTACATTATATGTAAGTTATATGTACGTTAACTCCGAAAAATATTGTCCCTTGGACAGGTCGAGAGGTGCTCGGGTCGCCCCCATCTCTCCCCCATATCTCCCCATTCCTCTTTCTCTCTTCAAGATGACGGAAATGTCCTTCTTTTAGCCCCATAAGAAAATGGGCTTCAAAGTGCGCTAGAAGCCCCATAGTTTACCCACTATCACCCACAGATACCTAGCGCTCCTACCACTTGGCTATCTCGGGATGCATACTATATCGCATGTAGCGCCATCTTGTTGAAACCGTATGTTTGTGGGATCTGTACAATCTAATATGGGCTAAAGGAAATAGGAAAATCGTCGCTCAATATCGATCACCAAGAACAGTGAATCGCACTAAAATCAACACTGAACTGTGATTTCTTTCGGAATGGATCGGAGCCTGCTGAATTTCAGTTTTTGTTTGTTAACGAAGCCACAAAAGCAGAATTGGACCTCGTCAGTAAAGATCGTTTTTCTCGCCGGGAAGCACTGTGCTTGTGATACGCCATAATCGCATGGGGTTCCAGTACGGCTGTTGCTAGGATCTTGTTAAGTCAAAGGCAAGCCCTTCGTGTAATGGCTGGTGCTCCACAGAATGCTTCACGTAGACCGATATTTCGGAATTTTGAGCTGTTAACTGTTGCATCGCTCCCCTGGATTAAAAATGTTACCTTTTCATAAATTTATCGTGTTTTATTCAACAAGCCTTATTGTAGTTTAGATGAACCTCTTAATAGATCAATAATTTAATTTGTAATTAGTAATTAAATCACTAATATTTTGTGTATTTCTCTCTTTTGTTGTTTTCTAATTTGTACTTACTTGTTGTATCTTACTTACTGGCGTAGTTGCATGACCCTTTCTCCTGAAAAGGCTACCCATATGAGTCGTGATCATTATTTTATTTCTACTCTTTATCATTTTATTATAACATCTTATTTTACATAACACGGTCCAATCCCGCAAATCCAGTTCCATTTTTACGCATGGGCTCCTTGGGCTAGAGCCCATGGCCATGGGGCCCCCAACCTTAGTGTCACCAGCGAAATCGTGGATACATTTTTCAATCACTATACAAGATTCGATTACTATTACAAGATTTACAAACTGGTTTAGTCTTAGCTAATCTGTGCAAAATTGTTTTGTTTACTCTACATACCAAAGCATTTCAAATCATTCGCTTCGCCCAACTAAATTGCTTACTGCTAGATTTTATAAATTCTCTTAATCGACTAGACGATTCTTTGTGATTGTGACGAATTTGCTAAAATCTATTACAATGACATTAGCGCTAAAGAGTTAGAGATGGAAAGGATGCACCTAACAGCATATTTGCGAGATGTCCGAAATAGTGAGAGTGCAGAGGCCATTGGTATTTCAGAATTATATCATCTTTTAAAAGAAAGTAATATTGAAGACGCTTTTCCGAATATTGAAATAGTGATTAGAATAATTTTATGCATGATAGTCACTAACTGTAGTGGAGAACGGTCCTTTCCAAAACTGAAAAGGCTCAAACGTGAATTGAGAAGTACAATTCTCCAGGAAAGATAGTAGGGTTTGTCGCTGATGTCCACTGAAAGCGAGTTGATTAAAAATAGACTTTGAAGATGTGATTCGTGATTTTTCCACTCGAAAGTCTAGAAGCACCTCTTAAATGTCGGTATAGATTTTTTAAGTATGTTTGCATTTGTTTGTAAATTTTTAAAAATAAATACCGGCGCTAACGTTGCACGTTCCTGTTAATATCGATTCAAAATTTCTCTCTAAAGGTCCCCAAGCATACTTGACTTAAGACGGCCCTGCGCGAACCTTCATAACAGTTCAGTATTTTAAAACTATAGTAATGGATGTAAATAATACACTTGGAGCCGTAAATTTTGTATTTAATAGAAAATTAATCGAGTCGTTAAGCGTTTTAATATAAGTCTGAAATTGGCGACATAGTAATGTTTACAAACTATACTATAAAACATTCCCATCGGTACAACCCTAAATGCCATTAAAATAAATTGCTTACGTTTTTTGCGGGTACTTTTAACTGCAATCCCGCAACTAATATATCGTGGCTAGTGCGAACTGTACCCGACTATAATACATACATAACATACATACATACGTACTGTCGTGTACGAGTATAGTATTCGTTTACATATTCTAATATAACACTAATAAGTACATAATAATGTATGGAAGGGCGACCGATCCCGTGAGAAACACAAACGTGACTGTTATGAAAACAATAACACGTATTTTAATAAGTGATCGTGTCCTCGTCTGCCTCATCGCCCGCGGTATAGTGCCATCTTCGTCCGTAGAACAGTTTACCATAACTTGAACGGTGTAATTGCTGACCACAATATGGGTACGGTGAAATGTGTATGTAGACGTTGAGAGCAAGGGAGTGCGCGTATTTTTTTCCTATAATTCTTGTTCCTTCTCATAGTCTTAGTTTATTGTAAGGCGTACTAATGTGGAAGCCTTCGATCCTAAGTGTGTAGTTACGATCGCAGAATGGGCAGGCAGTCGGACAGCGATTTTTCTCAGGCTCTGGGAGTTAATAGCGCTCATTTTCTAGATTAGGCAATGACAATTCGATTAAACATGACACATTTTTAAACGCACCATTTAACGTTATCAACAGGTATACGATATTAAATTCAGCGCCACCATTCGGTTAATTTTCATACTACTCTCAGAGGGACAGCCTTTTGTATTGCATATTACATCCACCTTGTTTAACGATATTTTCGTAATTTTTTTTCTATTGATACTAGAATTATTCTAGATTACTAAATTAGATTATTATTCTAGATGTGAAATACCCTTACGTTGAGCGATAAAAACGGCGAGGCAAGCGAAAAATGTCTTTGCCTCTTTAAAGCTGCAGCTACTATTTGGGTAACAGAAAACAAATAGTGGTCACAAGAGCTGCCGATATTTTCTGGAGTCCCACAGGGCTCGATATTGGGATCTTTATTATTCCTTCTTTTTATTAGCGGTTTACCCAGTGTAAATAACGCGTGTAGCTTCATTGTGTACGCCGACAACAACTGTTTTGTGCAAGCTAGCTCAAATGCTGGTGAACTTCAAAGAAGCATGTAAAACAACATTAATCCATTTGTACGCTGGTTTTCCAGTAATTATTTATAATTGAATGTACAGAAAACAGTGTTTATTAACTTTACATCAAATTCGTCAGATACTAATAGCAACCAATTGTTAAGAATTGATGGTAAATCTATTGAACAAGGTCAGTCCATAAATTTCCTCGGGTTGCCCATTGAAGCGCATCTTGGCTGGTAATTACATGTTAACGAGCTATACAAGAAACTTTCACAAGCATGTTTTGTCTTGTACAGATTGTTCGAGGTTACTAGTGTCTAAATAACAAAAAAACTACGATTATGGTTGCTGGTGTTGTATTTTGGGGAGCTACGTCTCTTAGTTTAATGGCATTTCGTCTGCAAAAGAAAGCTATGCCAACCATAATAGGTGTTCCTGTACGATACCCTTCTCGACTGTTGTTTAAAGAACTGGATATATTGCCACTTCCATGCCTATTTATACTATACTTAATTACATTTATTAAAAGTTGACCATTCCACGCAACAAAGATTATCATGTGTACTTTACTGGAGATGTTCGCCATTCCGGCTCATAGATTAAGTCTTTTTGAAAATAATCCAATGTACACTGGTATCAAATTATGTAATAAGCTAGCGCCTTCCACTAAATATCTACGCTTAAAATCTTTTAAGCTTGATTTAAGAAAACTCCTCATAGAAAATTGCTTTTACTCTTTAACTGAATTTTTAACTTTAACTTTAACTGAAGTTAGGTTCAATTGTCAGCCGTGGCTGCCTACAGGTAGTGGTGTTGCATACCACATACATATTAAGTTATATTTAATTAAGAATAAATCATCATCATCATAAACATTTCCTCTTGTACCTCACGGCGTCGAGTATTTTAAATATATTATCATTATTATTATTATTATAACTTGTAGATGCATAAGAAAAGGAGAGACAGTAGAGAATATTAAATATATTGTTAAATGTAGAATGTTGAAGGAGACGGCAACTGAACTTTTACTCAAAATCCACATGAAGTAATAATAGCTCTCAACATATTAAACAATGAAGATCAGGTGTTCGATGCTTTTTGTTACCGTAGCACCTATTTTGTGAATGGGGTAATAGATTAATTAATCGTTTATATCTTCAAATAGTAACAAATTCTATTTTAGAGATAATGTTCGACTGATATGAAGTGGTTTTCTAGTAAATGGAAAGCAGTGGAACGATATATGCCGATACCAATCTTATGAATGCATACTCTACTGTTACATCTGCACTGATATCTGATATTGTTATTAATAATAAGGCTATATTATCTCCATTTATAAAGGCTTCGCTTAATTTGATTCTTGCTAAGCATAGGTAAAATGTGAAAGAAATAAAGAAAGTGATAGAAATATCACGTTGAAATTTTGCCACACAGTTTATAACACTGCTTAATTAGTAATGCCACACAACACACAATTAGTATTACAAACTAACAAATAAGAATTTTAGGTTATGTTGCTGTAAAATCCTCTGTTAAAAGTGCTTGATTTTGATGAATGTCTTAAGAATGAAACAACAAAATTCCAAAGAAAACGAAGGGTTTTTAAAACAACTTATTATAATTTGAAGTGACACTTCATTGACAGTTATGAAAATATGTGTTACCAACTCAGTTGCAATATTCATAGCTTACTCCAATTATAAATTCAATTTATCACCCGGTATAATAGAGTACGCATGCGCAAACAATATGACATGAAGATGACATAAAGATCATCTGAAAAACATGAAGCTCCGTGTCAACAAGAGTATACGAAGGGCGGTTGAAAATTAGTCGGTTGAAAATTAGTAGGCCTGAGAACACACCTTTTTTCGGCAAAACTCAATATAGTTTCTTTTCACTTCGATACACTTCGTCCAACGATTCTCCAATTTTTGGATACTTTGCGAATAATACGATTTCTCGAAGCCCTCAAAATAGGCCTCTGTTTCAGAGATGACCTCCTCATTTGACCCACACCAGTTACCACTGAGATGTTTCTTCAAGAATGGAAATAAATAACAGTGGCAAGGAGCCAGGATCTGGCGAATATGGTGGACGAGGAACGAATTTGAAGCACAATTCTCTATTTAATGTAATTGACGTGAATGATAACGTACACATCCCGAAATACTGTGGCCATGACCTTGTTGGCCGACAGGCCCAGCTTAATCTTCCTCGGCTTCCATTCACCAAGAGCAGGCCACTGTTTCGTCTGTTCCCTGATGTCTGGCGTGTAATGATGGAGCACCCGCTCGATTGAGATGCCCACAGTCTCAGCTATGTTGAACTGAGTCACTCGCCGATGTTCGATTATCATTCCATGGATTTTATCAAGTATTTCTGGCATAATACCTCTTTTGGTCCGCCCGAACGCTCGTCATTAATTTCAATGACTCTCAAACACAAACTCAGTGACGTAGCTGGAATAGATAGATACGAAGGATAGAACTTATGAAAAATAACATTGGCATGATACTGGTGGCGCCATCTCGTACCCTCACCGATTAGTTTTCAACCGCCCCTCGTAACATCAACTCCATAATTATTTCTTGTATCATATTATTATTTGTGATGTATGCATTAAAGTAAATACAAGACAAAAAAAAACTTCAAACAATACGACAGAATCACACCACAACAACGTGAACTGAGAAATCACAGCCAGAGCATACTCGTCAACATTTGCGGTACCGTCCTTACGTGCTAATTATAATTCCCTTTCCCTTTCATCCTAGCGTTTCTTTTTAATTAATTAGTTTCTACACTTATTTTTTTTCCGATTTCAATCGTATTTACGCACTTCTAATATTCCTGACATTGCAGTTATTTATATGCATTGTGTGTGTATGCGTTCTGATTTAATAATTTAAACAAATACTACACGATTTGGTGTCTCGCTCGATGCCCAGTGACATCAGGAATTATCACTCCCAGCTTTTAAATACTACGTGAAACTCGAGGACACGTCACAGAACAACCAATTGCTCACGATTTTATATTAACATACCGTTTAGCGCGTTTATCAAACTTCTTGAATACCGTAGATAAAACATAACGATATCCATATTACTCTCCCTATTTGCAAGCATACCCTGTTAATTTTTAATGCAAATCGAGAACGCCAAATGACGAAAAGCACTTCGAGCTATTGTATTCCTGTAAATTTTCTGAACTTAAGGCAGATAAACTGACGGCGTAAACGCGCGTGCATCATATCGAAGTGCTACAAAAGTTCTTCCACAACTGCCTACGGTAGCATACGAATTTTATTTGATTTTAAATTTGTGTCGCGGGTTAATCTGTGAGTGGGAGATTTGACATTAGTGCTCTAAGGATAATTGCTCAAAGGTAATAATATCTAATTATAAAATAAATATTTGTAAGATTAAAAGTAAATTTATGTGATAAATTTAACACCGTAAGGAATTTGTCACCAGTTTGTTACAATTTTGATGGGGGTAATATGATGAAAACGAAAGCACTAGAACTCAAAACATGTTATACCGAGTGCACGCGCTCGTGCTGCGCATACGGACCCTAATGTGTCGTGTAAATAATGTATTTTTCCGATGTATCCTATGTATTAGGTAAAAATAAAGTAAGCCATACATTCGCCAGCCTCCGCACAGTAAACCAATGCGTATTTTGTTCTAACAAACTAGCATCTAGCCGTTTACTCTTTACTGAGTTTGTCCGCAGCTGGTAAGAATTCACTCTGTATTGAATACCAATAAATAGAAATTAAAAGGATATGCCCGAAAGTTGTTTTTAATCTTAGTTCTTGCACTCCGCACTCTACTTCTATAAGTAGCGGTATACTCTTGGCAGCAGGGGTAAATAAGTTAATCTCTTTCACTTTTATCCAATTCAAGCTGCATGACAACTTATCGTCGGTTGTATTCATTAAAACTGAGGTCGTGAGCAGTTTGTAGTCGGTAGTTTGGTTGCCTATGTCAAAAGGAATACATCGTTTGGAAATGATGGAACCAAATTCTGATAATGGATATATAAACAATGTAGTGGGTATTACTTATATGTAGTGGAAAGGAAAAAACTGTTTGGCCAAAGTCATTTTATTTATTTTAAGATAATGTTCTTTGATAGTAATATTTCTTTTTTAATAAATTGAAATGAAATATAAATTCATTTTGTTTTATGAATTGAGGTCAAAAACTAATATTTTTTACAAACAATTGTTGAGTTTAATGAACAATTTCTTATTAATTAAATAATTAAGACCCATAATAATAATAATGAAACAAAAAAAAAGGAAATAGTTTTTTTATTTCATTTACTTGAAAATGGAAGCTGTGTAAACAGTGTATTAATGGTTTTTGAATTTCATGTTTCTAGGAAGTTAAATTATGGAATTAATGAAATTCAATTTTTGGGAGATGATTTGAAGGATTTGTTTCGTGTGGTGAAAAACTCTAATTGCCCAGAATTGTCGGAACCTTATAAAATCAAAAAATTTCGTTACAAAGAATCTATCGAAATGGCAAAGCGAAATTACTTTACCAATAAATACAATTTGATATCTCGAAATAATTCAAGGGTTTGGAAATTTGTGAATGATCGTTTATCCAGAAGCAAGCATTGGAATACTGATATTCTAATTAAGATCGATGCTGATAAAATTTCTGATGGAAAAAAAGTATGCCAAGCATTCGGTAAGCATTTTTCGAGTGCTGCCAGTGACAGTATTAATGCTATGTTCGGTCCACATTTATCTAGACTACCACCATGGATATTGCATTGCCTATTGCCTTTTTTGGCCGATTTCTATGGCTGCGGCTATAAATAAATACAAGAATACAAATTCTTGTGGGTTCGATGGGATTAATATCAAAACTATAAAATATATTAAACATGAAATTATACAGCCAATCGTAGAAATTCTAATTGCAAGCGTACTTGAGGAAGTTTACCTTTCTTGCCTTAAAATTGCAAATGTAATTCCGGTCTTCAAAAAGGGTGACCCCAGATGTATATTAAATTATAGCCCTATATCCACATTAAGTCCTTTTTCTAAAGTCTTTGAATCAGTTATTTGTTCAAGAATTACTAATTACTTGAACAAATACAAAATTTTATCGACTGAAATGGCTAGTATTGAATTTATACAATACATATATGATAACCTTGACAAAGGGCGATATGTTGCGGGTGTCTTTTTCGATCTGTCCAGAGCATTTGATAGTATTAACCCTCACTTTCTACAGGAAAAACTATATCGGCTTGCAATACGGAAACCTCTGCAAGGCTGGATAATATCTTTTGTATCAGGACGCAAAATGAAAGTGGTATTGCGGCAGACCGAATCGGAGTTATAGTCGGTTGGTCTCACTGTACCTTAGGGGTCGATTCTTAGTCCCTTGCTGTTTTTGCTTTATATAAATGATTTGACATTGCCGAGTATATACACGTACAAGGCAGTGATACATGTAAAAAAATTGTCACTTATATCTTAGAGACGAGAGAAACTATCGGACTAGACAACGTGATCTTTGTACACCAAGCAAACACCTTACATTTCCTTTCGAGAAATCACCAATGTGCAGCTTTGCCAAATTGTATAACGGTTTGCCTTTGCATATAAGAAAGATGAATAATCTAGTTATTTACTTTCCCGTTTTGATATATTTTTTTGACAATAACCTTTGGATTAGTTTTCATTATCTGCGTCATTTTCCAACTTTACCAATACAAAATTATAATAAACAGTGGCCCCTGACGAAGCAGTAAAAAAAAAGTTAAAATACTTTTACTACTATAACGGTCAAATCTAGACTTTGGCAACTACGTAGCCATCCTCAATAGAAGCTATAAAGAGGAAAAAGTGTTTTGAACGTAGTATCTCTGACGAAGGTAAAACCTCAGAAGATATGCTCTTCGCCAGATCACCTACTGGCCAGAGTATTTTAAATAAGTTTTAATTTAAACCAGAATCTTTATAGAAAATCTAATTTCAGAGTTTTTGTTTGGAGCTCCTGGTTACATTGAGATAACGATTGGTTGTCATTGCCGCTCTCCTAATATTGTGACAAGTTTTAAAACGTGCTTCTCATACCCTTAGAACTTAAAATTATACCTGGATGGTTGCCGTCCATGCTTACTTATTAATTTGGTTCAAATTTGCTTGTGCTGCCAAGTATTCTTCCCTGTAAAAACGGTAATATATTGAAATGTAGAAACACTTCATTTTACTTTATTGAACTAATTTAAAATATATGTAATTTCACATTATATAAAATAACAAATAGCATATTTCAATTCACCGATTCCAATAAATTCCAATAAATTTTAGTTTATAAATATCCAAATAGAAAGTAATCAAGAGGTGTTAAATCATGTTGGGAAAATCGTTGCTGTAGTTCGTGATCATCGGGCTGATTAACAAATTCCACTAACATACCCCTACAACGAGTAGCTGTAAGCGTGTCTCGAAAAGAAGTACAACCAATTATTCTACATCTGGACATTGCGATACACACTCACATTTTCACGGGATGCAATTGTAAAATGTGTGGATTTTCTGTCGCCCGTGTACGATAGGTTTACGAGATATCCAGATAGATTAGATCATGTCTCATCAGAAGGATATATTCCCAAAATAAATTTTTCTTGTTTGACAGCAAAAGGCATTGCATTTGCGTATAAGAATCACATTTCGTTAAATTATTTTAGTAAAAATACTTTTTACCATATTTCGAACATAAAGTAACTGATATTGTCTTAAGAAACAAATAAAAACGAGAATTTTGAAAATGTTAAAGAAATAGAATTTTTAAACAGGCAACAACTATGGTGAATTTAACATAAAATTTACAAGAAATCGAGTAAATTCCCTAACCGTCAACTTGAACATTGAAAAAATGAAGCAAATATTGATATTAGAACTGTGGAAAGTAGAGGAAGATTAAGATAACCATAAATGACCTCTTTGTACCTTATACTGTAGGTAGATATACTTACATACTAAAAGTAAAAATTCTCTTACCGCCTTGATAAGTGAAGAACCCTGGATACGTGTTTCGGCAACCAACTGTCATCCTCAGCAGGATCACTGAAGGAAAATAATGTTAAACGCAGCACTCTGGGAGATATGCACTTGAATAATAGTGTTATTCAAGTGGTGTTGTGTGGTGAATATCGTACAGGGTGCTGCGTCCAACATTATTTTCCTTCAGCGATTCTGCTGACAATGGTAACTTGGTTGTCGAAATACGTATCCAGAGAAAAGCGATGAGTCCGCCAAGGGCCTATAAATGAATTAAATAAAAATTTACAGGATTATAAAAATATACTGCGAATGAGACCAGAACTGCATTACTCGAAGTTTTGAATTTTACACACACTCTTTTTGGTTCAAAATTTTGTACTGATAGTGCTGTAGAGCATAACTCTCAATTTCTGTAATCACCACAGACGTCATATAATGCCTGGGCTAGATATAATTTCAGTACCTAACCGTATTTTATTTTTTTAATATTATTTGTATTATATTTCCAAAGAATTTCTGAGATCTTTTCTCCATTAGCATCTACAAGTACGGCTGATGTATTCGAAATAGTCACATATATTTGAACACCATTTATCTCAGTGATAACAAAATTTATTCATATACTGTATAATATATGATAATTTCTTTTCATTGTATTGCTAACGTTAATAATCGTCTTTAATCTGTAAATTATGGTTAATCCCTGTTTGTTATCAATACAACATACAATTCTAAGGTTTATTTTTTGGAAAATCTGGAAATTCGGGAATTGGTTGATAATGGGAGCCGACGTGCTCTTGAAACATATGTCCCGAATTTTATTAAATTAATTTGTGCGATGTGGATTTCCCGATACTGCGTATTAGTGATACCAGGCCAGAGTCCTTGCAATTCTTTCATAAACTCTTTTGTTTCTTTTTATAGGGTGTAGTAAGTTCATTGCTTAGGATGCACACATTTGCATCACCCCTTTTTGTCTTTAAGTAATACTTTTTATTTCAATCCAGGCTTTGTGCCTACTCTTAAAATCTTCCAAGTGCATCATCCCATGTCTCTTTAAGTCTGCCTCTTCTCCCCTCGTTGTACATTTTTTATTCGCAAGCTATTTTTACAGGTTTTGTACTTTCCATTCTCTGTAGGTTACCTCAGAAATTTAGGTACCTATTCTAATTCCTCTCCCACTCTTTGATTTTTTCTTTTGCCCATTCCTCCTATACCTGTAACTGTCCTCAAGTATTTCATTTCAGTCATTTGCAAAGTACTTTTACTTCTCCTCCCGCACAAGTATTAATTAATTCGGGACGACACGTGTTTCGGGAATACGTGGATTCCCATTATCAAGTCCGGCACCGAATTCGGAGTAATCCGAACAGTGTGTTTATTGTGCTGCCCCACAGTCCTTGCTATCTTTACTATTAGTTAGCACATAACATTTACATCCCTAGTCAGTAAGGGTATATGGCATTACATACTTTTATTTTTGTCTGTAGAGATATTCCTTTTCTTGCTGATAAAATTATAGCTTGTTGGATATACTTTTACAGCATTTTCTAGGCATTGTTTTATTTCCAAAATCTGCTAGTAGGTTTCGTAGCGTTTTCATATACTATGCCTATAATCCAACGGATTTTGTTTTTCCTTGGGTACGCTGACAATTCTACCTATCGTAAATAGGGCTTACCACCATAATATCCGCCCATTAAGAGTTTAGACTGTACAACACGTAATCTATTAGAATCATTATCCATTATACAATTTATTTTTGTGTTTTTATAAAAATAGTAATCATCGGTGGGTTCTTAACTTTCGACCCAGTTTCCGTATTTACTCGATCATTAATACTGTAACGCACAACCATCGTGTCCATTTTTAGAGGGGCAATAGACGCTGTAGGCGACGACCAAACGTATGTGAAATCGAACATTTAGCGCTGGGCAGCGGAATAAAAGAAACGGTTTCCTTCTCTCCACTCCTATTGTCCACTAAACACTAACTACAACAACAGCACCGTATACTATATCTGGTAAAGTTAACTGAGTTAGTCTTGGGTCGTTGCCCGTCAAGCACAATGAATACACCTCCATGAGAATCCGGTCATCACTAGTTCAGTACCTACTCGGATCTATTAGCCATCTACGCTGTCAGGCCGGAGGTTTGCGTTTATAATCACGTTTTTGTTAATCCCACCATCGGCGGGCATGTTCGATTTTAAACCGCAAAACCGCAAACATCGAGATATAATTTTACGTTAATCATTTTATTTCATTTTTTCACTACGGATCTTGAGGGCGAGGCATCTATAACGCACGGAAAAAGATGAGTTCGCAGATAATGTTTATCCACGTTGACAGACGTTTTTGTAATGACAATTTTATCTTATACAGAAATGATTAAAAAATTAGTATTTTGCTGCTATTGTTATGCAAGCGATATGGCAAATTTTAAATTAACTAAAAAGAATTATAAATTTGATCTAAATATAATTCTGCCAGGCATTCATTTCCCACCATTCTTTATGGATTCTATACAAATTAGTTAATTCATGCATATATTTTTAAGTATCTAATAAAAAGAACTATGCATCAGGGATTAGTCACATTCAACCAAATCAGTTATGTTTATTATGTGTAACAATCCTTAAATAAAATTTAAACCTAGAATTACATCTTTATTTTCAGGATATTAGAGCATCAAATTAAAGGTTTCTTGGACCAGTGTTGAGACATTAGTTGAAAATTTTCTTTGTGAGTATTCATTAAAATGTAATTAGCTATCCAAGTAATTAGGATGTTGCTGGCATAACTATGTGCTTATGTGACTAGGTAATACGATTTTGGATGTGTCATAGTTTCTCTAACGTTATTTCTCTTTTTTATATGCCGCGTTTTGGTTTAAGTAATTTACTTCGTTGATGGTAATTGGGACTTCCTCTTACTAACGTAGCCTAATTATGCTTCCCATTTAGAAGTACTTTTGTTATTATATCTGCTGTCTTGATATTTCTTATAGAGGGTCTTTCTTGTTTTTTTGTTAGTATACCTAAAATAGTTGTGTCACGTTGCTTTTTTCCAAAATTTGTAAATTAAATCGCTTGCTTGAGTTATAGCATTCTGTTATGTGGAAGATGTGTATACAGCATGTTAGCCCCTACTATTGTCAACACAAATTAAAGTCCGTGCGTACGCCGTTCGACTGAATAGATAATATAGACTGTAAAAAAATGCCATTTTAGGCACATGGTTTATTGCTGGAATCAACATACTAGCAAAAGCAATGAAAGGGGTACAAGCATTAAAGACGGACTCGAGTTTCTGCCTACCAGGCGTCATCAGCA
>JARFOC010000480.1:250584-264470 GCA_031763485.1 Osmoderma eremita
TGTACTTGCCACGATTTTTGCTCCGCAGTGACGTAGCTCTACATGCGCGTGAGCATACCGTATTATTTCTACCGTGCTTTAATCCTTTTTTACTTTGCAATGCATAAGATTGTCGCAGTGTGGCGCAGTGAATTATTTTTATGTTTACTGGTACGTCAAATTAGTCGCACATAACCTCACTATACTATCTCTGGCTACAACGTAGCAATTTTGAAAAGTACTTAGAGGTCGCCACTAACCGTTCTTGATTTCCAAAATTTTCCTTTTCAGAAATGGAAACACGTGCCATATCCAGCAGCTCAACTCATGATATTCATGATCCTAACATTCGCGGACTTCCTCACGGGAATCTACGCGAAAAGCGAAGATATAAGCTACGCAGCCCACGCATGCGGGGCTCTGGCCGGATTCCTGGTCGGCTTTCAGATCTTGCGCAAACTCTCCGCCGATAAGAAGATCAGATGGTTCCAGAACGTAGGTTTCGTGGCGTTCCTGCTGTTCGTAATATTCTGCGTATGTTGGAATATCTTTGCGACTGAATTCTTTCCGAAGCAAGTAGTGTAAGATGGCTAAACCTCCGGGAACGTTTTTACTCCTGCCGTTCATTCCTCTCGCAATAGGAAAATTCTATTTAAAACTAATTTTCCAATTCAACGATGAAGACGAGGATACTCAAAAGGAAAGTGAGGATGGATTCCGCACCGAGAATGTTTGGTTTTAATTTACTTTGTGTGAATCTAGTTTCCGAATGGTTGAAGGATGATGATAAGAACATTAAAGGAACGAATTGTGCTAATGCATTCCAATATTTAATAAGATTTGCAAGCATTCCTTTTAGAAGACTAATCATTATTGAAAATATTGGTTGTTACTGAGTTTTCTTATATTAAAAGGAGGCAAACATGCAAAAAAAAATATACTAAAAATAAAGGGAAATCTTATTATGTAGTTACATTTGAGATGTATGAAATTCCCAATAAAAAGTACTTGCTTCTAACTTTATGTTATACATATATACTTGATATATGGAAGTTTGTTCGTATAAGGACTGAATTTTAATTTATTTCTGAAATTAACTGTACCTATACGTAAGTCTGTGATTATTTTTTTTCTCGATACAGTTCTACTGTAATATTATAAATGACATTTATCTAATTTATATAGATATATATAATAATTTTTTTAAATAAAAATCAATTTTTTTATATACTATTGTTTTCTTCGTATGTTAAAATACCATAATTCATACCATAAAATATAGATAACATACTAATAATATAAATAAAATATTGACAGGTGAAACCCCATCTATCGTTTGTTTGCAAGTTAGTATTTAGAATTATTCTTAGACCATATATACTTATAGACACGCCCTCAGTTCAATGTGGTGAAGCTAACATAAAATCGAGCGTGTGACGTCACTGTGGCAAAAATGTATCGCATCCCATTTAAAATGTGTTAGTGGACGCAATAAAAGTAATTAAGTTAACAAATACCTGATTAAATAGATGGATATTGAGAAACACTGTCTGTAATACATCTATTAATTTATTCAAAACTTTGGAACTTACACTCAGAGCCCTCTATTGGTCGAATAACGCAGATTTGTTAATAAGATAAATTACAGGGCAGAAAAGAAACGATACCACCGATACCATACAAGCTGTACACAAATTTAGAAAAGGAAGTCGTACAAGTGACCAGAAAGCGAGGTTATGTAACTTGTTTTGTTTGGAAAAAGTTACAGAGTCAGCACTAATGTCCTCAACGGAAATCAAAGTGATTTTTTTATTGTTTGAACGCTTAAAATTTGAAAATGATTTATATCATGGAAAAATACGAAAACCATCAATAAATGGCACGTCAAAATGACAAATGTCAAGTAAGTGCGTTGACATGTTGACAACTTACCTTATCTATTCAACTGGCAACGCTTTGATTGAAGAAATTCTATGCTGACGAAATGTCACTAGATTTGACATTACTATGCACTTGGTAAATGTGAAGTTGTGTTCGGTTTTGTTGGCATTATTTTAACATTATTGCTGTCAGAAGTCGGCTTATAAGGCTTTCCATTTATATTTTTGTAAACGTCAGTTTTATTTACATTTTATATACAAGGTGAGGTGTGTTTAATTGTTTACTACAACGCGCCTAACACTAAAGTGCTCGAAGAAATCTGCTTCAGGGATAATAAACAGAATATTTTAACGTGATAATATAATAATAATTCTAATCATGTGCTAAACTGATATCTCCTGCCAAGTTATGACACTTCTATTTTAGTAAACCACAATGCGCACGTCTTCAACTAAAAATTCTTCCAAAATCAGTTGCTGATTGATTAGCGCTTTAGTATGAACAGTCAAATATTTATGAGTTGGAAATTTTTCTTTGTTTGAACATTAGAATGCATTATAATGTTTTTACTATTACAATGATTTTTTTTTAATTTCGTTTTTGTTTTTATAATATTCTTTAAAAACTGTCCGAATTTCCAATATATGTTATAATAGTTTTAATCTTCCAAAATAAAATCTTTTTTTATAAGGTGTCCCATAAGGGTCGAACATAGGACCTCTACTATCATTTTTGCCCCATTAATTACTGCTAAAATTACGAAATTAAACTAATCATCATAAAAATATTAACGTATATTTTCATAAATACAAAAATAATCATGAGAATGTCAGCATTTACCTAACCTAATAATTAGATTTCCTAACAGAATTAATATTCACAACTCTTTTAGCTTATCACCTAGAACCAATTATCCACTTAATTAAGGTCTCTATTACGAGGTATTGCTACTGAGTACAATCGGTGTTTTCTCATATTTGGAAGCTTGCAATAGGACTATATCGTCTTCGGATGAGCTTAGGAAGGAAGCTTTCTCGTCTATGTCATCGTCTTCTTCGTCATCCTCATCAAAATACGGTCTCGTTACGGGTTTCTTAAAATCTACATACACGACATACACGAAAAAAAGATTCATTTGTAAAATAATAGGTTTTAGCAACTAATCGAATTAAACGACTTGCCTGTAATAAGATCTCCGAACATTTCCGAATCGTTGACGAGCTCATAATCGGGGCCGAAATTCTTCTTGGATTTACACGCAACGCAGCAAAATGCCACCAAACCTAAGGTGCCGACTATGCTGAAACCGATCAGGATTACGAAAACCATCCTGGGTAAGCCCCAAATATGTTCGTCGCGGTATAAGGTAAACATGACGATCTTCGGAACACCGTTAATGCTGTTGACTTGAACGTATTTAACTGCAGGCGTATATTCTGGGGCTGATACCTTTAAGGTATATTTTCCCGCCGGTAAAACCTTAAGATACTTCCCATCCTTGTTGGAACTCAAAGTAATATTCGGTTCAACTACGTCGATTTGGGCATCTGGTATAGGATGGTTGAAATTGTCGAGAACATAGCCTAAAATCAGTTGTACAATCGATTTGATGAATGGGGCTTCAGTTCGACATCGCTTGTTTCTGATCGTGTGAAATCCCTCAAAAAGGATTATACAATTTATTTCTGAATTGTTTTTAATTTATCAATAGTAACGCTCTTTTCGCAAAAAATCTCAGAGCTCTCTAGTGAGCTGAGATTAACTGAGATTTCTTGCAAAAACGACGCTACTATTGTTTCAAAAAAAGTAGCTTTGCGGTTATTAAAAGAAACATCATATTGCTGGGTTAAAGTGATGGGTTCCATGTTGGAGGAAAATTGTCGGAAAATCAACCTTCAGTGGGAGATGCGCAAATGTCACATCGGCCTTTTTTAGGGACGTAAAAAAATATTGAATTCACAACACTTGATAACAAAATTTGGGAACACTACACCCAGCAAAGAATATAAACAAACTGTATACGTATTTCGGCAACGAAGTGTGGTAAGCTTTGTTAAGTGTGAGTAACGCAGTTCCTAAGACCAGTCATCAGTGGTAATGGAGATTCCTTGACCATCTCAACATTCTAATATTCCACGCTTTTCTTATACAACTCATACAACTTCTTGATATTATTAAATGTTGATCCTTCATACTGACACTGTGTATCTGCTCTGCAATAATGATTGACTTTTTTTTGGTATCGAATAAAGACTCCAAATCAGGCAATTAGTCATAATACTAAAAGATTTGTTCGTAGGCACGTGAATGTATTCAATTGTTCAGAAACCAATGTGCAATATCCCAGATAGCAAACTATCTGTCGTCATGTTTTGGTAATATTCATGACGAACATGACGTTGTGAAAGACATCTGAAGTGCCAGAAACTGACGTCAATTTGTCACAGCCAGACGACGTCATTTCAGGACGTACATATGACGCCAACATTAGACGTACATATGTCGTACATATACATATTGCCTTCGATCGTCGAAATCATAAGGAATCTAATATGTCGGAGAAAGATAAAACGAGAATATCGATGTGTAAGATAAAGATACAACAAGCCATACTTCCGCCAGCCAGTACTACTTGCAGGCGTTCAAATAATTTGGCATAAAATCAGCTTCGGAAATCTTTCAACTAAAAATGCAGAATTTACTACGGGGACTTAAAGGAACTGATGACATAATCATCTATGGGACTGGAGACACAGAATTAAATGCAATCAGGGAACACAACGAAAATTTAGAAAATTTGCAAGACTAAAAGAAAACAACTGTAAACTGAACAAGGACAAATTAAAACTCTGTAAAAGTGAAGTAAAATTTTATGGACACTACTATCTAACCGTAAATGGACTAAAGCCAGATGACAGTAAAATTCAAGCCATTCAAAATTATCCACAACCATCCACAAGGAAATGGAAAAGCTGACGCAACAGTCAAAAAAGCCAAGAAATTAATCAGGAAGTGTAAGGAAAGCAAAGAAGATTTTTGGTACAGTTTTTTACATTTAAGAAACACCCCAAACGCTATTGGATACAGGTCCGATCCAGAGAATCTTTGCAAGGAAGACTAGAACAGCTATACCAGCATCCATACAAAGTTACAAACATAGAATAACAACAGCCGTGGAGGAAACAACACAACAGAGGAAAAGAACTACCAAACTGAAATATGACAACCACGCAAGAAAATTACCAGATTTAAAAATAGGACAACATGTCGTTGCGAAAATTAACCCAGAACAAGACAAAACTTGGAAGAAGGGAATAATTGAAGAAAAGTTAAACGAAAACTCGTACATAATAAATGTTAATGGTCACACCTACCGAAGAAATATTATCAATCTCAAAGCAGGCAACTCTAAACAAACAGAACTACAAGAAAACTCTCAAGAATCAACAGTGGACTAAACAGGGAACCACCAGATCAGTACGAAGTGATGAAGAAAATGCAGACAAGGAAGAAAAGGGTTGCGAAGAGAAAGAAAAAACCAGAGGGATAGAGGAAGAAAGAAGCAAATTGAACTTTTCAGGGCCAAATAAAGGGACTTTAGGAAAGGAAGAGGAAACCAGAAGGAGATCGAAGAGACAACGAAAACCCTCAGGAAGATTCAAGGAATATGTAACTTTAGAGCCAATGTAATAAATATTAAATTTATATTATGTTAAGTTAGACTCTTTAGCAATAGATGTCGCCAAACGACGGATATAGATATACAATGTGAGATATAGAAGTGAGGTTGAAACTAAAGTACTCGCATTATTGAATTAGAGTTTATTATTAAATTGAGGTTAATAGTAAACCAAAACACAAGCCTTTTCAAGAGAGTCAAGTTTTTGCTTCGAAATCAAGAAAACTTGATGAACTGAATCGAAACATTAGATTGAAGCTATACCCAAGGAATTACACAATAAAGCCATGCCCAGTTCAATCAAACGTTTAAATGAAGTTCTCGAAAATGATAGAATCACTTGAAGCAAACAAAATTTCATAAATGAAACTCCCTTTCGTGCAATTTGGTAAACTTTTTTGTATGATGTTAGTTATTATTAACTAGTTATTTAGCGATTAAATTGTTGAATCCCTTTTTTGGCAAACCCTGTACTACAAAATGATTCACCCAAAAATACAGGTTCTTATTGCTAAAAGACTCACCTTCAATTCCCGTGAAAGTTTTGTTATTTTTAAATTCGCCTGAAATCAATTCGGACAATTCCTCCTCACCGACAGAAGTTTCGCCAGTATTTGACTCCAAGGTGATATTCAGATTAAAAATTTCGTCTTGCTTGACGTGTAGGACACTCGAAAGGGGTTTGTAACCATGACAGTTAGTCTCCATCACGTATTCCCCAGCTGGAAGCATTATTTTGTAGTGAGCCGAGGTTTTCGTTACCTCATACGTTTTGGCAATGTCCTTAATGGAAATTGTAGCGTTCTTCATTGGATTTCCTTTCGTATCCACGACAAAACCCTGTACACCTAAAGAAAGAAAACTATGAACCAACTCGTTTTTGTGCGAAAACCACATCAATTACCAGTTTTCACGACTCCTATCAAACTCTTCAAAGCGCCCAAACTTTCTCTCCAGATAAACGGCAGATCTTCAACGGCGGGATACTCGCAACAACTAACTTTTGCCGTAAACATCGGAGTTTCGTATTCGTGATAGATAAAATCGGTTATAACATCATCCGTAGCCATAATTTCTTCCGGACACACTTCGGAGATTTCCTCTTTCTTGTAAGCGTCAGCAAATTTCCCGTAAACATCGCCAGTTCCTTGTACCTTAGGGTAAATAACACCTCTACTCCCTCCCTCGATATTGATGACTAAATCGAAACTTTCATCGAGGAGCATATGCTTGAAAGCTGTCAGTACACGATTTTGCAGGTCTCCATTGTTCCTGTTTCCGGTCGCCATGATTTGTTCGCCGATTTGTTTAAAATCCGCGGAGATATTGTTGCAAGTGTACCCGTCAAATCGACCATTTCCGGGATTCTCTTTGGGATAGTCGCCCCAGATGTTCTCGAAGGCAATATCGATGACTGGAATGACGTGGATCACTGTGTTTTCCAGGATGTTCAAGACGTTAGGGTCGCCGATTTTGTGCCCCGCCAATAGATGTCGTGCAAAATATATACCCAATTCGCGTCCTATGGGTTGGGTGGCAAAGATACTACCCATGATCGCTATGTGATATTTGAACTCATCCGTGAGCTCAGCCTGTGGAGAAAAAAGTAAATCAGAAAAAGAAAGATTCCTCCCATATCCTTAAAGATAAAAGATTCGACTCAAAAATGTTATCTACCTGATGAGTGATTTTCAACGAATGTATGGTCATTGAAATGTAATCTTCGCCACCCTCAAATTCCGCTGCGTCCGGATATTTATTCTCAAAATCGGCCAGCAACTGATAGATTTCGCTATTCGAATGGTACTTGGGTTTATAATGATTCTCACCGATACCAAAATCATAGGCGCTTGCCCAATGCATCGGGTCGTCAGGCATTAAACTGATATCCAATTTTAGTGTGCCATTTTCCGGTACTACAATCTCTTTGGTGTAACTCTCGTAGCTAAAGATAATTTTAAAGATTAAAAACATCTATGACCAGATAGCTTTAATGGCGCAACGAACCCCATAGCTCTCACAGTCATATTGTATTTTCCTGGCAATAGAATCCTCCAGAAATCTCCTGCCTTAGCTGATTTCACCACATGGTCAATGTTTGCAATTGCAATTTCAGCATGGCCAATCGGTTTTCCAGTTGTACTCTGGACAAAACCATGAACGCCTTTGTGCACCTCAAAAGAGTAATAAATATAGTTTATTTGCACTTCCCTATGAAAAATGGGGAATTTACTTGTTCTATATAAGTTACGAGGGCCTCTTTATTATCTAACCACTTTTCTGGTAATCCTTTGGCGGTTGGATACTTGTAACATCCTAGTTCTAGAGTCAATTCCATGCAACCTGCTACTAGATAATTCCAATCTTGCATACCACCCGTTACCACGTACCAATTGGCACCGTTGGTTATACCACCATTGAAATGTTCATCTGGAAACAGAGGACAGGGCTTCCCAAGATGCATGGTCCTATGAGCCTGCAAAATCATTGAAAAAATATCCAAGATTCGAATAAGATTTCATTTTTACATTGGAGTAGGTTTGCGCTAGATATTTGAAGACAGCGTCATCTGGTGATGAATTTTCGTGAATCTTTTCATCAAGGGTGTCGTCGAAGGGGTAGTTTGCAACTAAAGCTCCGTTGTGCAAATTAGCCGATAGCACGAATGGTTCTGATAAGATCCACTGCATAACAGCTCTGGTTTCTGGCTCCGTGTTTTGATTATACTAATTTGGGTAAAACAAAAAAATAAATCCTCTAACCCTCGAAGGTAATAAAGGGACTTACTTTATTGGTACCATACTGATCTGGAAAATTTCGGTTTAAATCTACGTTATGGGCGTTGCTTCTACCGGTAATTGAACTTGGATCACCTAAGAGGGACACAGAAAATTGAAATTAATATGCTTCAAAAAAAAGTTTGAATCGAACATGTTACTAGAAACTCTTGACAAATAAGTTAACAAACGCTTTGCAAATCCATTTGTAGATGATGCGGAAAGATAACTGATAAAGATGTAAGTAGAAGAAATACTTCAAGTATGGAAAACGTGATGTATTTAAAAATTGAATCAATCAAGAAATTTTAACAGAATTAAGAAAAGAAGACACAATGAGGTATGATGGTCAGGTTTGTCAGGTAAGGTAATACATATTGGAAGCAGCAAGCAAAAAATAGTTGAACTTGGATCATCTAAGAGGGTACAAGGAATGGAAATTAATATGCATCAAAATCTTTGAAGTTTGAATCGAATATTTTACTAGAAACTCTTGACAAATAAGTTAACAAACGTTTTGCAAATGCGTCTGTAGAAGATGTGGAAAGGTAACTGATGAAGATATAAGTAGAAGACATAGTGCAAGTATAGAAAACGAGATGTACTTAAAAATTGAATTAATCAAGAAATTTTAACAGAATTAGGAAAAGAAGACACAATGAAATATGATGGTCAGGCTTGTCAGGTAAAGTAATACAAACTAGAAGCAAAAATATCAAATCATTTCAAACTACAATGTTTTTTTCAATCATGGGCATTGAAAAAAACGGGAGTAGTTCCAAATTATGTGCTGATTTGCACTGCGAACAAAGCTAATTGTATTTTATACCTTCTTTAGATATTTCGTAGCCATCTGGATTCATGCTGGGCATTATGTGAATCCTAGTCGTGTTGAGTAAATTAGTAATCCTTTCGTTTACGCCATAGTTTTCACATAAATACTTTATCAGTAACAGCATCAGTTCCCTTCCAACCACTTCATTACCGTGCATATTAGCTACGTACTTAAATTCTGGTTTCCCTACAATTAATATTCGGATATTAATATTTCATTTATTTTTATTTATTATTTATACAGGGTGACGCATTCGGGTGGCAAAGCTTGATATTTCCGTTACCACACTAGGGTGAATCAAAAATAAGTTTTCTTAAATAAAACAGCCTCTATATTATTCCAGATTTAGATTAAGCTCATGCTTCACACTTATTAAGAATTTTCATTTATTAGCGTTTTAAGAATTATGTACTTGACGCGCCACCTATGAGTTATAAGATGTAATAAAATGTAACCTATATTTTGATGAGACGAGTGTGGTATGCATGGACAATGAGTTGAATAGAGTAGCGAGTGAATAAACACGATATCGATACTGTTGTTTTCGGCGAGGCAGTTTTAACATCCTCTTACTTGTTCTTAACTTTGAAAGATTAAATGTGTTTTAATACACAAATCATACAAATTAAGCAATAAAAACACTTCCAATGTACACTTTGAATGAATTGAGAAGAAAAGTGATGACGTTGATTTGTTTTGTTTGGAAACCTTCGCAGTGCCGCCAACAGCGTAAAATGATTAAAAGAATGATATTTTTTATTATTTTACGCTGTCTAGGTTTCCAAACAAACGAAATAAGCTATTAATTTTAGCCATTCTGTCATTTACATGTGTTTGGATCTTTCTTTATACTGTGTTTATTTTCTATTTCAATTTAATTATTTTTAAAACAAAAAAGTTGTCTACATATCCTTCTCACATTTTGCCGTTGGCGAGACTGTGCAGGTCTCCAAACAAAATTTACGTCACACTTTTCTTCTCAATTCTACAGCGTGTTTCAGAGGTTATGGTCAATTTTATATGGAAATCACTGCTTATAATTTTCGTAAATAACTTGTTTTGGTATCTTATATGCGTCACTTTAGCTGCTTTCTATTTGCAAGTGAGGTAAGACAACATAAGGCAGTTATCTCAGTTACAAAAATTAGTTCAAAATCAGTACAAATGATACGGGTAAGTTAGGAATCCTACTCATCAAAATAAGAGTGACATTTCACATAACCTATGTCCTTTAGCAATTTTCTGATTGCGATTTGCTTTTAAAACATGTTGGGGCATATTTAATGTATTATGGTATTGACATCAAAAAGGGATCTGTGGAAAGTAATTATAAAAGTTTTAATACAAACAGAACTAAGTATCCATCTACAGATGGATATTTAGTTTCATATTTTTTTTTCCAATAGTAAAATTGAAATTGTATATTTAATCAGTTTTATGTTCTGCAAATATCACGCGGAAAAGTTTTCAACACACATCTGTTCCAATTAATTTATAGGCTATGTTTACAAGCCATCTGTCAACTCTGGTTTTTTACCACTTTTCACTAATAAGCTATAATTCTTACTATCTCAGTGTACTAATCAGCATACTTAGCAAGGGCGAAAGGGACGGAACAATACTTACTTTCCCTCACATGTCATTTTGCAAATGGAACGATGGTTTATGTAAGGAAAAGTGAGGAATGCTGAGTAAATGTAAGATTTAGGGTAAATAGAAAGCAGCTTTTGTATATTCAGGCGTCAGTATGGGTACGGGTTTTTTCTCTAATTATATTAACATTTCCAAACAATTCTCTGACGTTCCTTTAATTTTATGTTAGGAATTCGCATTCCTAACATTCGCCCTGGGACAAAACAAAATAGGTTAAATCAAAAAAGTATTTGGAAATACTAATAACTTTGGACGATTTTCCCTTGGTAATGCGTTTTTCCTGTTAGTTGCGGTCAAATGGCTCACATGTGGTTTTATTTTAACTAGACCTTTGCAGGAAATAAATACTGTAGTATAGTTTTGTGTGTGATAAAGGCAATAACTTCATTATTAGTCTCAGATTGTGGTGTTCTTATCAATTTCTCGAAGTAAATCTACTTCTTTTAACGTAGAATAATAAACTAAGCTTTTTATCAGTTGAAAAAGTACAAGTAACAATTTGGAAATACTAATAACGATTTTCCCTTGCTAATGTGTTTTCCTGTTAGTTGCGGTCAAATGGCCAACATTTGGCTTATTTTAAATAGACCTTTGCAGGAAATAAATATTGTAGTATAGTTCCGTGTGTGATAGAGGCAATAACTTCCTTATTAGTATCCTATTTGTGGTGTTCTTATCAACTTCTCAAGGTAAATCTAATTCTTCTAACGTAGAACAATAAAATAAGCTTTTGAAGAAGTACAAATAATTTCCAAAAAATATGTAGGTCTTTTAGTAAGTAGAAAAACATTTATTTGCTTTTATAAAAGTACAGACCGCAACAAAATTATGGAACATCGTTATTTAGGTATAAGAAAAACAAGTCAGTTTACTTTTGTTGTTTTATAATATAAGTTCTATTTTTAGCAAAATGTTACTATAAAATCTCCAAACATAATTTACTATATGCAGTGTCTTCAAAAAGAATTAGATACATCTAGTTGCCTATGAATATCTCCTATATAAGTATAGGACGTGTTAAATTACAATACGAATACAGATGAATTGATATGATCGATTTTCGAGACATAAGCCTAAAATGAATGTTTTTAGGAAAAACGTTTTGGAGAGTTTTTGTTTGAAAATAATTGGTTATTCTATTGCATCTGCTTTTTGATATAAAATCTTTACTTGTAATGTTTTTTAAAGGATTTTTATTCAACGGAATTCCTGTGGACCAAACAAATAAATATAAAAAAAAGTTAGTTTAAGTTCAAAACTTTATTGTAGGACAAATGTCACTTAGAGTCACAAAAAAAACAGGAAAAATGTAATATTTTAAACCGAGGGTGGCTTGTGAATATTTTTAATGGGTGGTATAATAACAGCTTCTATAAATGAGACTATGAAGCTTAAAGTAGAAAATAAAATCTATATCCAGAAATAAAAGAACTAAAACACAGATTTCTTCGCAAAATGCCTATACAAATCCTCAATATGTCCTAGCATCAAAAGAATATAAATAAAACAAGTAAACGAACACAACAAAAACCAGACTAGGGACTAGAGTACAAGAAAAGGCAAGCGGAAACCGTCCTAGGTCAACAAAAAATTATGGAAAATGTAAACAGAAACTTTAACTACGCCGGAGCTATTAAAAGAAATATAATTTCAGGGAACGAAAAAGAGAAAAACACACGTAATATTTAAAAATGAAATAAAAAAAAGTGTATTTTTGTCTCGTGAATACAAAGACTACAAATGACATTACAGTAAACATAGGAAAAACAGTTATCAGTCATTATTTCATTTTATCCAACATAAATTCATTGCGCGATCTTATATATCCTTGGAGGAGGGGTTAATTTCTAAGATAATTGTACAGGTTCTCCAAAATAGGGAATTTTTTGACTTATGTCAGTCACAAATGTCACTGATAAATGTGAAAATGAATTATAAAAGGTTAACAAACAGTTCAAGACCTTGAGATTTAATTCTTTTTGAGAAACACAATATAGTTCCACGATAAATCTACGGAACACCATAGATTTAAAGCCACAAAATCAAGTTATTTGCTTTGTGTGTGGTTCTTTGACGGTTACCGCGCAATTGCTGTTTCCTGTTTTCAAGGCCAGATACGATTTAGTTACAATTACTATTTCTGGCTGTATAAGTGGAGAGTATTTTAAAGGCAAAGTCTTGATTATTAATTTTGAGCCTATTATATTGTGTCAACATTTTTTTTGAAACAAGTAATTAAATTAAATAGAAACTAAATCACCTAAATTTTTCACAATTATTTAATAAATACCTTAATTTTTACACTAAAATACGAAAAATATATATACGCACTAACCTGGTATGTGCTGAAGTGGTGTACTGCTCACAACCATCACATATAAATCTCTTCCCTGTACGGACTTCCCTATGCTTTTCAAATCGGTAATACTCGGATAAGTAGAGTTATACTTCAATAAGAATTTTTCCATTTCCTGGTAGTTGTGGTGCTTAAAGTCCTCGGTAGGATCGATCATGAAACCGTACTTATCGACAGTAGGTTTGGTTTCATTCCTCCAATGTTTGTATTCCCCTATAACGGCCGTAAGATATTTTTCGAAAGTCACAATTTCTGGGAATAATATCGCCGGCACAGTTTTTAGTGACATATAATTGAATGTGACGAATCATTTTTACTAGCTACGTTTGAAACTGATATTCAAATTTGGCGCGGTTAGCGTATACAACTTCTTTCACAAAGGTTGCCGATATTATATACGATAATATTGACATTAAAAGCCTTTATGATATGACGCTTTATTAAACAATTCATATAGGATTATTATGATTATAATAATCCTACAGTGTTATATTGATCGTAGAGCATCGTTCATACTACATTATAACGTTATACTGAGTGATTTATTTAAAATGAAGTGTCGTGGTATCATAAAATTCCCTGGTTCATAAATAATAAATTCCTTTTTTGTTATGAAACCACTACAGGTAAGGATATTCTCAATAATTAATATATCGGGTGGGCCATCTGTTGGTTTCTTTTTGAAGTGTGTGTTATTTCGACAGTTTGCAACACTGACGCGCTTGA
>JARFOC010000480.1:264570-296892 GCA_031763485.1 Osmoderma eremita
AGTTGCTTTCATTATACTTACAATAAACAACGCTATTAAAAGTGGTAGTGGTTTCTATAAAAACTGATTTGTTCCAACATAAATACGTAACAGAATACAAGAAAGACTGAGAGAATACACGTGACACAAAACGACGAAACGAAATTGACAAATGGCAGAAACAGTGAATAATAGAATAATACCAACAACCTTCAAATAAATATCTGGCAACAATCCCCCTGATAGAAAGGGATAAAGATATACAAATACGTATAAAATAAAAAAGGATGGATATAGTCCATAAGAGGAATACTTCCTTTAAAACGTGAGTTGCACTATAGTGACTTCAACTTAGTTCAACTACTATGAGAAACGAAAGATAACACATCCATATATGGCATTTCGGTCTTAAATAATTTTAAATTAGAAAAATACGCTTATAAAAGAAATATTTATTTTCAAAGTCCTTACACACTATTAATGATCCGGATTTATTCATTCATCCCCAAGATCATGCAATAATAATTTTCCCACATAAAATAAGGTAAGTTTGTTCAGGACAACGTACACGAAATCTACTACCATGACTATGCCGCAAGTCAACATCAACACGGCTATTACTAAGACACTTTTATCTCTCTTGTACATAGTGAAATAAATGACGCACAACAGTTTACACA
Source organism: Osmoderma eremita (assembly GCA_031763485.1). Taxonomy (NCBI): domain Eukaryota; kingdom Metazoa; phylum Arthropoda; class Insecta; order Coleoptera; family Scarabaeidae; genus Osmoderma; species Osmoderma eremita. The sequence continues at coordinate 265,230 of JARFOC010000480.1, forward strand.
CTAGACTAAGAGCGGCCCCAGGTAATAGAATTATCGCTTCGTGAAGGACGTTAGACTCGTCTTTGATGTAGACTATAAACAGGCTGAACGTTATGATAAAGTAACAAGAGCTCGTCACAAGTACTATATCCCGAAAAGTTCGCCTATCTGCCATTACCCGATGGTCCAACATTAATAAACATGTGAGTGCGCATAGAACCCATTCTATTGTCTTACAAATGAAGTTGCTGTCCTTATTGTAGGGCTTGCGTTTGGCTAAGAGTCTCATCGTGGTAGTTGGAAGTGTTCTGTAAATTTAGGTTTTGAGATATCCGTCTTTGATGTAAACTTGAAAATATAGAATCTTGAACCATTTAGAATATATTAATTCTTTAAAATTTTCCTTCTAATAAGTGGTCAAATAATGCATTTGTGCTTCATGCTAGCACGTTTTCTTAATGAAATAATAACCCATATGTTAATCCAAATATTAAACTTAACATTACTAACATTTACTGTCATAAAACATAAAATGTCATGTCAAGTGTAGTATGAAAATACCTATGAGCTTTAGCTGTCAGATATTTCGTCAAATCTTTATAGACTTGATTACTTAGTTTCAAGAGATTTGTGGTGGTATCATAAAATTCCCCAGTTCGGAGAGTTTTATGTTGAACAGATAACAACAGGGAGTAATGGCTGTTGTCATTTGATTGTTTTGCTTTGAGGTAATTGTCTTGTTACTTTTCTTTTCGTTACATTCCTGTCTTTGTGAGTTCGATATCTGTTTTTATAAAAATATAACACATTCAATTTTTGGTGAGGATCATGTGATTTTTTTACGTAAATATTACAAGAACCTATCTACATGGAAATGTATCAAAACTATCTTTGCAAACATTAATTTGCTCTGCTATTATCACCAGTTCCTCAGTCAATCCAGCTTTAAATTTCAGTGGAAATTATATACTTTGTATATCGGGCAATGTACTAAAAATACATTTTTAGCATTTTTTAATATTAAATCTGAAGTTTCAATATTGTTTGGCTTCATTGATCTGCAATATATGTATTGTTATTCAAACAAAACATTTAAAAGAATAATTTATCGCTTTTATCGTTTTAGCCAAATGTGTATTCAAAAGTGATGCATTCCAAATACTCTCAATAGCAGTCGGTACCTGCGCCATTGATAATGTTCCATAATCATAAGGGTTTGCATAATAATGCTTTCGCTAACCATCCCTGTATTTGTGATGCGACTCTCTGACTCCTGAGTCACCTTAAATATCTAGGACTTACCTACTATAGATTTGTGTGAACAAAACATACTGAATGGCTGTGTGTAAGCTTAAGACTTTTAGCATACAAATTTTATTACTTTTCCTAATTTTTGCCTTTGAATATTATGTCTACGGTGTATTTTTCTTAGTGAAATCTATTGTGGCTTGTGGGTTAGCTATACACGGCACAGCACCACAATATTTAATCAATAAACTTACTTCAGTGCCCAGACTTATTCTTTAAAATGTCCGCTGTAAGAAGTTCTGGAACAGATTGGTGTAACGAAAGAGAAATTTTATCTGCGAAGTTTACATAAATGCCGTCTATTATTGGAACATTACTTCAAACAGGGAAAATTTTTCGAAGTCTATCATGATTGTTCAACTAGAACCAGGGGGCTAGTGATCTCCTGCTGCTGTTATATAATAATAAATATCGACGGAGATCTCTCGAGGTGTATTTTACACTGGTGTGCAACAGTTTGCCCAATGAACTAAGGCACTTTTCGTCGTTATCAATACTGAAAATAGGAATGAACTACTATTCCAGTGCTTAATATATATATATATATATATATATTATGTATCTTTTGATTGATTATTTTCAGTTTTTCGTGTAGAGGAACAATAGCCTTTATTTGTAGGGTAATTTCAACCGTCGAGCAATTATTTGCATGACTAGTTAGTTAATTAATTGTTTGTTTATGTTATTGTTATTGTAAATTTGTGATTAATAAAGTGTTATTATTAATATATTTGTATTAATTCGTGGTGTATCACATGTAATAGACTTTATTTACATTATTAATAGCAATTTGATTCAAATTTCAGCACTTCTTAATCATAGGAATTGTAAAATTAAAAGTGCATTTATCACTTACGCATTTGATAAACTTTTCTACAATATAACTAGAGACACACAGCATTGATGGTACCTGGACACTAGGGTACATGCACACACATTCATATATCGATCAGAGATACTTAACCCGCCGAGTTCCTTAACGCTTGTTTTTATGTTTGGACGTGCCGATCATTAGTCAATATGTCCATTTGGTTGGGTACAATTATGATTTAGTTATGCAAACAAGCGGGGGTCAGGTCAGTGATTGATAGACAGCTTCACATCGCACTTCAGGCGCCGAGTACCGCCCATGCTTGTACCTCTTCTTCGTTCTCATCTCTTTCTAGGATTGGGCCAGCGCTACGCCGTCCAGTTTCAGTGGCGTACTCACTACGACCATCTGGGAGAAGCTTCTTAATTGTGTACGAACTTTGTAGAACAAATATATACGTTTAATTTTAAGTAATTTCCCTTCACCGCGGGTACACCGAAAACATATTTTCAGAACTTATTTTGGAGTAATTAATTCTAGCTTAAAAGGATTTTAATAAAATTTAACAATAATTCAACAAACATCTTTTGGCTACGGTCCTGCATTTAGACAGTTCCCGAACTATATAGCTACGAATTCCATGGTCTCATTTTCTCGGTCAATATCACCACCACCATTAAAATTAATTTAATACATCGATACATTGTATCTGCAAGAAAGAGAGTGTATGTTAGTTTTGTTTATAGCCAAGCCAAACGGGATAATGGCTGGCACTGCATTGGGCATAGCGCGTGTCATTCGAATTCATGAATGATTTATACTCCCTGCGTGGTGGATGTGTTTTATAGACGAACCAGTGTCTAAAACAAATTAAATACAGCGAAAACCCATTATAATCTCCCCAGATGATCTGTTCGATACAAACGAGATGATGCTGTATGTATTTGTGCATGAAGAAAAGGCGGCTAAAAAACTATTGTTTACAATCAGATTTCCATAAAATAATTGTTAATGTATTCAACCATTCACTATCATGTTTATTAATTCTGAATTGCTGAATTATTTCAAAATTAAGAAGACGATCAATTCAAGGCATTGATCAGGCTAAAGGCTTTAAAACTTTTCATATTTTTCGTACAATCTTAAAAATGAAAGAATGAGACAATGACCAATGTTTTACCTATAACCTAACCTATTACATATTGCTTGTCCTTCATTGTAACAATATTTACTCATTATAATTAATTTGGCCTGCCCTGTTAGATAATAGACATATTATTATTGAATAGAATATTTCGGTTCGGTGAGCTTGACGAAGTACGCCTAATGAACAGGGACGATTGAGTAGTATATATAGACATAGATTATAAGCGGAAAATTAGTGTTATTCAACTGGTGTTCTGTGTGGTGCATATCCCTCAGAGTTCTACGTCTAACATTATTTTCCTTCGCAGATTCTGCGAAGGATGGCAACTTGGGTGCTGAAATACGTGTCTGGAATTCTTCACTCATCAAGGTGGTAAGGGTATCTTTGTTCGTATTTTTCAATGTTTTTCCTCTCCTTTAAAACTCTATATATTGGAATAGAATTTATTTTTCTAATATATTATTGTTGTGGAACTCCCATCCCTACATCTCAAAAGGAAGTAGCCAAAAAACAAAAAAAAGATGCTTAAGAATAGTATGCATGGCGGTGCCCGAACCGACTTTTCTGCTACGATTACTGCTTATTTAAATACAGAAGATGGTAATCGACGGATTGGTCGAAACGAACGTGTTTAAATTGCGACCATGTTCTTCAGATCTAACAATGGGTGCGTTCAGGGAGTTCTGGCCCTGTGCGGCGCCAGAAGTCCCTAGCGCCAGCGCCCGTTGCTAGCGCTAGAACTGATAGAACGGTGCAATTTCACCGCTTTTTCTGGCGCATATGCGTTGTACCTTTGCTTCACGTTGGTTTGACCATCTAAAAAGCCGCGCTTGCCCTTGTTACTCTTGTAGTTGTTTTGTGGTTTGTATTTGGTTGTGCTGTGTTTTTTTTTACTTTTCTATTTCTGTTCAATTCAAACTATAAGCTCTACGAAGGACGAGAAAGAGTAAAATTGTTATTTTGGCAACATATTACTATACTATGTGCAGTTTTATAAGGATTGCAGTCACTTTTCATTTTTCTTTAGACAACGAGCACATTACCGATAATGAAATTGAAAAATTGAAACTTTTTTATATGTACATATTATATTACGTATTTCTAAGTACTTACAACTTGTATAATAACAATGACTTAAAGCAAACCAAAATAAAAAAAGTATACTTAATGATTTAACATTATTCCCATGTTTTTCTTAATTCGTATTTGAATGGTTAGCGCCAATCTCCACTCTCTGCTACGTCATCCAGCGCCGTTTATTTTCGCTATGCAAGATGGCGACCGCTGGATCCAGCGCCGGGCTGCCGCTAGATCTAGCGGTAGCGTTCAGGACACTGCTAGTTTCAGCGTCGCACAGCGCCGGAACTCCCTGAACGCACCCAATATTAGATTATTTTTGTGGAGCTGCATGAAATCTACGGTTTATTCCACGTCTATTGGGACGCAAGGCGAGCTAAGAAAGCGGATCGTGGAGGTTGCAGAAAATGCAAGAGTCGTAAAACTTGCCAGAGAAGCATGGATTGGACGAAGGCCGCATTCAACAAAACGGAGGCTGACTTGAGCAGTTACTCTGAATATTTTATTGTTAAATAAATACCCTTAACCTTCAGTATATCGGTAATAACCTAAGTTGAGACATATATTGGCTATCGATATGATTTTATTTGTTTAGAACACATCCCTGAAATAGTGCACTACATCTATGAAACACCATGTATATTAATAATATTGTGTGTATTAGAATAATAATAATTTTAAAAAAATTGATAATGGTCAAGTTTCCTATTTTATTTGTTACTTCTCCTTGCCGAAGATACTACAGTTATAGGAGGTACAATGACAACTATTTTCTTAATTATTGTAGGTATTATTCAGGAAATGTAGAGTTAAGGAAAAAGTATTCATTAGAACTGATTGCCAAAATGTTCAATGGTTTCTTTTACGAGTAAAATAAAGATGAATATGTTTATTAGATCACGTTAGCAATGAACTTGAACACTTTAGAGCAAACAACGGGTAGCCTACATGTGTCGGACATTCTAGTTAGCACTAAATATCGTTAAACGTAGGTGTCGGTTTCCTCGGACTAATACACGGTATATTAATTGATATTTATCGCTTTAATAAATTACCTTCAGCGTTTACAGATTAGAGATCGTATCTGGCCTGACTGGCCAGTTCTGCCCGGCTAAAAGGAGGCACAAGGAATTGGAAGCGAACGTTCTACTTCAATTTAAGATCGTAACTCGTATGACAGTAATAAATCACCCTGCTAGACATTCAAAATCTGTAATTAGGTGTACGAAGAACATCATGCCTAATGAACATTAAACAAATCCTGAATCCATCACATCGGACGGTGAGTCTCGCCTGTCTGCCGTATGCAGCCCGACGATGGAAACTAGCGTCCTCCAAATAAAAAGACAGCTTTTTAATCTTCAATCAGAAACACTTTGCATTGGCATTTAAAAAATGTACACTCTCGCATTGTGTTTCGTTTCTTGTCTTCTTCTCTCCTTATCCCTCCGTTTCGTAGCTACGTATAATCTTGCTTTTTCTTGTCTTCTTGGTAAGGATTGTGTATCTGTGTGTATATATCTTCGGCTACGGAACGCTACATCGAAGATCGTTTCTAATAGAATGATTAAACAAAATATAAAAACACAATTAATTATAGCCGATAGATGTTTATCGGGTAGATCTATCTTTCTTTCTCTGGTGGATGCCCCAGGTGTTCTGGGACGGAGCCCGGTTCTGCTGTACCCCCCGCGCGCAGATCCGACTGACCTGTCACTCAGCCACAGCTAGCTTTGATTGTTGATTTGCCCTTATCGATGGCCCGAGGTACGTTAATGTTCTTTGATGCGGTCTCTGTGGTGTAAGTACAGGTGTAGCGGTTTACGTAGGTAATGCTCACTTATATGCACGTATGCTACGGATAAACCACACAAATTATACGGTGAACTATCCCTATGCAGCGCGGGCAACTCTTTTCCTCGGGGTAAATATCTGATCTATGATCTGAAGTATTAGTTTAACGATTTCCGTTAAAGTGTTTCAAATTACAAACTCGGATCCGATAAGATATCTCTATATCTGTAGGAGAGAAATTATAAAGCAAGGCACATAACAAAACTGCAAATTTTACTTCTTCCAAATCAAAAACTTTCGTTTATTGTAAAATGTCTTAGTATGCACCAAACATATATCGCGAAATTAGCAATATGTAAAGAACAAATTGACGCACAAAGGAGAGAATTATATTGGCTGCTCTTCAGAAAACCTGGAAGGTAATGGAAAACGAAGCTCTATTACACAAAATGGTGATCAAATCCATTTGGACCTGAATAGAACTATGGGGAGGTGTAAGCAAGTCCAGTATTGCAATTGTACAAAGACCTATAGAATTCTACCAAATGTTATAGAATGCAAGCTCCAATCGACCAGACAAATAAGTAACACTACTGATACGTTAGTATACAGTGTGGAAATTAAGTAACGCATAAATTCAATAATTCCGTTGATATTTTTGTTCGGAAAAAATCTCGAAGGGGTATAGCGAAAAAAATAAAAATAAAAAATACCCTCACCACCTCGATGAGTGAAGAACTCCGGGTATGTATTTCGGCAACTAAGTTGCCATCCTCAGCAGAATCTCCCAGAGTGCGACGTCTAACATTATCTTCCTTCGTAGATTCTGCTGAGAATGGCATCTCCTTTGCGCATGTGGAAAATACGCCCCCAACCTATACATAACAAGGCATGACAATGCATTAAAGGTGTTACACTATTACTTAAGGCAAGCTTACGGCATTGACAATAGATTACTGATGCCATACGAGAACATTGAAGTGCCGTCCGTTGTCGAAAATGACAGAATAAAAATTTTCTGGAACTTCCCATTTTCAACGACTGCGTAGATTAGTGCTAACAAGCCTGACATGGTGATACTACACCATGAAGATAAAACCTTAAAGATCATAGAGATGTCTTGCCCGGGAGACACCAACATCATTTTCAAAGAGCAAGAAAAGATACAGAAATATCGCGAACTACTATTTCAGCTCAAAATTACCTATTCGGGATTTCAGATAGTATTCGCACCCCTCATAATTGGAACCCTGGGAGGCATAAGGTGCAACTTCAACAAACACCTGAGAAGCATTGGAATACCCACGCCCGACATCATTAGAATCACCTACAACATGCAGAAGTATGTCATTTTGGGAGCTCTCCACATATTACGTGCCCATGAAATGAGCCACCCACCAGCCTGAGCTTAACCCCATACTTACCTATCTGGAAGCGGACGTAGGTACGGTGCGACCGGGGGGGTGTGTATTCGCGAGCTGCAGTCCTCCCCTCCTCTACTCCGCAAATAACTAACTTAACTGTATGTGTGTAATTATGTAATTGAATTCATTGACATGAATAAAATAGGTCACCCTGGTGGTGTTCCCGGTTCCAGTTCAACTATCATGGTTGTGGTAGGGGCGGGAACAGACCGGACGGGTTGAGCCGAGGAGGAGGTTTTAAAAAAATGAAAACAAAAAATAATAATAATAATAATAATAATAGTTTTTCCTATTACACTCATAATTTGTAGTTGGTCTTGACGACAAATGGTGGGGGGTATGGATAATTTAGGTCGTTGAGGGGTAGATGGCGCTGCGCACATTTAATCACGGATAGATTTGTGAAGTCGGTGTATCACCTCTAAAATATGAAATTTTGTACGGCACAGATGGCTATAAATCTTTTCACCTTCACTAAAGACTTATGAGTCCTTGGTTTATGTTCTAGTCATTCAAGGTGTTAAAATACTATCATTTATTAACAGATATTAATTTTGGCTCATAGTTTACTAATTTTGTTGTGAAATTATACGAGGGATGTATGGTTAGTAAGGTACGTTTGCGCGACAGACCGCCTACGTCGCTCCGATCAGGTTGAAGCTTTGCACCCATTTTAGATATGCTTATGTACTGCATAGGCGGTTATTGTCATTGCTTTAGGTTCAGCACAACGTGTGCAGTGACACCCGCGCAATGTCAGTTCCGATCGAAACATACTCCAAGTTTGAAGTGAGAGCGGTCATTCGTTTTTTTCATGCAAATAATGAAACACCTACCGAAATTCATAATAAAATACTGAAGACTTACGGAGACGGCTTTATGGGTCGAAAACAAGTTAGTGTTAGGTGTAAACAGTTCAAAAGTGAACGCAGAGCTCTGACCGATGATCCCGAAGGTATGCGAAAGAAAAGCCATCAAAACGAAAACGGATGAGACCAGCCCTGGCTGCTTCTGATTTTGATTTGTTTGGGCCAACGAAAGCTCATTTGTCGGTTAAAAGGTTTGAAGACGACGACGAAGTTCAAGAGGAAGTACGGCAGTATTTAAAAAAATTGGATCGCACATTTTACGAAGATGGTTTACAGAAGCTTGTGCCTCGCTGGGATAAGTGCCTTAACATTGGTGACGATTATGTTGAAAAGTCGCTAACAGTTCACGCTTTTACTTAGTGCATGTTTGATTTCTATAAATAATGTAGTCTGTCTGTAATTCGCAAATGTACTTTAGTAACTGGACTTCCCTCGTATATTTAGATACCTTCCACAATAGTTTCTACATACTACTTCATGCGATTGTGTGGTGTTCATTCCTACAAGTAGCAGGAACTTTTACTACAATTTTTCTATTACAATTGGATAAGAAATTTTGCTATACTTTAAACTTGTCACTATACTACAGAGTGCACTACAAATATTTACAATTGTAGCAAAATTTACTACACTTTTCTCAGTATATAGTATTTCTATCATTTCATTTCAACTCAGAGGAATCAATTCACCTATCAAATTTTGGTGAAACCACGGTCAAGAGCGTTCAGGTGATTTTATTTTAAATTGCACAGTTGAAACAAAAAGAGGCACAGGACTAACAGAGTCCAGTGATGACTATGTGGGCGGATCTTAAAAGAATCATTATCCATTATTTATGTGCAGGTATTTTATTGAATGTGCCCTGTTCAATTAGACCAATTGACATATAGATACAATATAAGCTGTAGATTTAACCACTTGGTGCTGTACAGCGAAAATTATTCCGAGAAAAATTTTATAACTTACGTCTTGGGTGCGCAAATTTATGTACGTACACTCAAACGGTTGAAGTTATTACATAATAAATTAGTGCCACCACCTATCAAATAAATTAGTTGTTTTGCTTTTCTCGTAAAATTGTTTTGTTTCTCTTTTAAGCATATGACCTTGTTGCGCCGAATGAAGGAGTGAAAGAGGAAAATGGAAAGGAGCGTTCGTAGCTCTAAAGCAAACAAATTAATTTTTGGAACTATAAATTTAAATAGTCATCTGTGACACTTTCTTGAAAAAATCAAACGATCCAGAGAGATTCTTATTACAAATCTCTTTAAGAAAGATGATAAATGATCAGGGACCAACCGTGATCTATTGATTAGCTCGTTAAGGCGCATTCCAATCGTACACGTCGCTCCTCGGGCCGAAGCATTGTTATCGACGGCGAGATGGTCCACGGCACTGCTGGTCACCTGCAACAGATATATGTATATATAATGAATTCAATGTATTTATGTATTTTGTATACGATATCCCGTGGGGCCATTGTTAATAGTGTAAGATTGTGGACTACAATGGCACAAGAGAACAGTGCGAGGGATGTGGGAGGTATGGTCAGGCGTGGTCGACTAACGATGTCATTTTTACGTGTTAGGTGGCTTCAAATTGCCCTAAACGGAAATTAATTTTATCTCGAAATGACACCTCCTCTACATAATCCATAATAATCGTGTTCGTAAGAAGGGATCGGAGAATTTCTGCAGAATGTTATTAACAACCGTATTACATCAGAAACACGTTTTAGAAGAACTTAAAAAGATTTAATAGAAGCATTGAAATTCTTTCAATAAAAGTAAAATACTACTCAATATCGCACTATAAAAATGATAATAATAATCTCTTACACAATAACAGAAATAAATACTTCGGCAACTATATTGTGAGCCTTAGCAATAAAGCCAAATCATTTTCTAATTCTATAGTACACGCAATAATTTGCTTTTTGTCGCTTATTTACTATAGTATAATATACAATACTATAATATTTCTGCTATATTGGCACCAATATATCGAAAATTGTAATCTACTAAATCGTAGGTACATCAATATAACCAACCATCATCATTCAATATCACAAAATACATTCGAATTTCGTTGTGTACAAAAAATCACGCCACACACACTTCCACCTACACCGACAGCATGTTAATCACCCGTAACGGCAACTAATTTAACACTCCAAAATGTTATTGCATAGCAATAAAGTGTCTACATAAAGTATTACATTTATTCGTACGTTTCTATTACAGCAGTGTTGGTTGCATATTTCGTGATAGTAAAGTTTTATTATCGTTCGAGTATTAACGAGCATGGAAGATTTCTTCGACTATTATCTTCTTTGATTTGTGTCGGGCACATAAACGTCCTTCTCAGTAACTTGGGTTTATATTTTCCTTTAGATGCGATTAGATTACTTTAGAAGTATATAACTCTAATTTACTTGCAAGTGTGTACAATTAATCTCGGTATACAGGGCGTTTAAAATTCGCATTAAAAATAAATAAATATACTGGGTTGGAAAATCAACATCTTCTAATAGGAGGAAAGCACATGTATAACATACATAAACTCGCCCTCGTTGGCACCGTAGTATATCTATAATCTACACTTTCGTGGAGATTCTCACTCCTCTATCGGTCCGATTTGGCAGCACGCATTGAAAATAAAAATTTTCCGTATCTGTATAGGTATTATTTGAATTCCGTATGTAGGAGCAGCGATTTTGGAATGCTCAGCATGCAATGGAAGATCTTGATGTGAATAATTTGACATTGGTTACCTCAGAAACAAAAACAATATGTTTAATGGGCCTTAGTAGGTTTAATAAGCCCCAAGAATAGCGCATAATAAAACTGGAACACGTATTTTGGATATATAAAAAATCCGGAACATAGTAATCTGGATTCCTCCTAAACGCAATTGCACATGTGTGTGGATTGACTACTAAATAATTGTATTGCTTAGAATACCCGCTCACCAAACAATCAAGCTGCAAAAATTTCTGTTTGGGCTGGTGCACTACGCGAGCGTTTTAATGTCCTAGTCACGTGCGATCAAGAACAGTTCCTAAACGAAAACATCTCACTTTGGCACTTCCAAAGTTAGAGATTACTGAAGCAAGAAGTAAGTAGCAATAAATTTTGTTTATTTGTATCCTAGTGCAGAGGCTTAACACTGCGGCCTTGAGGCCTATTGTATCACTCTGCATTATGTTTGTGTAAATGTGTATTGTGTGTGTGTGTGAAGTGTGTGGCTTGTTACTGCCTCTCTTCACCGTAAGAGGGCAGCAGTGTTGATTTATCCTCAACACTGAAGGGTACCAGGAGTAGTACCGGCCACCCTTGCTGCAGCCGATCTTTATAAAAGTCGATTGCCACAATGGAGATTCAAACCATCAACATCCGTTACAGATGTCTAGCGATCTTACCACTGCGCTGTCCCGCCAGATAGCAATAAAAGTTTTTTTTTATTAAAGTGCCATACATATTGAAACCATAATTTCTCTCAATAATCCGTATGTTTCAGTAGTGGTTTTAATTCACCCTGATCCCAGAGTCGCTATTGTAGTATATTCTGAACTTACAATCTGGTAATTAACTAAGTTTGCGATAGCCCTGTTCTCTAGAGCATCCTTGGAAGTTCGACTATAACCAGCAGGGCTAAGGTTCGAACCCTCGCACCGTCAATTACAATTACCGAAATTGGTCGTGATCATCACAGGTTAAATTCGCTCGTGCTCGGAACCATAAACCCACCACCAAAAAAATCCTTTATTTGCAATTGTAATGCACACGTGCTATACCTATTGCTCTAATAACGCAACAAATTATCTTGACCCAACACAACGGCCGAAATCCCTTCCTATCATTCGGTTGTTATTCGAATCGACCTCTAGGCGTCACATCTGGCCTGATGATTGTTCTCCAGTGTTAAGGCTTCCCACACATTATTTAAGGCCCATTTGCCACTTTCTCTTAAGTCTTCTGCAGCTTTTCTCTTAAAGTAGTTGTTTTTAAATAGCTGTTTGTATGAGTTTCTAGTATTTAGTGCTGTTTCTGGCTTTTGTTCTTAGTCACTTCTCGGATCCTATCACAAAAAAAGAGGAAAGCTAAGTGCCCTAAAATCTCTTATGCCCTATAATGAAATAATGCAGGTGAAACAGAAGACTAAATACCTAGGCATAACCCCAGATTTCAAACTCTCCTGGAATACGCATTTGGACAAAATAACGTACAAATCTAAAATGGCACTTATGATGAGTCATAGAACAATTAGAAAGACATTGGGACTTAAATCGCACTGTTATACATTGGGGTGGTGAGACCCATGATTACCTATGGGTGCCTAATTTGGTGGCCAAAGGCAAATAAGAGACAAACCACAGCCCAACTCGTAACAGTTCAGAGACTGAGATGCCTCTATATATACAATAGGCTTCAAGACCGCAGTGTCAAGGGATGTAAAAGACTTTCCGATGCATTAAAATCAAACACACCATTTGGCATGATGTTTGGTTTTATAAATAAAAATTTTGTGTTCTAGGCATGTTTGTGCTTATAAATTACGAGCAAATTCAATTGAATTTGCTCATATCGTAGTTAATTGAGAATTGTCTGTACTTCTATTATGTAAGTATCAGTTTAGAATAATAATTCGTAAATATTAATAAGAAAGGGGATCCATTGTGTTATACTTCTTGAAGTCAGGGCGTTAGCAAATTAAATTTAATATAGTTGGAGGCATAATTAAAAAAAGAGAGGTGGGAGGAGGGGGGATTATAGATAAACAGGTAACAGTAACAATAATTAAATGAAATGAGACTTGTGGCGAGTGGCAAATATAATTCAATTGAATGTTAATTTTAGCTTAATGATTAGCTACTATACCAGTAACAATGTTCAATTATATTTTCTATGGTAATCTGATTTAATGAATCTTAGCTACAAGTACATCATTTCTCCCAATTTCAGGTAATAGTACATTTGGCTATCATACAAGACTAAATTTGAATAATTAAATTGAAAATCCTGTTCCGTGTGCGTAGTAAATACCTAGACGAATAATAGAAACTCTTACTCCTTGATTTACTATGATTTCCATCAATAAGTTATTTACAGCCGCCTAATTTCCAATTCTAATTGGTAGGACTTCAACGGTCATCTAAAATACATAGCTAGAAGATCCCGGTGTCAATGTCTGTGTACACGAAATCGTATGCCGATTATGTTCTCATGTACGCCAATGTCAAAATACATTGTATGTGTATATGCATGTACGTTATATGTAAATAAACAATTATTTCATGTTGATACAAGAATACTCAACATATAACATAGTAGTGCATGATAAGAGCTACTTATCTTCACAATATCTACTTTAGTGCATACATATGTGTTTTCGACATCACTTTCCTATAAATTAGGTAATTAACAACTCTTATCCGCATAATTTATTTCAATGTATCAACTAGAACAAAATAAACAAACACGGGGTCAAGTTTTCTTTGGCAGATAAAGACATATACTTTCCCTTAAGCATTTTTGTTCAATGTTATGTACTTATCGTAGTATTACGAATGCATTTCTTCTAACTACTTCCTAGAAACAGAAATTGAAGGTGAAATAGACCGCTAAATAAAGTAGTGTTAAAGGGCATATTTTATTTTATTTAATAATACATATGTGAAGCTTGCTGAAAGCGAAGGCAGATAGATTGTCATGATAGAAGGAGTTTGTCGAAATAATTGCAGGTAAGTACTGTTTGTTTTACTTAGTTTGTGCTCAAACAAATTTATATGAACTACAAAATTAATTGAACACAGAGGAGAAATTGTAGAACTATTTTCTATTGAAAAACGATTTTTTCAAGAAACACAATTGCTAGAATCATTAGCACAGCCTTTCGAGGTCCCATTTTCTTTATTGCTAATATTGCATGAAGATGAAATAAAGAAATATTTTTCTAATTTGGTACCGCAATAATATTATTAACGAATCGCGTCATGTAATCTACAACCAGGTTCCCGAATATATCAAAGAGTGTCTGGGTTCAAGAGTTTGTTGAAATACTTCTTGGTTGACAATACCTTTTATTGTATTAGAGAGTTCTTGAATATGTAATTAGTTTGTTAATTATGTATTGTATCTGTGATTGACTGTAATTGTACTTTCCGTTTATATGTTAATTGTCATCTTGTTCACTTTGACGGTACTCATATCACTGTGAGATCCTTGGAGTTCAAATTATTTTATTAATTCACTCAAATTATAAGCTTACTTGCCACGCTACCAAACCGAATTGATTGATTAGAAAACTTGGAATTATAGACCATAGTACCAGATTATCAGTTTGGTTTTAGGGAACGTCTCTCAACCACACAGAATTATTAATTAAATAAAATCAACAAAAGCCTTGAAGATGATACACAGCAGTACAGCAGTATTTCTAGACTAGGTGCTCGGCCTTTTGATAAAGTCTGGCACATTGGGATAGCTACAATATAAAAAAATATATTACCGCAAATATATGCACACATACAATAAGTGATATTCAAAAAATTTAAGGTAACAAAATTAGGAAAAGCATTCATCAACCTCAATATTCAGGAAATATGCGTTTCGTGGTCTTTGCAAGGTTGTACATAAAACTACCCTTGAAAAGTTGGACTTGGTGTTTATCTACACAAAAATTAGCAACATGTATACTTCTGGCATATATTTGGTGTCCACACTTACTTTATCATGATAACTTTCATTTGAAATTTTCATCGAAATGCAAGAATAGTATGACATCGCCATAGTTGAGAAAGGAAGTGCCAAGGAATCGCAAATTAGTTCGTGAGTAAGCGAGGATGCAAAAAAATACCGGTCAATAAACGTAAATTGTGAAGCAACAAAAACCTACGGAGTGTCAAATATATAAGTTTTTAATCTAATGTTGGCCAGGAGGCTTTAACTTCAAGGTTGGTTAACGCTAATTCGCGTACTTTAAGACAAGCTCCAAGCATTTGTTTGGATGCTTGGATCTTGTCTGAATTAATTTTCAACTGATGCTGTGCTGCAAACTTTGTTGATGTCTTGATGTGTAGTATTGATTTATAAGAAAGTGGTATTCGTATTAGGTTGGTCTAAGCGTTGAGCTGTTTTCGCAATAAGTTAGCCAGTGTTTTGATTTCCCCACCAACTAGCGTGCGCGACTTATTTACAAATGGCATATGCACTCATATCCTATGAGCAGTCTATTTAAAGCTAGAAGTGAGACACGATATATAAGGTGAGCGCATGATTTGAAGTGGGAGTGCAAAGTTGTCCTTATTTAGACCTTCAACTCAAACTGAAACCCAGACCTTAATTCTCACAATACCTCAATATCTTAATTCTCATTTCCTAAAGAGGTACTGTTCTTGGCAAATGTCAGAAGTCTTAAGGCCCAGCTCGTTGCATAGAGTGTTCTCCAAGTAGAATTCTATTTTTGTTGAAATGGTTTTTAAGGTCAGATCATTGTATTTCTCTTACTCATCGCGCGCTCTTGATCTTTTTGCTAATACCAAATAATACAAAAATATAAACTAATTAAAATAAAAAATATTTCACAATATAGGAAACCGTAATTGTATTGCAAAAAGGTTGCAACTCTAACAGAGAGTATGGTTAGCAATGGTGAAGAATGCAGAGAAATAGAGCCATTTAGAAATGTCACATTGAAGAAAGCTTAAAAAGAATAAAAGTTAATTGGTATTTAAAATCAGTCTTAATGGTATGTGTTCCAAAGTTCGGGAAACGAATTCCATTAGAAAGTGGATTCATAGAAAAATAGGTAGAAAAATAATTGAATATAAAAATAAAGCAAAATAAAATTAAGTACCAAAAGACGTTGTGATCAAAAGCCATAAATTTATGAGGGAAGGTACAAGTAGATAAATCTTGCTAGCAAGGGGTTTTCGAATGTTAAAAGATTTTGTTAATAGTGTTAATAACCAAATCCAATTTGACAATCTAAGCCAAGAGTATTTCTGAATGAAAATCATTTTATTCTATAATGTAAAAGATAAAATAAAACGTCAGCCGACAACTCACGTACATACATATTTTTCGAAGTGAAAAAGGAGAGAGAAAGGAAAATACGTAAAAAGTGCGGACCACGAGGACGAACGAGGACAAGAAAAGTGATAAAAAGAAGGAAAGGGAATATTACGTATACTGTTCAGTAGTCACATTATAGTTTTACGATTATTATTTTCATTTTTAGTAATTTATTAACAAAAATATGAGCCAGTCAGACGTTAAGTACCATAAACAAAGTCCTAATGACGACTAGTTTATTTGTAATTTATTCGAATTTTATTTTAATGCGTAAAATTTTATTACAATGTTTTATAATCATGGTTTAATAAGACTTTTAATGGTCCCAGCCACACCACAAATAATTTCTCGGACGCCCCGGACTGTCCTTTTTATCGGAGAGAACCACCACCGCTTTAAGAGGATGCAGGTATACGTACCTACCAGGTGTGCTAAAATAGTAAATCAAGGGTTTATTGGAACCGTAATTACCCTGCTTTGATTGGATGTTAGTATGCGTAGCCTGGTATAATAACAATGACGATATTGTAAGGAGTTCTAGGATTTTTCTGCAAGAAATTCTTTTAATTTGAATTCATTAGTCAATTTTCCTTTTCGATCTGCCAGTGAAAAACATAAACCGCTTATACCGTTTCCACTCGAAAACAGTTCACACTGTATTTTGTATTTATTTATTCAATTTTCATCTAGAAGCTTCTCACATATTGAATCATGATGGCAACTTACTAAATGTTGCTAGGGCATATGAATTATATGAATAAATGTTTTTGTTTACATATCTTCCTTGGCGTTTGCTAATGGATTTAGCATATTAAAAATTTTACACATCGCTAAAATAAAAATTACGTTACTCATGCGCGCACTTGAATAGGATTAACGGTAAGGATAGTTGGAAATCGCACATCAAATACTATTTCGATCATTTCTGATGGAATGAAGAGTTAACCTCAAAGTTTGTATACATTCTATTGGAAAATAGCCTTGCGTATTTGTATGTATATATATTATTACAATGATTCACTTGACTATACTGAAATGGTATTACTTCCATGATTGTTCATGAGTATAGCAGCGGTAGGATAAATATCGACGCACGTGATTTATGACGTCACACTACCAACTGTGCAATATGAATTTGTCAATTTTTAAAATACATGCCATTGGAGTTATAATCAATAGTTTAACATATAAATAGTTAGACATTATTCCACTTTAGCATAAATTATCAGTTGCACTAATTAAATAATTATTTTAAGCGCTTATTATCAATTAACGCAATTCGACTTTCATCTCAACTGTTGTCGATAGTTGTTTCTGTCGTGAAATATTGTCTAACATTTGCCGTTCGTTTAGGTTATTGCTAATTTAACGGCTTGTACTTTGCTACATGACTTATTTTTTGAAAATTAGTTCTTATCTCAAATAATCACGTTTCTTGGCGAGTGTACTACAACGGCATTGCGATAAAATGCCCAAATATTTACGTAAACAATCAAAAGTATTGATTGCAGTGTTAATAACGTTTTTCGAACAAGAACATGATAGTATTCGCGTTCATGGGCAACCTTTGAAACATTTTACGGCAGTGAAGGGTAAGTAGAGCATTTGAACAAATATACCTTTGTTAGGTATCGATGATGCTACCGAATCATCGAATGTTGCATATGAGATGTATCAAAACAGCGGGTAAAAGTAGGTATGAATTTTAATTTTTTTCAAGTCTTGACATTTTAGAACAACTCATAACACGGAATAGTCTGTTGCAAATTTTGAAGGATAGAGATATATTATATTGATGCCTTTCGTCTCTAGGGATTATCTTAAAATGAAATAGATTTCCGTTGGTGAAAAGATCCTTGACAAGAATTGATGGAATCGCTACATATAGCAAATGCAAGATTCAATTTTCTTTTGCGAAAGTGACTGGAGTGATTGTGATAACAGTGAGTAAACTATAACAAATAAAATAAAAATGTCTGTGAATTTATTTGTTATAAGAATTTAGCGTAGCATCCTTTACAATTAATGCTTCCATACTTTTCATTATACACATTCATCTCCAGATGTTCTCCTATGTTACGATTAATAGTAGTAAATTTTTTTTCACAACACCAACAATTACTTGCAAAACTTGCAAAACTTCTTAAAAGTACCATTATTTTCAGAGTAATATCGCTATTTTAATAAATACAATAGAAAACACCCACGATAAATAACAAAACTTAATATTTATTTATTCAATGAAAAGTCATTTTAAACGTGTTTTGGCAACCACGCCATATAAGACGAAATTCACATTCAATGACCTGCATCGATCTTTATCCTGTCCTATATGTAGTTGGGTAATAATAGTTAAGAGGAACCACGTAAGGAGAATGCCCAGATTTTGGCAGAATTTTTCTTGCATTAACCTTAGTGAATAATTAGGAAATAACTAACATCAATTGTAAATTTGACACTCTATTTACGATATTTGTATAAACAGGTTTACATCCTGCTATAAGGAATGTCAGCGACTGCTTATATAAACACGTTAACGCAAGTAAGCATTTTAAGAAAGTACGATGTCGTTAATTATCGAATAGAAATAAAATATACAAAGAATGTAGAAATACCTCACATTAAATCACCCAAGAAATAGCGGTCCTTCTGCCATATCCATATGTATAACTACACAACATACACTGTTAATTATGAGAGTATCTATTATCGTAAGATTAAGGACAAAGTTATGAAGTCTAACAAAGGACCCATCCTGAAGATTCTGGTATTCTCATTTGCTCAGAGCTGGGCGTCCATTTTTGAACTGTTTACACCAAACACTAACTTCTTTTCGACTCATAACGCCTTCTCCGTAAGTGTTAAGTATCTTTTTTTATGAATTTCGGTAGATGTTTCATTATTTGCATGCAAAAAAACGAATCACCGCTCGCACTTCAAACTTGGAATATGCTTCGATCGGAACTGACATTGTACGGCTATCACTGCAGACGTTGCAAGGCAATAAGAATATGCAGTACATACACACATCTAAAATTCGTGCAAGTTTCAACCTGATCGGAGCGACGCAGGCGGTGTATCGCGCAAACGTACCTTAGAAGCCAGACACCCCTCGTATTTAATGGTTATCAAAGGGTCGTCACCCCAGTATTGTTTTAAACTAATTGATTTTGCGTTCTCATCAAGTATTATTTTTTGAGAGGAAAATCGGCAAAGGAAACGTAAAAAAAGCTTGATTGATACTAAGGCGCGACTGTTCCACTGAATACAACTGTTAAGAGATGGATGCAAGAGTTTAAATTTGTAAAAATACAAATCATGTCTCAGGTTCTGGAAGGCTTTCTCACTTTGTTGTCCGAGATATGATAAGGAAATCCGTTTGATCGTTACCAAAAGAGTGAAAACGAAAGTTCGCTGATTTGGTAAACATCTTACCAGAGCAGGTACTCAGGATTTTGCATGACCATTTGCGTATGAGAAAGCTTTGTGCGCGATGGGTGCTGCCAAAAACTTGCGATCAAAAACTTGAACGCAGTCATATTTATGAGGATGTTATTGGGATATGTGGTTGTGAAAAAACAAATAGGTTATTTTATTTTCCATGCTTGTCGTTTAAAGGTTAACCTTCAAGGAGCTCCAAAGACTTAAGAAATTTTGAGCATATCCAGGACTGTATTAAAAGACACCGTGAAAATAAAACCCATGTATGAACATGGCATGGGTCTTAATCTCACGAATATCGGTCGAGCGACCACTGAGGTAGATGACACTTATAGTCAATCAATTCAGAAACATAATGAAGAGGTGGGGAAAAACACATATATTTTGTCAAAAATTGTTGATTGTATAAAATCTTGCTGAGAATTTGAACTGGGGCGTCGTGGGCATGACAAACCTAAGTCATCCAGCAATCCTACAATTTTCAGATTGATTCAGGTTAATTAATTGAAAGGATTTTAAGCGTGGATGGAGCAATTTAGGTGTATTTTGAGAGTAATAATATTTTTAAGGACACATTCATAAGAAATACTATGTCGTAAAAACGGTCAAATAATATTAATAGAAAAAAGTGGTTCAAAGTGGTATTAAAATCTTTACGTCTAAAGTTACAAAGTTGTAATTTGTGAGGTACAAGGACCGTCGCTTAATAAAGGCGAAGTGAGAATTTCCCGTTAATATATAGTTATTTTTTGTGCAGCCCCTACCGTTAAAAATTCAGGGGCCGCCACTGTATTTAAAGGTATTTTGGATAATTACGCTATTTTAAAATTCTGATAACCTTCAATTCGGCACCACAAGCATGCGTATGCGGAAATAAACCTAACCAGTGCTAACCAGTGTAATTCAGGCATTTTTGTATATACTGAGATTTTTTCATATATGTATATACTACGCTTCTTGCTTAAAAAAAATGATATTTAATATATTATCGTTTCCAAAGGAGAGAAGTTTCTAATAACAAACAATATCACAACTAAGATTATTATCTCAGAACTGATTTGTTAGGCATATTACCAAGTAAACTCATTTAGATATGGAAATTTTTCCAATTATGTAAGTTATTCGTAAATTTTAATAGGTTTACATTAATATTTATTCTCTAATGGTAATTGTAACATGAGCGATGTCATAATACATGTACAATATGTACATATGCATGTATATTGTATACCTATGATGAATAAAGTAAGGACAATTATAATGATATGGACTTTAGTTTAAGCAAATGAGATAAAATCGGGTTTATCCAACAAAGAACTATGCGTGATGTATTGATGACCAACGTTTAAAAATAAATATCTATCGCAAACATAATTATTCTTGCACTATACTTTTTAAATAACCTAAAATCATTCACTTGACATTCCATACATAAACTTGTGCCACATTATTCTAAAGAGACTCAAAGAGAATGCCTAAAAAATAATAATTTAGGCTTAGTCATTGACATTTCAAAAGGCAAACCAACTTCACAGTCAGATGTCGAATAACAAACCAATTAATTGTTTTTAATTCCAACAACAATGACGCCTCTAACTAATCGATTCCTTTTTTGGCACCGTTGATTCAATTACAAAAACTTTTTTTGTTAATTAGCCCGAACGAGCAGGAGTGTCTCAACAATAGTCCCGGCGGAAAAAGCTCGATTATAGGCATTCGAAGGAGTTCAATTATTGTTGTACAGTTAAACTTACTAAACGCCCGTACCGGTGCGACTGAATAGAAAGGAGAGATATCCGGAGGACGAGGTAGAAAAAGAAAAAGAGAAGATCGGCCGAATAGTTCAATGTAAATTATTTTTTCGTATACAATAAATCTTTTGTCATATCGGTCTCCTCCGTACGAATGAGTGTATGAAACAATAATTAATTGTTGAAACTTAATGATGAATGATGACTGTTAGATTTTAGAAACATCAAGCGGAGTATTCGTTCCTTTCAGGTCGAAAGAGAGGTCACGAAATTGTTAATTACAGATGATTATTCTTTTAACCCTTGGGTTACAACTGTAACTACAAGGAAATCGTATAAAATTATGCGGTATTAACACTTCTTAACTGCTATTTCTTAATCCCTACTATCATCTAAAAAAAAACGGGAAAATAATTACCCAAATAAGTATTTTATTCCTTTTTCATCTTCAGCTTCAGATATCCTTATAAGTTTTCTGTACAACCTCCTATTACTCCAGTCCTCACCATTCAATTCTTTGATGTCCGCAGTATTGGGAATGTACCGTACCAACCCTGCTGATTTTTCTTCTTCCTCTTTGGATTCATCTATCATGAGAGTATCTCGCCTGTTTTTCTCCACAACCTTCTACCATTCTAGCGACCAATCTCAAATGCTCTCATCGTCCATAATTTTGCGAATGTTGTTATGTTAGCTGAGATTCTAATATTCTTTTCATTCCATGTAGTCACACCATATTGTCTCCGCATATCTCCATGCTTATACTTTAGAAAATTTGTTTTCTTGTAAGATGCAAACATGTGTTTACATACGATGTGTTTACTACGCTGGCCCACAGTACTTGCAATTAATGAAATATATTGATTTGATGTATGTATGTATGACGTAACCTAAAAATTATTAATTTTACCAATACCTACTTTCCGGTAATATTTCTAATGAAACACAATATCAGTAATTTCGAGATGTGTATTTGCCAGTAATCATATTTATTCTGTCGTAAATGATATTAAATATCTTAAAAGAATCTCTCTCCGTACCACAATAATTATAAAATTATTTGCTGTTTATTTATATAATTCAGCAATTTCGAATATTTGGAGTATGGAATTACTTAACCGAAAATTATTTTTTTAATCAATAATTTTTGACGAAGTAAAAATCTGTAGCCTTTCTAGAATATTAATTTATGACTTGTAGTTTTTTTCTTAAGTTAACAACGTATATAACAACAACTATGGTAAGCAATATTATTATTTCTTCTGCTTGTTTTCACACACTATGAACTTGATTACACTCCGCATAAGGTTCTTATAATTTCTTTTTTCAATTAAATTATATAAAGTAAATATTGCAAGGACTGTGTAGCAGTATAATAACCACACGCTTTCTCTAAACCTGTGTTCCGAAATGATCGATCTATTGCGACGTGAGGAGTGATCCGATGCAGTGAGCTCATTAAATTATATAAATTTCGTTTCCTGGAATATTTCTTTGCGATACATACTTCATTTCGCTTATGTATTTGTACAATTTACTTTTTATTAGCGTTATATTTTACGTGCATTATTTTTTGAATTCTTTTTTACATAACCATCTCTCTCTCTATGATTTAAAGTTTGTTGTAAATAAATGTGCGGCTGTATTCGTGAATGAAATCTGTTTTGGTGTTACCTTTAAATAATAATTATGTTTACTACTTACCGCAAATACTACATACTCGTAGTAGAGACTTGTTTACTTATGAACCAGCATCTAAATGAAGGACACTGCAGGTTATGTTGAATAGTAGTACGCATTATTTAAGGTTATTAGCCAACCATTTAAAAATATCTTTTCGTTGTTGTTCGTCCTCTTTATTCAGATCCTAATTTTTGAAAGGTATATCGTGTTGACTACAACACTACGCAGCAAAAATTTAGTTTTCATATTAATTAATATGAATATACTTAATATTCATATATTCATCTACTTAAGCAATCGTATTAACAGAACGCTTAACATAACGATCAGACTTCTTGGCGCAAATGATGTAGCATTTGCAAAGTGTTGATCAGACAAGAAGGCTGAATTCTGATTCGGCCTTCTCGTTTGATGCCACACCGAAATATTTAGAAAAAGGACTACAGTTTAGATGTTTGTTGTCCATAAAATAAAAAAATGGATATAAGATATTCTATTAATTTCTCTGGTATCGGACATGATTGCACGTGCACTCGCGTATATTCAGTTTTAGACTGTTTCTTTCAAACCAATCCACAATATTGGTCGGTGTATGCTGGAAAGGCACAATCTAACAATTTTAAGGGTTCATTGATGACCGATTGTAAGAAGCGATGGACCTAAGTTAGAGCTTTGCGGTAGTCTAGACTCAGGTATAAATAGGAATTTTGATCATTATAATTATGAAAGAAGAAGAACCGTAAGGTTAGTTTACTGGAACATTAACAACACCTGCCCATGCCCAGCAGGGATAGGAATTTCATCTCCCATTAACGCGCTTTACTCATAAATCCAGTAATTTGTTTTCCAGTTTTACTAATCCACAGTTTCACACACCAGTTTCAAGTTATCTCTTATGCGTTTAGTAGCTAGTAGTGGCACAATTTCTCAAAAGATACACGAAAATGCGATTAGTTCGTTATATTTTTTAAGGTTTAGCATCTTCTAAATATCTCAACGTCCTCGTCCAACTGCAAATATTTTTTTATCTACACAACACACACGCCGCACCCATCACATACCAGTTTCAAGTTATCTCTTAGGAATTTAGTAGCTAGTAATGGCACAATTTCTCAAAAGATACACGAAAATGCGATTAGTTCGTTATATTCTTCCAATTATCTCGTCGTCCTCGTCCAACTGTGAATATTTTTTGTCTCGCGCGGTAGGCGAATGCCCGACTACCATTCGCACTTCAAAAATCTTCCCTCAAGAGTCGTACGCTCGCGGTGGGTAACCATTGTCCGCTCCGGCATCGGAATTCCTCCTCGAGGTGTGACACGGACTCTTTTTTGCTGTCCGCGCGGCCTCCTCCGCGCCTACTCCTCCACGAAGCGACCGGGTCGCGGTTGAAAAAACGACCCGACGCGCCCCCTGCGTTCGCTACACATTCCGCTTCATAATCAGTTATGCATATTAAGTTAGTTAAGCTCATTATTATACCTGCGGAGAGCATACGGGCTTACACGCTTACACGCGGGCATAACACGGTCGCGTTGTACTGAAGGCAAGTCTTTACGTAACTAATGAAAGTGGTAGGTTTATTTGTGTGGATGTAAGATGCAGAATGCTATCAGGATTCAGTAGACACGCGGATATATGTAATGTAGAGAGAGACGTCTTAAGAAGATTAAGAGGATCCGGTAATTGCTTATTTAGCCTTAATGAAAAATGACGTATTTATCACGCTGGGTGGATCAATATATTATATTAGCTTGCATAAGATGATATTTTGCAGAAATGCGGGTTGATGCTGTTATATTTGTTATTGATTTTTATGCACGAATTATCCATTGTCTTAGGATACATCAATATCGCAGGCTTTGTTTGTGGATCATAAGCACAATCATACTGAAGCTAATAATTGGAATACTGCAACACTCCATTTGTACGAAGTTTTGCTCATCGTATCATCATTTCACCAATCTACTAATCAAACCTATTATGGTTTCAAAAAAATGTCTCTGCAGATATAATATCTTCTGCCGAAGCAGATGCATTTATTATTGTGACATGTGGAAGAAGATTTATCTTAATTCATTTGTGGATCTAAATGTATATCTGATAATAATTACCGTAAGAATTAAAACAGATGTGTGTGTCTTGGTTACGTCACAATTGTAATGTTTCAGCAATGACATTAATGGTATCGGGACTGTAATCTTAGACTTAAGTAATGATATAGCATTACTTCTGGTAAAAAAACAAACATATTATTCCGTTTGACACTTAACAAAAGCACTAAGAATATGAATGAGCTGAGCATTTACCAGTCGATATTAAGCTCTCCCAATTCTACTGTCGACTTCGACCGTATATTGAAATTCATCTTATTTATCGTTTTGTTCCCAATAAACACGGTATAATTGAGGAAAAACTATTCACCTCTAATGATGTTTAATAGGTCATCGTGTTACAACGTATCTACAAAGCTACGTCAAAAAAGGGAAATGTTTTCTGGAATTTATAATGCATAAGTTGCTACCAGAGTTCCACAAGAGAAAAGAGACAACGATCTATGTTCAATTGAATAGAGCAGCCACTTCGGAATATCGATCAAGATGGACACGAAAGAGGTATCCCGTGTCGCGAAATGTGCTTACTAAACTTCGAATGAGATTAATAAACATCTCGGCTAATTAGACTAAAATTGCAGAAGTGTTGTCAATACTTTATGTATAAGTTATGCAGTTAGGAGATTGTACATCAATATTCATTTATAGCTACAAGGGTCTTTGCTAAAGAGAATGTCTTAACTTAAATTAAATCAGTGTTTGAAGAAATACATCAGAATGAAGTAAAAGTGAAAAACATATATTACTGGCTCACTACAAATAAAATGTCCAAAATCATAATTTCACTAAATTTATTTTTGGATTCCTACGCATAGTAAATAGATAGATTAGTTAATAAAAGTAAAGTAAAGTGGCCTCTGAAAATTCAAATAGTAAACAATAAATGTATAGTCTGTATACCACCAATGTTTTCCGATACAGTTTATTTAGGTATTATCACATTTAATACAATCATTTGGCATACTATAAATTTCGGTACTAACAAAGTTAGGCTGGGAAATTTGTTGAGCTTATTTGTTAAAAGTAAATTAAACATATATATCTTCTGTACATGATACGATAATTGAGTAATAACATGCTTGGGGTTTTTAATCTTTTCTGACAAACGGGTATAGCACGATTGAAATCGCAAAACACCAAAACGCCCAAACAGTATGGCGTCAGACATAAAGACCGCATTGAAGTCGCTGACTACTAAAGCATGATTTCTGTCAATAATAGTAAGAGAGAAACACACCACAACAACATTAACCTACAACTGACCAGATGTTAGTCGATGCACTAGCTAATATTTGGATAACGTCTCTAGGTGCAAATTATATGTAGTTATTCTTTCCATTTCATCAATGCCCTTCTCTTTAATGCGTGAGGTGGTTTGTGCATTTCTGTTTCCTGATTTCAATGGTACTATATCACTTGCGTTACCAGGTAATACTCAGCAACTTCAAACTTTTTTTTAAGCGACAGCGGGTGCCCCAGAGTCTTACTGCTACTATTTTATACCTGTTTCATACTGTTGCCGCTAAAAATTTATACGCAAATATAAGATTCCTATCCAATACTAATAATATTTTTTAGCTTCAGGTATAAAAAGAATAACCTACCTAACACTAAAAATGTATGTAAAATGCATGTACTGGGTGTGATAATCATTTGCGGAATTTCCTGATTTAATGAAAAATGCATATTTACATTAAATATTACTATTATATGAGAATTCATGGGTAAAATATTCAAAAGCAAATAAAATTCGTACATGCATGCGAGTTCAAATAACTTTGGTATCATTTAATGGGAAAATTATTACATACATCGTAACACTCATGGCGACAGAAAATATATATTGATTCCGTCCATGAGTATTGCATCATTTTACAGGACTTTTATATAAGAATGGAGGCGTACTGGGCCGTGCGTCTGTCGAACATCATACATGTATTTCTTTAGACAGACACGAAGTGCATTTTTGAGTAGTATTGCATATATATAGTTATTGTAAGCGAAAATAAAAAATCAAAATACCCTTATCACCTTGATGAGTGAAGAACTACAGGTACGTATTTCGGCAACTAAGTTGCCATCCTCAGCAGTTAGACGTAACACTTTGGAAGCTGCATATCTCCCACATTAGTTTCCTTTGTAGAAAAGAAAACATATTTCACGAAGAAATTTCGGTTTTAGATGCGTTACAATCATGTAGGGGTTCTGCGTTTTATATTTGGTATAATTGATCGACGTTTTGGGAATTTATGCGAAACTATTTCGTAAAGATATACCCAGGTCAGGGAAACCCAAACTTATTTGCGATTTAAAATAAGTCATAACTTCAATGAAGAACTTGTGATTCTATAAAATGTAAGATATATATTTTTTGTTACTATATGTAAAGTTGAATTCAAGAATATTTACCGATGCGATACATTTTATGGTCTATTTCTCTCGTCTTTTAATATTAGATATATTTACATGATTTCGGACGTCTTTCACAACTTCTGAAGACCTGCATATGTACAGCAACAACACAAGTTACCAACCCGAAGCTAACATCCAACGAATGTTTTTGCTAGCGTTGGTATAGGTAAAAAGCTGCAAGGAGTGGGATAACGTCGCAATGTAGACAACAACATCAGAGAAAATATGTATTTGATATTTTTCGTGATTTATTCTTATTCATTGCAATTATAATTACAATAATGTCAACATAAATATAAATATAAAAATTAGGAGCATAAATAAAATAAAGAACATATGTGTATATGTTTATTTATAAACATATGTGTATATAGTCAGAACATTGTATATACATACATGAATAACAAACATACAACAAGAATATTACAATTCAAGTAAAGCTACAATTCACAAGTTCTTCAACTGCAGCATTACTTAGTAAATGTCTTTTGAGTTTATTTTTAAATGTGTTAATTGGCATGCCTTTCAAGCTGTCCGTTAATTTATTAAAAATTCTAGCGCCCTAGCAATCAGCGTGCATCTGTGTAGTTTGTGTTCTATGGTATGGTACTTTTAGTTGTGATCTAGTGCGAAGATCGTAATTGTGTATAGCAGAGTTTCTGATAGAATGCTGCTGGTTTTTGTGTATATATCTCGAGACGTTAAATATATATATACACCTAGCAGCGTAACTATTCCCTCAGCAACAAATGCTTGTTTGTTTGTTCTTTCTTCAGGTCACACAGAACCCTTATTGCGAGTTTTTGGTGAAGGAAGACACTTTCAGCTTCCGAAGATATTCCCTGGAAATCTATCCCGTGAGCAGCTACGCTGCGGAAGTTTGAAAAATAGGCTATTTTCGCCGTCTATTTTGAGTGGTTTAGCTTTTTTGTCTCTATTTAACAATTTCTTACCGAATCAAGAAAAGGAAATCACTTTCAAGGAAATTATACCCATAAGTAAGATGTATTAATTTTTAATTATTTAATATATCAAGTAACCAAATAAATACGTGGGATTTTTTTTATGGTAAAATATAAATATTTATTAAGAGATAATAATACACTATTACTCATCGAAGTAATTACCATCACACTCAATGTCGGTATTGTAGAACCCTATGGATTTTGAATCAAAAATTGACGGACTGCATTTATTACACCAACTCGAGTTTTGAACTGCCTATGCTTCATACAATTGTCGGTAGACAAAAAAATTTGGCGAAATGCCAGGAGAATATGGAAGGTATAGTATGCTGAAGCTGTTCACAACACAAGTAAGGAGTGACGGTTTGACCTCTTTTCAAAAACTCATAATGGACAATTCTTCTTGTTATCCACCAAACACACAGTCAAATCTTGTTTGAGTGCAAGAAAACTGTGGGTGTGTGTGGTACCGAATCAGTAGCCGATAACCAATGATACGAACGCTTAGAACGCTTCATCGCAGGTTAACAACCAATCAAGAATTGGTTCATTATCGTTACGTGGAATGTTTGCCGAACAAATGGTAAGACGACTTAATTTGTTATCATTTGACAATTCATGTGAAACCAATTTGCTTAATTTCCACCTCTTTCTCAACTAATGACGGTGCAAACGAATGATTTCATCACTTACATTAAACCTTTCCGCAAGCTCTAGACACCTTGTATTAGAATTTTCCTAAACAATTTGTTCAATATCCACGTTGTTAATGATATTCGGTCTTCCAGAGCGTGCTTGATCGGTCAAGCTATAACCTTCCGAAGAAATGTTTTTGAATCGCTTCTGTGATGTTTGATCACTTACGGCATCATCTCCGAATGCATATTTTTCGTACCGCCACTGCAGCTTTGGTACCAATTTTGTGTTCATAGAGTGAACAACCTCGAATTAAAGTTTTATTTGTTGCCATTTTCAATTATTTAAAACTAGATATTAAACAAATAAACACAAAATATCTATGTATCCGATAAAAGGAGGACTCATACTAAAGTAGATGACCGGTAACAAACAAGTGCAATTGATCGACAACTTAAAAATTTTTTTTCGTGGCACTCTACTTTATACAAATTTCTTTGGTTACCTGGTATATAGGTTATGTGCGTCCCAAAATTTTCAAACAATACGGATGTTTATGTTTACTATTACAGCACTGGTTATAACAAATTAGCACATTTGATATACGTTACGTAACATCTCCAAATCTAGTCGTCTTACACGCTGTAAGAGCGTGGACTTAATTTGGGAAATAGTCAGTTTCCTTTAAACGGAAATATTAGCACTAAAACATTTCATTAACTTGCTTGATTGACTTAATTAAATTTTCGACCATAGACAGCAGAATTACTTCAATGTCCATTATCATCATCTACGCTGTACATATGTATTTTAATAAGCTGTGAAATATCAGTTACCAAACTCTTTATAATAATGCTACTGTGTGTAAACCGCGGCAAAGTGTTAATTTTACTGACGAACATTCGTGTGAAGTCCGCCAAATCGAACAAACACTTTGCTTCTTCAATTGTTATTGGTAATTCCATTTATTTTATTGCGCAAACATATAGAAACTTTCTCAAGATCTGAATAAGTGCTAAGTATGTACTTTGGAGTAAATGCCAACGTATTACTATTACTCACAAATTCACATCTTTTGTAATTGATTTCCAAGTAAACTATCAATATATTGTACATAAATATATTATATTCACCAAAGTTTCTATAGTAATTTCAAAATTGCCCAAATGTTGATTCATTCTATATTGATTTTAAAAAAAATCGAAAAACAAATAAATCTGCAATACAGGATGTTTACGGTCTTGTGATTTTATTTTCAAGGGGTGATTAAACATCTTAAAATAAGGTCATTAACGTAAAAATATCGTAAGAAAGTTTGTAATAAGAAAGATATTAATGTAATAAAAAAAATTTATTTTATTTTTAAGTGGTGATTAACCACCATAAAAAAGGTTCTTAACGCTAAAGCGATATGGTGAAGTACGCCAGAATTCTGCTGCTGCAAGTCGATTGTACGCTGAGCGGTTTCTTAACAGGCCAACACCTATTCCACAAAAATTCACCGCTTTAGCAATCCGTGCACGAGAAACTGGCGTACGTACTGCGAACACGTCAAGGTCGAGATGATGTTCATGGCTGACACCAACGAATTTTGGGTACCCCGAAGAAGTCTTAAATCTTGTCGAAGAAGATCCCTTGTAGTATTACTCGAAAAATATCTCGCCAAGTAAATGTATTAAATCGCATTGTCTGGCGAACACTGCGCGAGAATCAATCGCTATCCTTTCCATGTATAAAAAATACAGACTTTACAACTTGAAGTTCACTCTTTACGTTTACAGTTTTGCCGATGATTTCTATAAAAACATATAGAAATTCCAAACTTTACTGCCATTGTATTGACGTCTCATGAAGCAACGGCATAAATAACTGTCGTAATACTCATATTTGAGCCGTGAAAAATCCACATGCAGTTCGTCGTAATCATTTCCAGCATAGATTTTCATTAACGCTTGGGCCGGCTTGTCAACGGACAACTTATTGGCACATTTGTGTTGCCAAATTGAATGAATGGATATGATTATGTTTTTGCGAGATTATTTGAAGGAACTGTTGGAAGAAGTTCCTTTGAATGTACGTCGACAAATGTGGTTTCTTCATGATGGCCGCATTTTAATCGTTTAGTTCGCCAACATTTAGATAATGTGTTTGAAAATAAGTGGATTGGTCGAGGTGGT
>JARFOC010000480.1:306688-349730 GCA_031763485.1 Osmoderma eremita
ACCAAACATCAAGAACGATTGGATCCTGCATCGTGACAATGCGCCTTGTCACACAGCAATTTCCATAAACGGTTTTTCCCCCGTAGAAATATTTCTGTGGCTTCTCAGCCTCCAAATTCACATGAATTGAGTCTTTGTAAGTTTTTCCTCTTCCCAAGATTGAAAATTCATCTGAAGGGACATCATTTTATGACACTCGAAAACTTTCAAATGGCTGTAACCGACCAGCTAAAGGCGATTCCAATATCCAAGTTCCAGCGCTGCTATGAGGAATGGAAAAACCGTCTCCAACACTGTGTAGTTTCCCAAAGGAGTTATTATGAGGGAGACAACGTTCGATTGTAATTATATTCAAATAAAAATATTTAAAAATATCAGTCTCATTACTTAATTTACTCGTGCATGTGTGTATGCTCCTCGTTTATGTATGTATAATAATGAATAATTATTTACACAGCTAAATTAGCAAATATTGCTAGATGTCAACAAACGTCCAGGAATTTTCTTCAAAATATCAAAGCCTGGGTTCATGGCTTACCATCAGTTAATAATCATCAACCTCAACTGATACATTAAAACGGCAATGGGATAAAATGCTAAAGAAGGGTTTTTATGTGGTCTTACCGATCTCCTTGAAAAACATTTCAGGAAAAGCGTACAACTAAAACAAAAACACTCTTACCACATTAATGAGTGAAGAACTCTAGGTACGTATTTCGGCAACTAAGTTGCCATCCTCAGTAGAATCGACAAACTAAAATAATGTTAGACGTAGTACCCTGGAAGTTGATGGCTGATGGCATGACTGACGTCCACCTAACGGATGGTCAACGAACTTAGTTTAGCACGAAAACGGGTCAAAGAAGGAGATGAAGACCGAGGAGAGAATGGAATGATCAGATAGCTAAGATTATTGATAACATTGATTGGAGGCAGAAGCTGGCAAACCAATGCGCAAAGAAACAAACAACGTGGAAAGAAGCAATGTATAGTATGGTTTTGCAACCGTTACCTCTCCGCTAGATGGTAGAAGAGGATTATATATCATGTCTGTCTTTGTTATACAATTGCTAAGATTCCTTTTTGCAATTTTTAATTACGAGATTAAAATAAAATCTACTTAGCCCATTAAAAGAACGTACTATCGTGACAACTGTTTATTATCAAGTTACTGCAACTTTTTAAGGAGTATCAAATCATTTTAGTTATTTTTGCGCAGCTGTAAAAGCGCGAAAATCAGCATTTTCACAATGTAGAGCATAGAAACGTGATAAAGTTTTTGGCAAGGGCAATCAGCCAAAATCTATACACGAACGTATGATTGCTGTACACGAAAAAAATTCCCGTCACATTTTCAAATATAATTCTGGTCAAAGTAGTTCGATTGTAGTAGAGAATCCATTCGAGATGACCCGATAATAGACGACCTGTGGAGGCGCGTACTCAAGAGAACATCAAGGAATTTGAAGAAATGGTGTTAATACATCGACGAATCAAAGCTTCGGTTATCTGAAATGAAATGTGAATATACGAAGTATCCGTTTTGACAATAGGGATAAAGTTCCTTGCATGAGGGTTTGGGTATGAAGATTGCCGTTGGATTCCGAGGATCCCTGATTCATCGACAAAAATTGTACATGCTGGCAAAAAAATTGTAAAGATAACCTAGCGCCTTTAGATCGTGTCCAAGACGTTTTTCAACAATTGTAGTAAGCGATCAAATATGGATGACCCAGTGGGTTTCCGCAGAAAATCAAACACCCAGACAGGGAAGTTAATATCGAGACGTTTTTGGGTCAACGCTGGTATTAAGTATATGAAGAAGTACAAAAAGTGCACCCACAGTAAAATATTAGGCAATAAAACCAAATTAGGAAGATACAAAACAGCGCTATAAGACCGGCAGCTATATATGGAGTAGAAACAATCGAGATGAAGATAATGAAACGGATATACGGACCAGTGAAACAAGCGAAGGAGGAATACGAAGACTAATGAACCGTGAAATAACGAATAGAATGAGAGGAGTCGATATAGTTAAAGGGGTGGAAGGTCGAAGGATAAGGTGGTATGGACGTATATGTAGGGAAAAAGACAAGATAAGTATAAAAAATTACTGAATGGAAACCGATGGAAGATATAGGCAGAGGCAGACCAAAGTTAATATGGAAGGACCCGGTTGTCACAGGTTTAAAATATAAGGGATCATAGAAGTGAAGAGTAAACTACGAGACGGAGAAATATGGGGAAGAACAGTGGAAGATACAAATACCCACAGCAGACTATAGCGCAAATGAACAAGGTTATATTGGACTGATCCCTCTAGTGAAAGGGATCGTAAAACCTTCTCACAAAGGTGGTCAAAAGTTCACAAGGAATATATGACCATATAGAAAGCAGTGGCTCACAACTACCACAGGTGCTATACGCAGAAAGGGGGAATTTTTATCACTGCACGACATTTGCCGAGTTCATGCGGCTGACAAAATTCAGGAAGGAGTCAACAACTGTAGTTTCGTTGAGCTCCCTTACAGCCGACTCTGCCGGACTATTTTCTCTGAGGCTGAAGAAATACTCGAGATGAGGTCGTTTTTGCGGATGATCAACTAAAAGACGTCATTTGCAGGATTTCTGAGGAGTTACCTTGATTTGATTTGATTTGATTTGAACTCCAATGCAGAGAAAGGTGTTTCACATCCCATAACACTGCGCTTTGAGGCCTATTGTATTACTCTGCATTCGGTTATTTCCTGATTATCCGAACAGATCTATCCCCCTGACAAGACTTAGTAGTGTTTGCGTCAAATCCTTTTCCGGTATGCTCCGCAGTGTGTCTATTGCACCTGACAGGGGGTTTCTCCGATGGCTTAATGCGTAGCATTCAAAAATAATGTGATAGGCTGTTTCCTTCTCTTCACTGCATAATCGACATAGTAGTTTCTCTGTGTATATTCCCATTCTGTGTCGATGTTTCCTTAGGTTGCCGTGTCCTTAGGTTACCTACAGAATTCTTTTGATGGTATCGCGTTATTGGAGAAGCGTTGAACTAACTGTGTGGTACTGTTGAATGGTTGAAAAATTAAATTTTGTTTTTCCCTAAATCTTTTATTTTCTGATTAGGTAGTTATTTTTAATCTCTCATTGTTCATTAATATTTTAATTACACTTGGTAATCACAGAATTACTTCTTTGCCTTAGTTTCTTTTAATTATGAAATTAATTATCAAATTTGCAAAAGGCAACAAATAATATTGCATATTCTATGTAGAAGAAACATAGGTATCTTCAAAAATTCAATAGCCATAAACCAATAAAGACTTGAAATTACTGGTGTAGTGGGGCAAAAGTTTACCGAAATTATCGTAACTTTGTCACCATCATGCTTTGTACTTGTAGAACTAGACGCCCATATATACACATGCATATTTTGTGTCATTGTATATTATTCTTTATTTACATACAGTAGTAACTTGTTCGGATGGAAATTAAATATATTTACAGTATGATAGCATACGTTCTCAACGCAAGTAATTGAACAATGTTTGTGACATTTACCAAGAGAGAACAGTATACCAAACATCCGCAAGTGAAGTGTATCAAAGCGTGATTATGTATTTGATAAAAGTGAGTAATATTTTGTTTTATTATAAGTACTTAGAGTAATTTTTTTCCACAATTATAGTAATTTAGAACAGAATACATGACAAGTCACTAAAATCTTCGTACTTTGCTGTGGCATATTAACACTTTACAAGTTCACAACATAACATAATAATATGAAAATCATGAAAAAACTTGTGTTGTTAATTCTAGTTAGCTTGTTTTTCTATGTGTCATAAGTTTGTTTATAGCGGACAGTCGGACAAGCTTTATTTCAAAAGTTACCAACAAATAAAAAAGGTAATACACTAAACCAAATGTCAAGGTAGATCTTCGAGTATTCTACACTTGTAGCTTGTTTAATTATAAATGAGAATCCGACGATGATTTTGATGCATAAGCACAGCAAATTAGGAATTAAATCGGTAATTATATTATATCCAGCATGGGACGAATATTATGTTAAAAATTGTAAGCCCAATCTAACTTCTAATTCCAATAGATGTTTTATATGTAAATCGTGGGGATATTAAAAGAGATAATAGCCACCTTAAACACACCTGCAATTAATTTTTAAATTTACATGTAAATGATGCAAGGAATTATAATTTGCTGCAGGTAAATATAGAAATGGGTTTTCGTTTAGCGTTTAGTACGGTTGACTAATCTAAGCTTTATGAGTTATGTTTAGGATAATGGTTATATTTTTGAATGGATCCACAACCAATTTTAGATCAACATTTATGATTTAAGCATGCTTTGTTATAACACATTCTATATATTTCATATATTCGGGTAACTTATATAAGCTGATTCATTTTCGACCTTCACCATGGGGATCTCACTTCTTATTGGAGATAGAGGGTAGGTTTAAATTCGGCAAAGTTGCTAAATTTTGTGATCGTTATGAATCCGAAGAAAAAATAAGCCTGTGACAAATGATGTTCGAGATTTTTTTTAAACAAAGAAAACCATTTTCTTCTTTTACCTCTAGCACTTTTATTCGGCCTTGCAGAGAAAAACTAAAAACACATTTTCAGGACCACTTTTGATCTTCTATCTATTGGTGTACTTGAAATTTTTTATTGCGTTTCGATTCCTACTGGCCATCATCAACTTTCTTATTTCTTACCGGCGCCATAATGGATTTTGACACCGTCAAAAAGCATTTCTTTTTCTGATTTCAACCATGTATAACATGTTGACAAAAAGTTTTGATATAATGGTTTTATTGACCAGAAACACATTTGAATATTAAATAAGGTAGCCATGAAATTTAAAACTGTCAATCGTTTCAATTATCGTTCATTAGTAATAGAAAAATGTCGTACACCAACGAAAAGAAACGAAATATGTTAAGTATTTTTTATTTATCGAACCGAAATACAACAATAAAAAGTACAAGATATTTACAACTGTATCCAGAACGACAACAGCCACATCGAGCCATTCTTCTAGATCCTGATAGAAACTCGAGAATGGATTGTTTAACACGCCGCGTAATGTTTATGCTAACAGGAATTAAAATGAATGGGATATTTTATAAATGGTAAATTAGAAGTGTGTTTTGCAATGTAAGCTTCACACCTGATTTGTAACAATAAATGAAAATAACAATAACAGTAGTAATAAAAAAACAAAAGAATGAGCCAACAGTTACAGTAAATGTTCAAATAACTGGCCATTTCGATTAATACACAATCGCGCACGGTTTCCGGTATTTTCAACTGCCTTTTGTATGGTTCTTCTAGGAATTATATCGAAGGCATTCTGGAATCTTGAAGTTCTTCAATGTTTTGTGGGATATCATCTCTACGAATATTAATTTTAACAACTCCACTATTTCTAATCTAATGGAAACTCTTAATTCACAATTCCCGCATTGTGAGCCGGTGCGCCGTCTTGTTGCCACCATAGATGCTGTAGTTGATCTAATGGGATATTATTATCTGAGAAGTTAGATGCGTATGTGTGAAGAAGGTTTAAGTATCTTTCCCCATTTAATGTTTCTTCATAGATAACTGGTTCTATGAGATGGTTTTCCAAAATGCCCATCAAAACAACGATGTTGAGGTCTCCTTGCTTTCTTTTGTCTGGGATTTTCTAATGCCCAATAGTGCTCCGTATTTCTGTTAGTTATTTCAAAATTCATTGATTCATCTGACCAGATGATTTTGTTTAAGAAACCGCTCCACTAACCAGTTGCAGTACCCCCGTCGTCTTAAATTATCACCAGGTACCTACTAAACTGTTGGGTAACATAAATCTTGTGTGATTTAAACCTGCCTCGATGTAAAATTCCCATACTCGAGTCTGAGGCAAATTTAATTCTGACACCACTTCGCGTGGAGATGTTGATGGATTATTATTTATCTAGAAAATACAATATTTACATAAATATTGCAAAAGAACGCATTTACTTTACTGTTTGTAAAATATTCCGTCGATTTTCATTCAAATTCTTAATATAAATAATATGCGGCTTGGTAAACGATCCATTCTTGACCAAGTGTCAAACAATATCTAGAGAAATGGTACGACGTGTTGTCGTTCTGGATACAATTGTAAATAACTTGTACTCTTTATTGTTGTATTTCGGCTCGATGAATAAAGAATACTTAACATATCTCGTTTCCTTTCGTTGGTGTACGACATTTTTCTATTACTAATGAACGATAATTAAAACGTTTTACAGTTTCAAATTTCATGGCTACCTTATTTAATATTAAAATGTATTCTTGGTCAATAAAATCATAAAATCAAAACTTTTTTCAAGATGGTTGAAATCAGAAAAAAACTCTTTCTGACGATGTTAAAATCCAATATGGCTCCGGTAAGAAATAAGAAAGTTGACGATGGCCAGGAGGAATCGAAACGTCATATAAAAATTTCGAGTACACGATTAGATAGATGATCAAAAGTGACCCTGAGAATGTGTTTTGAGTTTTTCCCTGCAAGGCCGAATAAAAGTGCTAGAGATAAAAGATGAAAATGTGTTTTTTTTTGTTTCTTAAAAGGATCGCGAACGTCATTTGTCACAAGCATATTTTTTCTTCGGATTCATAACAAATACAAAATTTTGCAACTTTCCCAAATTTAAACCTACCCCCTTCTCCAATAATAAGCGAGATCCCTATGGTGAGGATCGAAAATGAATCAGACTGTATATCCAATACTATTTGATAATTGCTTGCCTCTACTTGGGTTATTTGAATGATAGCTAACTGGAAACATAAATTCAATAGATTAGTTTTTAATTAATTTTTTTAAATTTAGATCTAAACGGCATTTTAAGACGATCTTTATATTTCCTTTCACTTTTTTTAATATCTACATATATGATATTTTATATTTAATAAACAGTTTGTATCATTTTTATTTATTTATTCATAAATGAATTACACCATATTTTGGTTCTTTCTTATTTTTATGTACTACTTACAGAGGAGACATGAACACATTACCTAATACTTTATACACTTCCCTTAAATAGAACTAACAACTGGATTATCCAAAACTTTATGTCGCCCCGAAAAATGACAGGGAATTTGTGCCTTCATTTGAAAATAACACACTTGAAACTTGATTTTTTGTTTCCTTTATCGCCATATCATTTCCGAATATGTGAGGTAATGGGTATCTCCATAGTTCAACATTTTGTAGTGTATTAGAATATCCAGAAACAAAGATACACTGGCTTTTCGTTTATGAAAAGGTAATTTTACCTAACTCGATAAGAATGACCCACTCTGTATACTAAGAACAATAATAATTTATTTACCAAGGATCTAATAGGATGTGGCTTTCGTCAAATAAAGAAATAAATAAACAAAAAAATAACATCATGTGATAGGCAATCGTCTGATGATGAATTCGTTAAAAGAGTAATAACTTCTTTCTGGCAATTAAGATCTCGGTCGACCTTTAAATGACGTTTGTGATTTTATTTTTTTTATTTTTTACTATTTTAAGCCACCGTATCCTATTTTGTATTTTATATTAGAAGGTTAATTAAAAATTTTGATAGCTCTATAACTTGGACCGTTCTCATACAAAGTGGTGTTATGCTGTGGAATTCTTAAGACTTCTTGCTTCTTCCATGCGAATAAAGCAAGTTCGTATATATAGACATGGCAGCGGCAATGTCTGTAAATCAATTGCAACCATTAATCATAAAGAAGCAGTTTGTTGTGAATTGACAACTCAGAGTGACGTCCAAGAAGCCAGTGCGCTTTCTTGAATTTGAGTCCCAGTTGTTCAGGTTATTTCTTCACATGTGTCTTCCAACGTAGCTTAGCATCCAAGGCCATGCCTAGATACTTGGCTTCGTTGGCATGCGGGATTATTTGCTGATTGAATAATACTGGTAAGTAGTCGTATTTCTTGTTGGTGAAATTTACGTGAATCGACTTCGCCTCATTTTACTTGATGCGCCATTTCTTTGCTCAATTGGTGACATTGTTGGCAGCTATTTGCAGTTTGTCTGTGGCTGAGTGGATGTCTTTAGCAGTCGCGAGAAGAGCAGTGTCATCGGCAAACGTTGCCGTGACAACTCCTTCGCTCTGTGTCACATCGCTGGTGTATAATAGGTAGAGTACAGGTCCAAGGACACTGCCGTGTGGCACACCAGCGGTTATATTTTTTAGTTCAGAGTATTCTTGACCATGTTTGACTCTAAAATGACTGTCAGTGATATAGGAATGAAGAATTTCGCTCTTTTGTTGTTGCAAACATTTGTCTAGATTATATTCCAGGCCTTAATGCCACACTCGATCAAATGCTTTGGCCACGTCAAGGAATATCGTTGCGCAATTTTTTTTATCTTCAAGACATGTCTCAATTTCATCGGTAGTTCGATGTACTTGATCAATCACTCAACAGTGATTATTGCGGAATCCAAACTGATGATCAGGAATTAGATTTTTTAATAATGGTCTTGAGGCGTTGCAAGAGTAGCTTCAAAGAGCTTGGATGTCATTGGCAGCAGAGATATGGGGCGGTATGATGCTTTATCTTCAGGAGGTTTGGCAGGTACTGGTATTATTTTTACCTCAGCAACTGAATTGGCACGTACCGAAGTCGTAACGCTACGTTGAAGAGATGCGTCAGCTTCACGATACCCGTACAGGGCAATTCATTGAGAATTTTCACAGTTATTAAGTCATAACCTGGAGCTTTCTGTGTTCTGAGATTTTTTTCTATGGTGTTGGCAATTTCAGCAGATGTTATTGGCATAACTATAGCACCATCTCTGAGAGGGATTTGTAGAATTTCTTCGATGCCGGTTTGTGGATGAGGCTGAAAAATAATGATTGGCAAATATTTGCGCCTTTTCTCCATCTTGTCGAGCCCAATTGCCATCACTTTTGAGGATGGGTGGGTCATGGATCTTTGGGCTATTCAAAAACTTGCTTGCTCTCCATAGGGAGTAGTCCGGGATTTCGTCTGAGGTAGTTCACAAAGGTTTCATTCTTAATGACTTTAATTTCATTTGTAAGCTGTTCGCATAGATTATTTGTAGATTATTATTTATTATTATTTATATAATTTGCACGTAAAGATTTTATCGCGTATGTTGACTAGTGCATCTGCTGTTATTTGCCAATTGTCGGTTGGCGTTGCTTTGGTGTTTTACTCTCGTATTTCTTTGATTTTGTTTTAACCTTTTATATTTGGCTTAATACGTACTTCACACATAATCCTATAACATGGTGGAAGAAATGTTTGCAAAATTGAGGTTATGCTTATCCGTGATGAAAATTGTATATTGTATATTGTAATTGTGTACTGCGCAAAACAATCACAAAAACAACAAGGTGACTCCAATAAAATTTAATCAGAAGTAATTTATAAATAAACATATAGCAGGTATTACAGCATAGGACTAGTCGACACATTTGTTTATATCGAAACAGACCCGCATAGAAGGCATACCTCGAGCGTAACGTTGCTATTGATAAAATTGTGATTAGGCGAAGTTGTCTGGAAGTGAAATGTTAACACACACACATATTCCAGTAAACACCTTGAGATCTCGGATCTAATTATTCTCGCGTTAGTTCATCGTTTAATTTACTATCGAGGGGAGTCCACCGGCAGTGATACCCACCGAATTCATTTACATATCCATCTGCTGTTCTCAGGACTCTACCGTTAATAAATAGTGTAAATATTTCGTATTTTCCACCGTGATTGGCGTCTATCTGTTTCAGTTCGCTCGCGTATTGTGTTTTTGTATGTGTGATATCAACTTTTGTTTAATTCCAAGTATATACATACAGATGCGTATATATATGTGTACACATACATACATATATAATTAGAAAGACGTTTAGAAAAATCGCCAAGTATGAAATCGACGCGCTCAAAATCAGTACTACTTGATAGTGCGCGCATCAATACCTTTGTGATTATAACACTTAATTGCGGATCTTATCTTTCCTTGTCGTTGTTTTAAAGCAATCCAACTTTGCTCACAATAAGGGAAGAAGATTCTTTGGTTATATACGTAATTGAATTAATATATTTGTGAAAACAAAAGCGATGCTTGGATATTATTCGTCAAGTATATAAAAATATTTTATTATAATGGTGAGTTTTGAATTATCTATATTTTTGTCACACTCAGTGAATTTCCTGCCGCCACTAATTTCTGTTTGCTAATTTCATTCGCGGTTCGCTTGCTTCTCTTACGTTTAGATTTAATGCGCACAAATATATATGCCAAACTTATTTTATTTTTAATGTTAAAATTATATACTTCCATACAGCGTAATAACTCCATTATCATCCTTATGTAATTTAAATTAGCTTTGCAATACTAAAATTTAATAACTCTGGAAAATAATCATTCGATTATTAAAGATAATTAACGGCTCTACTTAAAACAAATCTAATTTTAAAGTTTATTTGCGATTGTTTTAGAATATGGTATTCTCTGCTAGTCTAAGGGCATTCAAAAAGAAAAACTAAAAACATTCAAATTCAAATATAAATTTAAAATAAAAAATACCCTTACCACCTTGTTGAGTAAAGAACTCTGAATACGTATTTCGGCAACTATGTTGCCATTCTCAGCAGAAAACCACAATGGAAAATAATGTCAGATGTAGCACTCTGGGAGAAATGCACCACACAGAACATCACTAATAACATCTGTGAGGTGCATTTCTCCCAAAGTGCTACGTCTGACATTATTTTCCTTAGTGGTTTTCTGCTGAGAATGGCAACATAGTTGCCTAAATACGTATTCTTCTTTACTCAACAAGGTGGTAAAGGTATTTTTTATTTTAAATTTATTTTAACCTATCGTATCTTATTATCTTATATAAATTCAAATATATTTAACATTCACTTTACTATGTATTCCAAAAGAAAGACATGTTAGATTGACATGAAACAGAAATATATGGTAAATTTTGGGGTTTTAAACATTAAAAATGTCTTATAAGTACCGTAATGAGATTTTGTCATCCATTATGGAAAGCCAACACATTTGTTATTTGTTATTCTTTCCAAAACGCAATAATACTATTGATTTATAGATCAAACATAAATACTCAGTTTTGTTTTTTATTTCTTTTTGTGATATATAAATGTAAATTTTGATACTATACCTATTCCGTTAGGTCGATGAACCCCTTTTCTGATATTCCTTGTGATTAGTAACTGGTTCCATTTATTACAAACTTAAATAAAAAGATACGTTTACGTTGGCTACAAAATTATCACTAAGTATACACATTCCTTCCTTATATCTAACCAAATTTTATAATGAAGGAAGATACTCAAAAAGTTATATGATTGAATACCTTTTAATCAGGCTGTGGAAAAATTCGGTTCGCGAATCAAAAAAATTTATTCCTTTGCATTTCAATTGTTCCAGAATCGAATTTAATTCACGAGCGAATTTTATGAAGCGAACACATGCTTCCGTTATATAAATACATATGTAGCTAGTTTAGTTTTAATTTCTTTTTAAGTTTCATAATATTGTGAATAAAAGTGTTGAGGTGTATAAATTCGGAATGTGGGCGGTGCTGGAGTTTTAAGTCAAAAATGAAAAATTATTATAAAAAATTATTATAAATTATTTAGCAAAATGACAAATAATGTGGGGCCCTCTTCCGATTATATTTCCGATTTTATTTGTATTTAAAAGTTTTAAAAATGTTTTAAGAAAAAAAAGAGCCATTAAGGACGGGGCCCCCATGAAAATGTAAACTTCTTTAAAATGTTAAAAAATAATAAAAATATAATTGGAGAAGGGCGTCTTGAAAAGGGGTATTGGCTGCGAAACAACCAATCCCAGATGCAGGTTTTAGCGCGTAGAAACGCTCCTCTTAGTTCAAAAACAGGCTATAATGTGTAATATGCACATATTACACGTATTATTAAAAAGCTAAATAAAATAAAATAAAACAAATTACAATAAAATATATACAACCTGATTCATCTAATAAGGGTTAATATAATAAATTAAAAAATAAAAGGTTATAGAATTAAATTTAAAAAAAAGAAAAAAGGGCGTCCCCTTGAAAATTAAAAGTCTTAAAAATGTTGAAAAAATACAAATATAATTGTTATATTTTTTCAACATTTTTAAGACTTAAATTTTCAAGGTGCCCTTCTGCAATTATATTTTTACTATTTTTTTCAAAAATTTTTAAAGCTTTTAAATTTTCAAGGGGGCACCTTTTTTTAATTTAATCCTATAATCTTTTATTTTTTAATCTATTATATTCACCCTTATGGGATGCGTCACCTTGTATATATTTTATTGTAATTTGTTTTATTTTCTTTTGTTCAGCCTGGATATTCTTATTATTTTATTTAGCTTCTTAATAAATCGCCCTGTATATATCACACGTTATAGTCTGTTTTTAAACTAAGAGGAGCGTTTTAAATTCTACGCACTAAAACCTGCATCTGGAATTGGTTGATTCGCAGATTGGTTAACACATACGAAATGTGAAATATCACAATAAATTTGAGACATGGATGTCAAACTCTTGACAATTTTCCTCTGCTCTTGCGTTGTCAAATGTAAACAAAGATTTCCTTTAAGAATAAAATAGTCAGTAGTGTCCAAGTAATAATATAATAATATAATAATATCATAATATAATAATAATTTGGAATGTTTGACAATTTGTGACGAAAATTACCTGGCAATGCTGTTATAGTCATGGACAATGCATTGTTTGATTGTCGTAAACTGGAGAAAATTCAGCAGGAATGGCCGCAAGCTAAGCAGATCCAAGAATAATACATTTGAAATGAGAGAATTGAAAGAACTTTTATTACAAGCTATACAATATTCAAACTGCTAATTGGTAGACTTGTGTTGAGCATGTGATTCAAGAAGAAACAATGATGTTCACATTAGATGGAATTGTAGATGATCTGATTGGACCATTTATTATTTCT
This sequence comes from Osmoderma eremita, assembly GCA_031763485.1. Taxonomy (NCBI): domain Eukaryota; kingdom Metazoa; phylum Arthropoda; class Insecta; order Coleoptera; family Scarabaeidae; genus Osmoderma; species Osmoderma eremita. The sequence goes on from JARFOC010000480.1 coordinate 319,718, forward strand.
GTTGGCGATGATAGCGCCAGTGATTATCAGACATTTCAGAAGTACAGTAGAAAATAACAAGTCAGTGAGTGGGCCATTATTATGTGTTGTGTAGCTATGTATGTGAAAATTATGTAAAAGACTATGTTATGCAACTGCGAAATATAGTGCTAATAAAATAAAACTCTTAGCCTTATTTACAGCTATCCTACAGTTTAGTACTTGCTATTACATTTCTGAATCATCTAGAATTGTCTTCAAAGATTAAAATTTATTAACTGTAATTTATATTTACATATGAGTTATGCTTGTATATTTATCAAATGATGATTTTCATTTGCCTTTGCCTCCAACACAGATGTGACATTTAATTTGTTTCCCATACATTCCCCAGCAGAATTTTATTTTAAATTCCCCAAAAATAAAATTCCATTCGGGAATCGAATATTATTTGTAGGAGAATTAAATAATAAAATTCGTGAACGAATGAAACTTTAAACTCCCAATTCATGCATTCCCAAACGAACGAACCAAACCTTTTGATTCTCCGCATCCTGATTTTAGTATTTGAAATACAAAACAACTCTGTATTTTTATTTGTGATTTTGTGTGTTGTGTAAGTTAGTTTATTGACATTTCAAAAATGTTTACAATAAATCATGAGGTATTCACTATTACAAATGTATTCCATTTACTTATACCCGACAAAGCTGATATTTAGAAATCGCCCCGGTACAATAGAAAACCTCACCGGCATTATCTGGAATATCCCTGACCATACCACAAAATTTAATGAATGCCTACAATAACAAATGTAATAAAAAGTTTGTTTACAATATCACCTTTATTTATCGCGCCGAAAAAAAACATTTAATTTGATAACTTTCAATAAACACGAGACAAACATTGTGTATAACCTTAAAAAATTACGAGATGTGTTATTAGCGTCTTACATTGTTAACAAAATTTGCCGCGGCGTGAAAATGGCATTGATCGGTGGATAGGCGACCTTGCTGTAGTCTGTTAAATTTAAGGCAACATTATCAAACAGCGATCGCAAACTAAATAAAGGATGTTGGCAATTATCTTTTGTCTATATGTATGTATATGTACGTACTGAATAATGTTACAACTTCCTATAAAGAGGACAAAAATCAAGACTGGTACAACGGAAACTTACTACGATCTGTGTCCGTTGTGTGTACGCTCATGTGTCCACGATGTTACCATAAATTGAAAACTAAATTGCCATTGTATATATGGTAAAGTGTGTCAAGTAAACGGCCGAGCATTGATACAAATATTTCGCTCTCCTTAATTGACGTTAACGGCTAATTACAAAACCGATTGGGATATTAACCAGAATACCTGTCATCGGCGTATTGAAATAGAGAATTTATAAAATGTTGATAATGGTACATTCGCTTTTGCAAACAATCGTCATTTGTAAAGCGTGAATTTTTTTATTGTTAAACACCAGCGATAGAGAATGCAGTGAATGCATTCGTACTTCTGAATGAAATAGAATTATTAATGAACGTCTGTTGATAATTGGTATTGAAGTAAACAAAATACAAAAAAGAAGAATTGGCAACACCGCACCGTATACAATCAATAACAAATCCTAAAATCTAAATATAGAAATATACATACACAAGTTATTTAAATTCGAAATACGGGGTAATTAACAGGTTTTCGAAGAATAGAATTTGTATACACAGAAATATTACTTTCATATGACCGATTGTATATTCAAAAACAATGTTTGTTAGGATATGTTAGCATTTCAGCAATTTTATTTTGCATCCTCCAATTTTATTTAATTTATTAATTCATACATTCTATTTATATGCATTGGATTATATCGCTGGTATTATACTAACAATGATCATCACACAAAGTAGAAAAAGTCATGCCAATACAACTTTTAGTCCCCACAGATCTACTACTATATATTTTTCTTAAATTTACACTACGTATTTCCGGTAAATATAAGAATAATGTATTTGCTATATTTGGCAAATAAATCAGCAGAAATTTACTTCTAAAATTCTTTGAATTCAATTGAAACGTTGCACAATTTGAAATATGTGTTAGTACACCTTACTAACTTTTTTTGTAAAATTATTAAACCTTTTTGTTAATTCAAAATGTACTTACAAATGAAGTTACCAATGCATTTACGATTGTTAATGTAGCAAACGTGTTTGCAGATTAGAGATACGTATCCTTGTTAAAGTTTTGTTACCTCAACAAATTAAATTGTTACATTAATTGGATTTATGAGTAAAATATAATTTTGGAGATTTAATAAAAAAAACCCTTTTGTTATATTTATATTAATATAAAAATAATTAAATTAGCAAAACCTATTTTTAACTTTGTATATTTGGTCATTCACTCAAGAGTGGTAAAGGTTTGATTTAGTTGTATTTCTAGCCATCGTCAGTACTGCTTTATTAATTTGTTTCCCCAAAAACAAAGAGAAACAATATGTTTCTATTTCGTTCTGATAACGCAAAATATGTTCAATTTTACAAAACTCTATAAGCTTCCAAAAAATAACCATTGTGCATTAACATATCTTACGTCTTTTCTTAATAGGTTCTGCTTATTCATTACCATACATTAGCATTTTATTTTTCCATGGAATTTTAACCTAAGCAAACCTAATCAATAGATCAAAAAGGGTTTTGTTTTTGCTGCTAACAGAAATTAGTAGCTGATGGAAGAACAATCCTATAGTATAATCATAAAGTAATACAGAAAACAATTTGCAAAAATAAAACATATTCTTGGAAATTAAACTTTTCTAAAATGATGGATTAAATGCTATACCAATCAGTAACATTCAGCAACATTTTCAAACATGCTTTAAGTTATTGAACAAAACGACTACTTTTTACTATTTTTTATTGCGGTTAAAACTGTAAGCTAGTGGATTATTTTACAAGGTATGCCACACAGAAGTTAGCCTACTCCTTAAAAATAAGCACCACATGTAATCAAAAGTACTAAATGTTTCTAACTTGAATCACAGCCCAAAAGCTTTAAATGAAACTCTTTGTTTTGAAGAATTATTGAAAAGTTTATACTGCCCATTTCGTAAGATTTTATATATTTTGTGCATAAGTGCATCACCTTTCCCCATTAACCAGCTTGAGCAAAGAATTTTATGTTTTGTGGAGGTTAAATATTATACATTAGTTTTGAAAGTTGATAAAAATACACTAATATTAATTATTTTTTAAATAATTTTCGATTTTAAGGAAATATTCAAAAAATTTCACAAATTTAGGAAGTTTATTGTTATAGTATAAACTTTCTAAATTTGTGAATAATAAAATCTGTCATAGGCTATTACAATATCATTAATTATTACTTACTTGGAACACATGCACTTTTGATGAATTGGTAGAAGAGACCAGACCATTTGCTTAAACGAGCGTGTTCCATAGATCTATATATTGTTACATTATGGTGTCATATTTTTTAAATGTAACCACAAATTCCTAAAATGAATAATTAACTATTACTCTATTACAACTGATTTATATTTATATTTTCAAATCAACTTTCTAAACTATATTCAAAACATCCCCCCTGTTATTCCCACAAGAGCACTCACTACATCTTTACTCATGTCTTCCTAAAACAATACTAACCATTTATATCCCCTACATTTCCTCATCTTCAAATTTTCTCATTCTCAACTTGATTTTAATATATTCAGTGGCCGGCATAAAGTTCGCAACATATGGGATTTCTTTTATTATTCAGATATTGTAGAAACTATTTTGGAGGATCCATCAGCGTATCCAATAACTCCAAAATTTATTTTGGTATATGTCGCATGACCACTGACATGGAGGCAAATTTAAAAATTCTACTATGAAACGGCAAAAGTTAGGTTAGGTGACATGATATTTAAAAACGTTATTTGGAGGAGTTGCTGGGAATTTAATATTAAGGCTATGTGTAAATTTTTGAAAACATTAATAAAAATCTCATTTTTTACTGGAAAACAATTACCATAAGCAATAAAGGTAATGTTAGTTATGTGGTGTAGGATAAAAATGCTTGTACAATTTATGTATTGCTACTGGATACAATAAATTGTAACAGCAACTGTCCCGCTGAGAGCTTACTTTTCAGCTTTAGCTGTATTAGTTATCGGAAGACTGAAAAAATGGTTGCAGTATTAGCCACATTCAGAGATTTTACTTCAGTTGTGCTCCCAAAAAGATATTTTACGGAAATCAGATTTTCACTTAAAAAAAAATTTCATATAGCCTCAATATTGAATTCTAAGAAACTCTTTTAGATATCATGTGACCAACCTCACTTTTTGACGTTTCATGGTATAGTTTTCTATTTTGTCGCCATTCCAATGGCCACGTGACGTATGCCAAAAAATTTTTTTTGTTATTAGACATGTTGAATCTATTCGCCTAGAAACCTTTTTGGGTTTTTGCAATAGCTCAATAATAAAAAAAGGCGTATGTTGTGAATTTATGCCGGCCACTGTTATAATCAGTGGCGGTTTGCCGGGATTGGCATTGTACGCACTGCCCACCCAAATATAATTAAAGATGTTGAAAATTTTCGGACAATTTATGTATTTTTAATAATGATAATACTTATAAATGTACAACGTTTGCGGCTACTGGTGCCCACCCATTAAATATAATAATAATAATAATGTTCAGAGTTTGTGGCTACCGCTGCCCAGCCATTAAAAATACTCATGAGTTGTCGCTGGTTATAATTTTTACGTAATGTTATATTACTTGTGTATCTAACCTATAATTAAACGTCATTCAATTAAATTGTCATTTTGACAGAAACTTCAAATTTGACATTCAAAATTGCCAATTAAAATTATATGCCATGGTACTTGACAAAAACAGCATCACATATCCATGCTTATGCACAATCGTTTTTGTTTTATATTTTATGGCATCGTATATATTTATTTATTGAACACAAATGTAATTTTTAATTGAACAATACAAATCATGGTGATTTTCTCAATTCTTTAATAGTGAATACAAAACGTAATATCTTGGGTGAAATGTACGAAATGTGCATGTTTCTTCGTAAATTAAAAAAAGCCCAAGTAGATTTGTTTTGTCAAAGCATATAAAGAAAGCAGTCAAAACGAACCTACGAGTATTAATGCGACATGCGTACATTCTATACACGTACTCACATGTAATATGATGGATGCATGTATGTGCATCTCTGTTTACAATTGGTGACAGAGTAGCCACGAAAATTCACACTCAACGTACGTACTTCATATACATACAGTTTAAATAAGTTCAAATCTGTACGCTAGATAAATTTAAGCGCATGCGCAGCTTGAACAACACACCATACATCCATCTAGATTAGATGGATGGCGATATAATTTGTTTATGTAAATTATTAAAGTGTGGTTTGATGTTGTTGTGATAGTTTGTTCGCAGTTTTACCGCCACCCACGGTCATACCTATCGAAGAGTGAACGAAATACCGGTGAATTATGATCGAGAAGGCGGCGAAATTGGCGGAACGTCTAAATTTTAAAGAGTACATAGCGCCTTAATTCATTAAATGCTTTATAAACACTTCCTTATAATCTCAAATGACCACGTTTCTCAGATGAAATACTTTAAATTAAAGCTAGACCGTTTCGTGCTTGAGCGGTTTCCATCAAATACTCAACTCTTATTATTGTGTGCGAATTGTATGCAGCGGCAGTTGGTTAGTTTGTTTCGGTTTAATGAATGCGAAATTCTACACAATTCGCACGTAGATTTTCTGCGCGTGAGGTCGGTCGAATTTACGAATGTGTGTACCCATATAGAAAAAAAATTTGGAATTGTTACAGTGCGTAAACATAAAGAGTAGCGAGAAGGAAAACGCCGGCAGACGAAGGAAAAAACTTGAAGTCGAGTGTTAATTTATTTCAAGGTTCAATATAGAACAAGATATCGGGAGAGCCAGGCTCCCATGCAAAGAAAACAGACAATCGTCCGACACTTATTTATACATGCAATAAATATATAATTCACATACGGTATTTACAACATTTTGAATCCAGTGTAAATAATTATGAGTCTGCTGTACCGCTGTGACTATCATTATTTTCAGGTTTGAAAAATTTTAAGACGTTGTGTAATATAATTTTTAAGTTGTAATGCTCCAGTGTGATAAGTTATTAACTGCAAAAGTATGAGGTGAGTAAAAAAAAATTAAAGTATTATTTAATCCTAGGTAAAAGTGACCTTCTGTTGTTTCTGATAATCCAGGAATTTATTTTGTGCTTAGTTGCTGGTTTCAACCATTCATTTTACAAATTACTTTAGTAAAAGTTAGTAAAGCTTTTCAAATATTCACTTTATAATCCCTAAATTATCGTTGAACATTATAATCTTTAATATAAACTGTCAGTTTTCAGTTATTTTTGTTGTTACGTTTACGTTTGATTTGTTGTATACAATGGAAGAATATTTTGGAATACTTTAATTTGTAAAGCTTCACTACGCAGTAAACTGTATAGATCACTACAATACCGGCTAATGCTATGGCGCTATGCGTCGATGTTAGGCAAAGTCTGGGAGTTCGACGTAATATTTGAATTACAAAATCAAAGAAAACATCTTCCAAAAATTAAAATGTTTTTTTTAAATAAAATAAATTTGTTTTCGATTAAAATTATCATCGTGAATAAATAAAAATTAAAACTTAAATAAAACATTTTTAACATAAGACCTATTTAAACAAAGTGATTTGTATTAAAAAAGGAGAAAAACACCAGATCCATCAATACTTCAGAATTGTTCATAAGAAAAGCAAAACGCTTATTTCTTTGAATAAACCTTGATATCAATTTATTGTAAATAAATTCAACTATTATTTCATGCCGAATATTTACCATGTAAATAATAATACTCGTTCTTGAATGTTGCTGGGTCTGTAATCTGGAATGTTAGTGTAACGCAAAAGCAAAAAGTTCTTGGGGGATAAACATCTAAACAAAGAGGCCAACCAAAGTCTTATTACAATAGATATATGAGAATAATATGCCTTGAAGGATATTTATAAACATAGCCCCCCGGGGGTTACAACAGGAACCAAATTGCTTTTAATGTGAATTTTCTTGCTTAAGATAAAAGGCCGTCCATAATGAATGAAATAGAGATAATAAAATATAGAAGGAAAATAGTCTGTATAAGTTTAAACTAAACTAATAATTAAAACAAGATAAAACTGTGATAAAAACAAAAAGATAAGCTAAAAAACTAATAATGAAAACAAAGAACTTAAAATGAGACCTCACAAACATGGTGGGATATTAAATAAACAAATTACTAAATGTGAATTAAGAGAACAGCAAGCAATTAGATTCAGACCAACAAACGCCGTACTTTGGATGCAACAAAGAAATTCTCTTTCGCTTTTAGGAATACATCAAGTATATATCTAGATAACATACGGTGTGTTCCTTTGGTTATATTTAATGACCCTAACGTGAAAATCAGTTTGCGTCAAGCGCTCGATTGGATGCGAATTGCTTCAGCAAATACAAATTTTCAACAATATATGTTTAAGAGAAATTTTGCCAACTAAGGTTATCCTTAACTAACTCTTAGTCCCTTAAATGAACTCCTTTTCAACCACTAAAAATAATCATATAATTTACGTGGCATATTTCGTGAACTATAAGAATGCTCTAAGTATATTGGAGCTACGTGTGACTCACGATGCAAAAGTTGGGCACAAGTGTTTGTGCAGGAAGCGTTTAAAATTAATTGCGCATTTATACAAAGCAATTTTACTTTATGATTTTGAACAAGATGTTCGTAGCATCCCTCCCATCCACCTTTTAAATAGTATTTACCAAATTCTATCCATCAATTTTGAGCAATAATCTAGTAATTTATTTTTCTTGTTTCTTTTTCAGGAGTGGGTTAACTGACATCAAAAGGAACCTATAATCCAGTCGAATTTTCAATTCATTAATCTCCTTCTCATCGTCCAGCTTGAAGATATCCCTCCTTGTTTTATATAATGGTAGAAACTGATTCGAAAGACAGTAACGGCAGTGCGAAACCCTCCCCCCTACAGAACGGCTCCAAAGACATCGAACTGGTTACCTTCCATGATCTAGGCTTGGGCACCTCAGATCCGGAAAAAGGAGAAAGCGGTAAAGCTGATTTCGAGGGTGCCATAGAGAAGACCGAGTATGGGAAATTTCACTACCTCCTGTTGGCGGTATGCGGTTTCGTCAGTACCTCGGAGGAAATGGACGTCGTCTCCATGTCCTTCATATTACCCTCAGCCCAGTGTGATCTCAAGTTGACGACGCACACCAAAGGATGGCTTAATTCCATCATATTCATTGGCATGATGGCCGGCGCTTACATTTGGGGCTCGGTAGCCGACGCGGTAGGTCGGAAGAAGGTGCTCATCGTGATCTCGTTCATGAACGCCTTGTGTATAGTGGCGTCAAGTTTCAGTCAGAACTTCGAGCTGTTTATGCTCTTTCGATTCCTGAATGGAGCCGCGTAAGTATATTTTACTATTCGCGAATATTATATTCAAATCTGGACTTTAGAATATCGATTTTGTTGAATGAGTAGATTAAATGCTCTCATTTGAATGTTGTAATATGTAAAATCTACAAATTTAGTCGGTGTTTAAGCATTACAATGCAGGTAACGTAAATTATATTTATTGAAATATGCTAATAGGCTACATATATTTTACCTAATGTAATTTCCGCATATATGTTACGCAATTATAAAAACTAGTGTCATCCTAGTAGCCATTGGAATTTTCACCAAAAAAAAAAATTTATAAAAACAAAAATACCCTTACCAAAAGGCATTTCTATTACCTATTATTTTTACCTATATTCCAGAAAACATAAAATGTTAAAATGTAACATCAAGGTAATACTTATGCGTGCCATTTTCACTCACAATTTACTGTTCATCTCTTCCTCATTTCTTTTTGTCATCCTCTGCCGTTTGCCCTTTACTCTTTTTGTGATAGTTTCCTTGGCCTTCTTCCGCCCACTCCTTCGATGCTTTCTTTCTGTCGGTCATCATTTTCATCTTCTCCATCATCTTCCCTTTTCTTTCTACTGCCTCTTCTAGTCGCTGCATCTTCATAGCCTGCACTTCTTCTTCTTCGTTGTATCCGTTTTGGTATCCTCTCTGTACTTGGCTCCATTGTCATGAATTGTGTATACCAGTTTAGTTGCCTCTTTGTTAGTTGTTCCCTCATTGGTTCTTTTGTTAATTGTTTCATTCATTGTTATTATTTCGTCTTTTATTCTGCCAAACTTTATCTTGTCATGTATATTTCTCAGATGTCTCATCTCCATTGCATCTATTTTGCTATTGTATTTTTTTGCAATGCCAACGCTCGTTGGCATATATTATAGCCAGTAGGATTACAGTATTATACACTCCTAGTTTTGTTCCCTGATTTAATTCTCTTTTTCCAAATTAACGCGTAGTATAAGCTGCTAGCTTTTGCTAATTCCCAGGTCAATTTAGTTTCTTATTCTGTAATTTTCTTTTCAATTTATTATCTTTATCTCGCTGTTTCCCGCTTTAATTTCCATTTTTAGTTCTATTTTTTATTCTGTTCACATATTTATTATTCTTTGCATCTTTTCTTCCGACTCCGCAATCAACACAATATCGACGTAGGTTAGGTATAGGATACGGTGGCTTAGAATAAATTTAAGTTAAAAAATACCCCTTACCACCTTGTTGAGTAAAGAACTCTAAGTACGCATTTCGGCAACTAAGTTGCTAGCCTCAGCAGAAAAACCACAAAGGAAAAATGTAATGTTAAGTGTAGCACCCCGAGAACAAACCTGTTCTTAGAACGCCACTATCAAACATATAGTGGGTGCTACGCTTAACATTACATTTTTCCTTTGTGATATTTCTGCTGAGGATGGCAACTTAGTTGCCGAAATGAGCATTCAGAGTTCTTTACTCAACAAGGTGGTAAGGGGTATTTTTTAACTTAAACGCAATATCATCCGCGTACATCAACACTTCCATTTTTACTGGTTGCAATTTGTAGTATCCTATTGTTGTTCCTTGTTCTTCTTTTTGTTCTGCTTGTCCTCTTCGCCTCATTCATTTCTATTATGAATAACAATGGACTAAGACTATACTATTGTTTAATGCTCTCTTTCAATTCGAATTCTTCTGATTTTTCACCATCTATTTGGACCAATCTCTTTATATCTTCGTTTTTTTATCGCATGTATTCAAATCAAATGCTGCTCTTAGGTCAACAAACTGCAGCATGGGTCTCTCTCCATTTTCCTATGTATATATTGCCATTGAGCTGCTTTCCGGGTCTGAAGCTGCTTACAAGGAAAAAAACCATTTGGTTGCGACGACAAAATGTACGTTTAAATACCGTCGAACAAATACTTATGTTGTTTGAGATATTTAGTTGAAATAACAAAGCATATAGTTGTTCCAGTACTTACATTGTTTTTCCAACTATATATTTATTTGGGACAACAGGATATTTTGTTTGCCCATATTTAAATGTAGATTTTGTTGACTCAACCAAATGGTTTCTTTTGCGTACTCTACCCCCAATTCTTCCTCCGTATATATTTTCAAACATAGGGGATAGGCAACAACGCACTGCTATTACTACGAATTTTATTGTTCGCTCCATACCCTATTTGATTATCTTCAAATCTCTATAAATCATCATATCTTAAAATTCTTTTGGGCTTTATTGGTGACGTTTAATAATTTTACCATAGGTTTATTCTGTAAGCTTCTGGACTTCTCTCTATTTATTCTTCCTTTTCTCGTCTCCGAAATTTTCCAATAATCAAGACTAACACACCTTAGATCTTCTAAATAACCCTTATTTCATATGCATAACAATTACCCACACGGTATCATCTTCGTCAACAAAGCGGAACAAATCTGGAAAAAAAAAGACTAAAAAAATAATAATGTAATTCAAAATAGTATTCATTGGAAAATAATGTTTATGTGTGAATTGTCATCCTGTTTCAACTTTAAGATAGATACATAACACGTTTTGTGATTATACAAGTCAAGCCCTTTAATTGGCCCTAATTACATTGTCCTACGGAAAGTTTAATTTTTACGTCTTAGAATTTTACGTACCTATACGTAAACAATTATCGTTCCTTACCTGAAATCTAAAATCAATGAATCATACCTGTGTACCCTAGCGCGAGTTCGTTTTGAATCAGCTGCTTTCTTCATTGCCAACGTATGTGGATATGTATAGTCCTTGCCGCGTTTTTCTTAAATGATTTCAATAACACGACGAGCGTAGTGAACAGTATTTGTAAACATTGAGGGACCATATTAAGATTAAATGTGTATTCACCTAAGGCTTCCACAACCAAGTTCTTTGTTGCTAGGGTATCCGGAATTAAATCTTATCATGTGGAGATGAAATATTTGTAAACAACAGGTGCCACACGCGTACACTCACAATAGCCCACCCGCGTAACTGAATTAGTTTTACTGCAGTCATTTTTAAAAATCGTGGCAGGAACTATATACATACATAAAACCGTATTTAGATCGACTTGCGGTCTAGCGGTCCTTAGGCAGTATTTTTATTTAAGATTTGTATAGTCCACTTGCGTCATTTACAGTCGAGCAACATTTAAAACGTGGAGAATTTTCGTTGTATTAGTGTCAATGCTATACTGTCATTATTCAGCCAGAGACGTTAATTATAATAATTGGTAACTAGCAGTAATATTATTTGATTTAGTAATGTAATAAAGTATTTTCGTATTTACTGCCTACTAACGATAATAATCGATTTCTCGTTTACCTTTGCCTGTCCATGAATGCTAAAATAAGTAATGACTACTTGTTAATTAAGAATAGCTATTGTCACCCAATCGAGATTCATAATCCATCTGTTGATCTAAATGTTTATCCCCCAATCGCAAAATTCGCCCGCAATTTTGTTTCTTCGTTTTGTTCTTTCATATTATTAATTAAAAATATAGCTAAAGTGTTATACAAGACGACCTTATCTAATTATTTATGCATATGTTTATTTTATTTCTAACAGTGGATCCATGGAGAATTATTCCGTAGTGTTTTTTATGCCCTCTGATTTGTTTATTGTTTCAATTTATGCAAAATGCGTCACAAATATACCAAGAAAAGCATCAAAACTATTTTGTTAAATAAAGACCGGTTCCAGTTTTTTTTCTAGAACACAAAAATGTCTTTAGAAAAATATTTTCGGTTTGCAGAATTTTGGATGTCCACTCTCATTGAGACGAATACGGACGTCTATAGTTTATGAATACGAATATGAAACCGTTTTCTTGGAAATTTTCCTCCCATTCGCCGGACATGACGCGCTTATTCCAATTGGACCAAGACCCATTTAAGCATTTAGTAATTTGCTTTGTCTCTTAATTAGCTTTACACTGCACGCAATATCTGGACGAGAGGTTGCTTTTCTCTCCCAACTAAACAAAGCAAAAACAAAGCGAAATTCACATGGGTTTCGGTCATATATCTATTCGTGAATAATATAGTGAAAAGCACATATTTGTCAAGGTCGTCTTTATATGACAATGAATTTATTATGTGATTGTTAAGCAATTCGTAACTTGTGAATAATATTCATATTAAGAATAAATTAAATTTGCATATAACGTAGTCGGGTCTGACGAAGTTGTTTACATTGAATTTATAAATAATAATAATATTGACTTAACTAATACAGAAAAAAAAAACGTTGCAATATAAGCCTATCAATAAAAATGTGTATCATAATGTTTAATACATATGCGTTAATATTTAAGGATTCTTCGGTATTCGTTGAACAAACTTAAACGTTCATTTCAAATTCATACCAATAGATGTTGCTAGATAGACTTGTGACGCAGGGTATTTTCAACTGTCATCTATTTCAAGCTTGAAATGATATTTCCAAAATTCTGTTTACGTAATAATTATTTTGCGCTTCTACTGCGTCGTCAAAATAACAAAAACTTATTCTCACGATGTTCTTGGAACATAAAGATCTATATTCATTACAGTAATGGAAATAACCTGCCATTCGTTAAACGTCTGTTAATCGCAATAACAAAGATTGTTTTTGTTTAAAATTAAACGGGAACATTCCCTTCTTGCAATTAATGTTCTGTGTTAAACTCAGCAGATTAAAATGAACTTGTTTTCGCTGGGTAGTTTCCATTGATAGATGATATTGCGCAAATATTTTATTGAAGCGATAATGACCCTATTACATATAACAATATAGTCAATCTACATTAATAGCAAATGGCATGCTTAACCCCCTATTGAACACACTACATTGGTGTTCTAAAAAAAATTTTTTTCGTGATGTATATTTGAAAGCAAAGCAAAATAAAAGATTTATGTTTCAATAAAAAACATGTATATTGAAATATACACTGTGCAGTTATATATCCTGGCTGATTGCAACAAAAGATGTGTCTAGGTAGATTTTATTGCGAAATATACAAACTAATATCAACAGTGAATTAGTTGTGAAATTGAAAAAAAAAACAATTTCGTTCTGATACAAAGCAGAGATAGCATAAACATTTGATGTTTTTCACCCTTGTGGTCTCTGGAAATTCCCATTCTTTCATCTTCCGGTTTTTATTTCGTATTGGGGCCAGTAACCTGTTTGATCAGTATGGCAATCAATGCTTGGTCAAAGAGAAGACTTCATCTTCTTACATTGAGACTGTGGATGACCGCTATTCGATGGACGACCTCTTTCCACTTACTTTGCCGCCCAACACAAACTTTGTGCGACGTCAGATTTGAAGTAGTACAGAGCCAGTTGATTTTTCTGTAAGATGCCGCAGTCATTGCTTGCACGTCTGTACAGAAGTCATCCAATAATAACGCACATGTCCATCAAGTGGGATAAAAAGCGTAAATAGCATTTCTATTGTATCTTTGTTCTATATAACGCTAGAACCGAATCTACTAGATCAACGCCACCCATAAACTTATTGTATTCAAGTACAATACTTGGGTACTTTATAGTAATATTCTCTTTTGCTTTCCGGTCGTATCCCCTTATTGTAGGTTCAGGTTGAGCACTGGAAAATGTACTAAGTAAGATTACAGCTTCATTATCATACCATTTTTCTAATCTAAGTTGAGTATTTCCATGAGTTGCAATATTCTCCACGTAACTTCCTCTACCACCTGCTTTAGTACTTTATCAGACGGTGGCTGATTATCTGGAACTCGATTTGTACGAACCGTACTCAATCTGTGAATACCATTGAGAGCTAATTCCAGTTACAATTCAGGGCTACAAAACCAGTTGTCATAAAACTAACTAACTGGTATACGTTCAGCTGAGCGAATAAGCAGATTGGAACTAGCGCTTATACTTTCAAGAACACTTCTAATTTTGAATAAGCGATCTGGGGGATGTTGTGGTTATAGAATTATCTGCGAAATGTAAGTACCTCTTGATTTGCTCCCATCTACGTAAAGCCATAATGTCTGCAACTTCAGGTATTCTACATTGGCTCCTCCAGTATCTTCTAGTACTTGGTACTGAGGTGAGAGACAAGGTAAAAACCAATGGTATGAATTGTTCGAGTTCTTTGCAAGTCAGTGATAAATTTACCCCTATATCATTTTGAGCAGGTTGATGGGTAATGTAGGTTGATAGGGACTTATCAACTTATCCACAGTTGTTCCCGGAAGCAATTGAGAACGCCAAGTTGGTGATGCGTCAGGATTGGAATAACTTATTGCATTTTCCCACTTCAACTTTTTGTTTCTATTTTCTGTTCGATTCATTGGTGTATGAGCTGAGATATTAGGAACTTACCTAGCAGTGGGTTTGGTTGGAACGTCTCGTCGGCAACGCTGCTAAAATCGTCCTCGCTGTCAATTTAAATATAAAAGAATGGCGGAAAATCACCGGCCTACCCAATGGATAATTCGTTATAAACACAGTAGTTAAAGATGGGATTGAGTATTAAAATGCAAATGTTAGAGATACCGAGTGTATTTTAATGATTTGGTATGTGCATTTTAGTGTACTTCGCTTTGCCATAGAATAAGTTTGGATCTATTATTAGTAAAAAAACAATACCGAAAACTCAAGAGCGACGAAATTGTACAATGTATATTTCAAAATACAACTGCTTTACGTACGTTAGGTTAAACCAAGGCACAGAATTTACGCGGTAAGAATCACTATCCTACCCTACGCGGTATATAAAATTGTCCTGTATTTTATGTTTTTTCCTTCTGTCGTAATTAGATACTAAAATTCACTATTTTACTCAAACGGATTTTCCTTCACCATAATGTTAGTGCGTCTATCAAAAACTTGGCGTACTTTTACCCCAATTCTCAATTTTGTTGAACGAAATATTTTAAGTGCAACTGTACTTACTTGTATATTCACATATACATCGCACAATTACGTTTAGAACACTGTATATTACAATGGCATGTCAGGTAAAATATGTATATTCAAATATACATGGTACCACAGAGGGTTAATATCGTCAACAAACACTTCTATTAAAAGTGACCGCCTTCCAATGACTTTGCCGTTAGAAATACAGTCTCTCCAGCAATTCTATCTCTGTGAATGCGCTTGACGATGAGAATCCACATATTTCCGAAACACGTGTCCCGAATTAATCAATATATTGTAGTATATATTGTATGTTAGCTTACAATTAGTAGCGATTTTCAGTATGAAAACACCTTGAAATCTAAAGCGGAAAATTGAAACTAACCACAATCATTTAAAATCACTCTACATGTAAAATGAAAGATTTTAGGTGTTATTTAATATCTGCTCTGCTTTAATGTATATCTCTTTCTTCACTTCAGGTTAGGCGGCAGTGGACCTGTAATTTGGTCCTACTTCGCGGAATTTCAACCGAAAGCCAAACGAGGCTCAATGCTTTCTTTCATGGCAGCCTTTTGGACACTAGGCAACCTCTTTGTAGCCGGATTGGCTTGGCTGATAATACCACAAGAAATAGGAGTCTACTCGAGTCACTTCATATATAACTCGTGGAGGATATTCTTACTAATATGCTCTTTACCCTCCTTCGTAGTCGCGGTTATGTTATTTTTTCTGCCCGAAAGTCCAAAGTTCTTACTCTCCAGGGGAAAAACAGAAAAAGCGATAGAAATATTTCAGACCATCTACCATATAAACACGGGAAACGACAAGAGTCGATACCCAGTGAAACATATAATATTAGACGACACGTACAAAACCTATACGTCTGTTAGTAAGCTGCCCATCACACAGAAACTACAGAAAATGTTCACTTCCATCATAGATCACAGCAAAGAGGTGTTCGTTAAACCCATCTTGAAGTTCACCTTAATTTCGATCACCATCAACTTCACCTTCCATATTGGATATTACGGGCTGATGATGTGGTTCCCGGAACTCTTCAATAGGTTCGACGAATTCTCCAGAGATCATCCAGATCAGATGGCGTCTGTTTGTGAAGTTACCAATTACGTGGTAGGCAACGGGAGTCAACAAATAGATGGGGTGTGCTCAGAGAAAATTGAAGATTCCGTCTTCTTAGAATCGCTGATTACAGTCGCTGCTGCCATACCTGCGAATGTAATTGCAATTATCGGCATTGACAAACTCGGAAGGAAGTTCTTTCTAGGTAAGTATCATTGCTTTAGTTAGCAAAAAACTTTAGTACGATAAGATTTTTTGAATAAATAACGTAGTACGAAAAGATGGATTATCTGCCTTTTCACTGCGAATAGATTATGTTGCCCGTCTGTACCTCAACGAAATAAGGGATGCCCCATTGTGCACGTCGGATTTAATTTTAAAATTAAGCACAGTAAAGACAAAGCACCAGAAGACAAAATCGCATGACGTCAAACCGTAACATCTGAGCGGCCAATTAACGTGGGCATTTCTTGAAATCCATCAAGAAAACATTGTCTCAACAAATCTTACTGTATGGCATGTGACACCATCCCTTTGAAACCATATCGAAGTCCATATCGCCCAATTGATCCCACATGAAGTTCGATATCAGGTTACAATATCCTATTCCATTTAGAGTTAAAGCTTGTGAAAACTCTCTCTCAAAAGAAAAATTGTCCAATTACCCTTCCAGTCCATAATCTGTATCAAGCAGTTGCTCTTTGTGAGTGAGTGGGTTTTCCATGAATAGCAGAATTTTCGTTGTACCAAATTCGACAACTCTGCTTATTAACAAAATCACCCCAACGAAAATGAGCTTCATCCCTAAGGATATGCTTTTAAAACAAAATGTGATTCACTGTTTGGATTTGAGCTCCTGTGTTAATTGAACTTTGTAACTGTAGAGGTGACAGGTTTTAATGAGAATTCGTTGCAAACTGGCTTCAATTGTTGAGAACGATGAACGATAGTGGATGTTCCTGGATTCTCGATAATACTCACTGACAACTGCAATGTTTTCGGCCGACTGCACAAAACGAGGACGCGGTAGAGTTTGTTTGTTCATGGCCAAAACCAGTTTCCTCAACTTTGTCAATTAATCTTCCAACGGTAGAATTAATAAATGAATTATGGATACCAACAATTCCACGCATCTTTCGAAGAGTCTCCAAAACTTTCGATAAATTTCTAAGGTGTTTTAACAATAACAATACACTGTCTTTTATCTAGCAACCCATTTTTAATAGCCTCAATGACTGCTGGTGACCAATGTCAAATATTGGGGCTGCCAATTTAAATATAAAGGAATGGTGGCAAATTAAAATCCGGCCTACCCGATGGGTAATTCGTTATAAACACAGTAGTTAAGGATGAGTTTGAATATTAAAATCCAAACGTTAGAAATATCGAGTGTATTTTAATGATTGTACGTATCATAAAGCTAATATAATACAGACATGTACTAATGCTTAATCTGTAGTGTCCTTTACTACTAAGCGAATAAGTACAATCAATAATTAACGAGTTATAAGACACCTTAAAATAATCTTTAGCTTTGAGCATATACCTAGCTATAAACTAGATACAGTTAACTTAATATTCGGTTTGCGTTATCGCAAATTTTGCCTATTCTGTGAAACAAAACATTTTCTTTCGTAAGGGAAATAAATACGCATTACACAGAGGGCATCGAAGTTTACTTTCAAAATAAAGGTTTTAAAAAGGTAAAGCTTCGGGCAAAGGAGTGAAAACTCAATATCGGTGTTACTAATGATTTATTCTATTTTTCCAAATTAAAAGTTAAGAATTAAAATTAGAATTGTAAGTTAAGAATGCAATGCATATTTTAATGATAGAAACACTACTTTAAATGATCCTAGCCTGCTAAATTTAACATTAAACGGGAAATTAAACAAAGTCACTCAACAGGAAGATTAAAAGTGGAACAAAGGGGGGTGTACTTACATTCATGATCCGTTAACATGGAGACATATTTTCCTAGCGCTCGATTAAAGCTGAACTCGGTTAAAGGAGGCTCGGCTAATAGAGGTTTTACTGTGACTCAAAGAGAATGCATTTCACCTCTCTTTGACTCTTTGACAATATACGGATAATTTATACGGAGCAGATTTCTTCACACACGGATGCCATATAATCTATGTTTAATAATACACCTACGAGCAAAATAAGTCGCACCAAAGAAGATTTCAAAATATTTTTTAAAGACATTCTTCAACTACAACTTCTAAGTATATTAGTTGAAATTACCTGCCATCATAACACACTACTTAATATTTTATTCCATTTTCTCTTTCTTTTTCAGTATTCAGCACATTCACATCCGGCATCTGCGCAGCTTGTATGTACTTCGTCTACAGCAAGACGCAAAATCTGATAGTATCGGCTGTGTTTAGTGGTGTTATATCGTGCGGTAATGCCGCTTTGGACTGTCTAATGACTGAAATATTTCCAACAAATCTCAGGTAAACTATTAAATTTTCTTTTAAAGCAAATAATACACAGACTTACTGCAATATACAGTGGGATCATTTTTAGTTGTCATCTCCGCTCTAATATTGTCTCATACGTTATAATTGGATCATTGCCGTGCACATTTAGCCATCAATTTTGTTCAACTTGGCTCATGCTGCCAAATATGATTCCTTTTAAAAAATCATAATGTAATTAGATGTGAGAATCCTTTCGTTTATCTTATTGAATGAATTTAAATCATACTTTTAAATTCACGTTTTATGAAATTATAAATACACAAAATAGGAATATACATTCAAATCACACAATTAACTATTCAAAGTGTAAACCTGAATTAGCAAAGCAGGCATATGCTCTTCTCTTCACATTTTAAAACGCTTTTCTTAATTGCTGTTCCGTAATGTCTTGAACGCCTGGCGAAATAGCATCCTCCAATCCATCTAATCGACGTAAAGAATTCCAATAAATCTTCGTTTTTAAATATCTAAATACACAGTAATCATGGGAATCAAATCTGATTCTTGGTAATTGAGCGATTTAACAAATTTCATTAACGTATCCCTAAAGTGAAGCACTCTAAATACGTATTTCGGCAACTAAGTTACTATCCTCAGTAGAATCCACAAAAAGGAAAATAATTAGATGTGGTACCCGGGAAGATATGCGTGACGAACTATCCTCCATGCACCGGAACCATAGATATACTTAGATTATAAGACGGAAATTAGTGTTATTCAAGTAGTGATCAAGTGCAGTACATATCTTCCAGAGTACTACGTTTAACATTATTTTCCTTTGTAGATTCTACTGAGGATGGCAACTTAGTTGCCGAAGTACGTATCTCGTACTTCGGCTCATTAAAGTGGTAAGGCTATTTTTGTTTTAATTTTAGTAAAACTTATAGCCTATAGAAAACCCATCCAGTTAAATTCTTTCAGTATAAATATTTCCTTATCGTATTTCGTAACTGATATAGTCATAAAAAACAGAACACATGAAGAATTTTGAGAATCTTAAAAAAATACGATTTTTAAACATGAGCGAATTTGATATTAGATCTACAAAGAGTCCTCTGAATTCTAGTGAATATTGATATCAGATCTGTGGAAAGTAGTGAAAGATCATGACAACTAAAAAATGATCTCTATGTAGTAACCCAGTCATAGTTCTATTAATATAGCACATCTGTTTTTTCAAAGAACAGATACCATGAAGCTGATATTACTATGCTGACAAACTAATTTTATCCACATGAAAATATTTATAGAGACGTCAAATAATAATCAAATCCACGTGACCGGTGTACTGTTGGTTGCATAAGTTGTTTTAACTTACGGTTGGTAGAATGTCACCACGACCATTTCTCACTTAAAATGTTGGGATGTGTGGTTTTTAATGTTTGAGGCCTTTTTGTTAAGTTGGTCATCTGAATTGAGTTTTATGTTGATAACCTTGATTATGAAATTCAAAATTGACAGAACAAAAATAGAAAATTTTTCATTATTGACAATTTTCTATTAACGCAAACTGTCAGGACATTTTTATGCAAAAATTTTAACCTCAAGGTAAATATTTAGTATAAGTAATGAACATTATCAATTGCTGTGTTGTCAAAACACAAACACTGTGTTCAAACATTAAAAAACATCCAGTACAAATAGTGTAGTATAAATAATAGTGATATTGACAGATTTATTTTTCTCTAAAAATAAAATAATAATTTACATAATTTCTGTGAAAGTAATGTCAAAAGATCACGTCATTCAATTAATTTTAGATACATCTGGAGTGTTTAGTAAGGTATAACCTTTGCTGATCTAAAATATTTTAGTGTCTTTGGCGCCATCATAAATTTCTAGTATTGGCTGCATACTCAAAGTCGGTCACGTGTGTCCGATTTCTCTCTAAGATTTCTGTACACATGTAGGCATAAGCTGCAATTGGGGCAAGTTTTTACAAAATAACTATTTGATATACAGGCTGATTGATTTTTTACCCTCACCATGGCGATCTCGCTTGTTATTGGAGATGGAGGGTGGATTTCAATTTGGCAAAGTTACTAAATTTTGTGTTTGTTATGAACCCGAAGAGAAAATTTACCTGTGACAAACGAAGTTCGAGATTCTTTTAAAAAGCGAAATAAATTTATTTTCTTGTTCTACCTCTTGCATCTTTATTTGGCCTCCCTTCGTCTATTAAAGCGTAGTATAATCTGACCGTGTCAAAATTCAATATGGCGCCGTTAAGAAATAAATAAATTGATGATGGACAGAAAAACCCAAAACGTTATATAAATATTTCGCGTACGCGTACGCGTAGAAGATCAAAGTGGTCTCGAGAATGTGTTTTTGGTTTTTTGGCAAGACCAAATGATGGTGCGTGAGGTAAAAGAAAAAAATAGTTTTTTTGATTGTTAAAAACAAATTTCGAACGTCATTTATCACAGGTCCATTTTGTCTTCGGATTCATAAGAAATACAAAATTTAGGAGGTTTGCCAAATTTTAACCTACAATCTATCTCCAATAATAAGCTAGGTCCCCATGATTGAATCGTCGTTTTTACTACCAACCGATTTTAATTAATGATCAATTACTTTATAATTTATTCTTTTTGTTTTAGGGCAACGGGTGTCGCTATATCTATGGTCGCGGCCCGCTTCGGCGGCATAGTTGGCAACATTGTGATCGCAACGCTACTAGATTTATATTGTCCAGCGCCTACGTTTATAGTAGCAGTTCTTCTGGTGGGTGGTGGACTGCTCTGCTTATTTTTACCCAACACAACAAAGAAACCTCTATCATAAATCTTTTTCTCTAGTTCCTTGTATCCTTCCACTCATGTTATGCGTATCAAATTGTATCATTGTAATTTTAATTTTGTATTTTATAATGTGTAACTGTCTAAGCGAGAGAACAAACTATAATAGAACGAATTGTTAAACAAATGATGAAGAATTAAGATAAATTAATTATAGAAATAGGCTGTAATAAATTATTTATTAAACCTAGCATGTTCATTTCAAAAATCAAATTAGTAGTACCAGTATATCTGACAAAATACAGCACAAATCCCCACAGGTGCAGACAATTAAAGCTGAGCACACATTCTACAAATACACAAGTGTACAAGAATAGAGATGCAAGTAGGAGGTTCAAAGATAAAGTAAGAGAAATTACCCCTATTAATATTTAAACGCTCTGGCTGACGAGATCGTATTATAACATTTAATATGTTAATGAAGATCATCTTTGTTATTATTGATGATGGTATCTGGTCGAACATGTACTTGTAATCCCACTCATCGGGCCATGGAAGTGTTCGGATTGTAATGTATGGTGTGTTTTGGTATAAGTTATATTGTAGCGAACGCCAGTCTTGTTAGCCGTTGCTGCCCGTTGTTCGATCACAGATATGTGCCTATATGAATGTATAGATCACTGAGCGTATGTGAGAATTTATTGAATATGATTCGAAGATTTTATTTCCTTTTATTACCTTTGCACCAACAAGGTTGTCTGCAAATACAACGGTAAGGGGCATACTCCAGATGGGAACACTTTTATTTCAGTTATTATCATATGTTTTAATATAAAATATTGTTTAGAAAACGTATAGATAGAATGGAGTAACAGCAGTAGGATATTGAAGAAATTGTGGAACTACAAACAAAAAGAAAACTAAACTTAAAACTAAAAAAGCATTTTAAATACCTACATCAAGAAATGAATTAAGGAAAAAAATCTCCATGGAAAATATAATCGGTTGTCAATGAAATAATAAGCTATAGAAACTAGGCATCTTAGTTGCCATTTTCACTACAAACTATAAAGAAAAAGTTGTTGGACAAATAGATCTGGCTAAAGTAAAACTTTGGAAGACATGCTCTTCATTATATTGACGACCTACATGCCATGGATATAGTAATTGGTTTCATTATTGTTTATAAACAAAATAAAAAATTATGGATTAAGAGGTTTTTGTTTCATTTGATGTCAGTTCAATCTGTTCTTCTGTTCCGATACAGAGGCTCTTAAGTATTTGAGAAATTTGCTAGTAAAATATAATTTAGATATTAGAAAAAAGAGATGGCTACATCAGATTAACTAAGCTTTAGCGTGTCTTAGAACTGTTTCCAGATAAAAAACAAGTTCTACGAACAACAACATGTTATACAACAGTAACACATAGTCTGCTTCTATTTATCACCCCTTCATTTATGAGTAATTTTGAAGATTTTAAGTCCAAGATAACTCCGAAATATTTCCCCGAGTAACAGGGTGAGGCATTTAGCCGGTGTTTTCGCAATATTTGATCCCAGTTGCTATAACGTGAACTAGTACAATTTACAAATTAAAGTGGTAAGGGTACTTTTTGATTTAGTTCTACTATTTCAACCCACCTCTGATCATTTTATATCAAGAATAAAAAGGAGTGAGAGTAAGGTGCTAACTAGAGAACTATAATATAACGATTCAAATCAAACAAGAAATTAAATGTGTAGTAACAACAAAAAGAATCAATTAAAATAAATATGGCAGATATTAACACAAGTTACAATTAGGTACATACACAGCTTCTTGTAAATACTTTGATTACTATGCGCAATGTAAGATAACCCAGTGGGTTGAGATACAATTAGAGCAGCGGTTCCCAAACTGAAACGTTTCTCGTCCCCTTTTCTATTTTGAATAATTCTGCGCTTATAAAAGCAGCCACATATATTGCAGAGCAACTCATTCTACCAATTGTCATATACATGGCAGAAACAATGTTTGGTGAAAGTTATGCTAAAACACTTAAGGACATTCCTCTGCCAAATAATACAAGTTGACGTAAAATTGACGATATGTGAGTGCATATTTGGCAGAAGCTTGAATCTGAGTTAGTTGGAAAATATGCGATACAACTTGATGAAGCAACAGACAACAACGATTCCTATTTGAATTGCTGGATCATATTCTGTCGGAGAGCTGCAATAATTGAAGATCTTGTATTTGCCAAGCATATATCAGACTAATTACTACTGAGTTGTATAACAAATGATGAGCGTAAACTTTAACTGAAGTATTGTCTTGGAGTTTGCACCGATGGAGTTCAAGGCATGTGGGAAAGTTATTTCGAATAAAGCTCGTTCGTGACATACTCCGAAAAATATTAATTACTTAATCTTCGACATAAGGGAAATAATACATATTAATTTACTTGATAAGGTCAACATTTTGTCTAAGAAAATACAGCTGTGGAATAACAAGTTAAAAGAAAACGGCCTTAGAGTGTTTTTATGATGTGTGAATTTATCCAAAGTTACCTGCCAGGAAAAAATCATAAAATGATGCTGATAAAAACAACCGGTAAGTCCCTTAGAAGATTTCCACAATTTAGGCAGAAGAATACATTAAATTGTCTGACTGGAATTTGGTGATAAATCCATTTGAAGGTACACTTAAGAAGAAGAACAACTGATACATTTTTGTCGAATAGTACAGAAAAGTCAAAATTTGTTTTCAAGTCCACCATAAATTTCTGGAATGAAATATCCTGACTTATTCACATATTAAAGCAAAAGCATTCCTGATGTTACCTTGTCCTACTAATTACGCAGTGGCGGCTGGTGATGACGTTTTGGATGGACAGTAACTAAGGTAGTAGTGCTTAATTGCATGATTGTGAAAATATTTCCATTGATTTATTGTTACATCTTGTATGTTGTTAACTACATAAAAAGACTTTTGAAACTATTTATGGATTTAATATACCCAGATAATTTATTGAACAACTTACATCCTAAGTAAGTGAGATTTCTTTGGTAGAGGGCTGGCTTATGGGACAGAGGTAGTAAATATAAAGAATCTGTTATATCATAGGTTGTTGAAGTATTTGTGGAAAATTCAGTTTTATGTTTGAGTACAGAGACCAATGCTTCATGAATAAAGCTATAAAATAAAGTCAATATTTTCTTATCTTTGAAAGTTTGTCTGCAAGATTCACTGTAGTTCAGATCATAAATAATTCTCACTGTTCGTTTTTCTAGTATCAGTAGGCCAGCCATGTCAAACTCAAAGTCACTGGTGGGCCAAAAGTATGAGGACCGTAGACTAGGTGAGCCGCAAAACCTAATCTTAAAGAACACAAACTACTGAAAAGGAAAAAAAGTACTATTACAGGATTTATTAAATTTCCAATAAAAAGGACAAACATTAACTTCTTTTACCAGATATTTGACATCTTTTGTCTTTAATTAAGTTGTCTATCTATTTGTGGCGTGAATCAGCGGAAATAACTACGTCCAAATGTGCGTCCGTTAATCGCGATCTTGCAGGAGATTTGTTTCCTTTTATCAAAAAATTGAAACAACTTACACATACAGAATATATGTTAGAAAACTCCCTCTTCTCTGAAAAATGTTTTCCTAATATAGCTTATTATCAAACTTTCAATATAACGAATTAATTTTCATTAAAATCGCATATAAAACAACAGACAACTTAGTCAGCCGTCCAAAACGGTCGTGATACGTGTATGGACTTGTTGCAGGGCGCGCCTTTTCAAAACCGGTTTCTAAAACGCTCATGGGCCACATTATCTGGCTGTTTTCAAAATTGATTCGGGCCGCAGGAAAATGCTCAGTGGGCCGTATGTTTGGCGTGGCTGCAGTAGACTTTCCACATTAGGACAAGCCCCACAATGAATTATTTCGAATATCGATTCTTGAGTGAAAAAAATTGGAAAAATAAAATGCTATTAGCGTCAAGTTACAAGACTTTTTAAATTATAGGTAGTGTAATATATGTTCGATAGCTCTTTAGAAATATAATCCACATGAAAATTCCATATTCAATTTTCATCAACAAATATATCAAGCAACTTTGCAGAGTCTACAAGATTTATACTGTTTTATCTAGAACAAAAGTTTTAACATTATATCTTACATTATATATTACGAAAGAGTACGCATTGAGTTTATTTGTAAATTATTAAGTGAAAGGCAGCGACTTAAGTTTGAGTAAGCGTCATTTTCATTTTGAGTAAGAGCATTAAAACTAGTGCTTTTAAATGCAAACCTAAAATCGTCTGCATAGAGGGTAATATTACTGGTGTTACTTATCAACGATGGAAGATCATTGATGTAAATTAGAAACATGGTAGGGCCAAGAACTGATGCTTGAGGGACACCTCTTGAGACCACGACTGATTTAGAATGATAACAGTTAATAGTAACTCTTTGTTTTCTGTTTGACAGGTAACACTGAAACCACCTAAACTCATATGATTCCATCTTAGACAGTAGAATTTCATGATTTACGCTATCAAAAGCCTTAGATAGATCTATAAATAACACTAACGTGAGATGGCATCAATATCAAGTGAAACCTGATTAATAAATTTAAACAGGTGTGTCTTTATACAATGAGTAGGCAAAAACCCGTGCTGGCAAATTGAAAACGAATTATGCTTATTAAAAAGATTAATTAGATTTTCATTCACAATCGATTCGTAAATTTTAGAAAATGTCGGCAGTATACAAATAGGACGATAGTTGTCCAGATTATTAATATTTCCTTCTTTTGCGCACACGAGCAACGTGGGCAAGTTTTAGTGGCGTGGGGAACGTACCATTATTGAATGAAGAGTTGGGCTAATATGATAGCGGTGTTGGAATGTTTTGCAATTTGTTTGACTAAGAAAATAGAAATATAGTCATGTCCAGATGTGTGGGAATTTCTAAGTCGGTTTATAGCTGATAAAACATCATTTTCAACAACTGGTCAGACAAAAAAACAATTATTACAATTTTCCATAACGGTGGATGATTTATATATAGGTATCCTGTCAGGAGGTGTAACCGGTATGTTACCAGCCTGAAGAAATTTGTCATTAAAGGCATTACAAAGTTCATAAGGATCACCAAGCAGTTTTTTATTTTAGATTTGCAATTACTATTAGATCGTATCACGTCCCATATAGCTTTAGTTTTGTTACTAGCTGTAATTATGTAATAGCCATTGGTTTCTTTCTTTTTTAAGGTAATTATGTACATATATAGGTAGTATATTTTTCTAAAAAAATGAAGTATTATTTACAGAATAGAATAGATGTTATTTTTTACTTTCATTATTACGCATTAAGATATGTAACAAATAAAATGCTTACGCACCATAATGTTTATTCTGTCTTCCATCTTCCATCTCTTCCATCAAACGTCTTAAATCAGACTTAAGGTGCGGCCAGGATGGACTTCTCAACTTCTTAGTCAGGGACTGTGCGACTATTCTCTGTGGACCGCTGTGTACAATTTTTAACCTTGGAATATGCACCTCCAAATTTCCCGATATTTGGAAAATCAGTAAGATCATACCTATATTTAAAAAAGGTGACATATGCGACAAACTACCGTCCTATAGCAATTCTGTGCGGCTGTTCCAAAGTATTTGAGCATTTCCTAATAAGATCTACAACTCCATACATTACTTCATCTCAACATAACAACATGGTTTATGAGCGGTAGATCCACGATCACCAACTTAACAGAAATTGCTCAATTCATTAGCGCAAGTATTGATGTTAGAGAGAAAGATGTCATATACACTGATTTCGCCAAAGCCTTTGACACCATAGATCACACCATACTCTTGTCTAAAATGTTTTCATTCGGCTTCAATTTGAACGCAACCGATTTAGTTGTTTCCTATCTGGATAACCGGGCATGCTACGTCTACTACAACTGCTTTTGTTCCAACATCTACACTGCTACTTCGGGTGTTCCACAAGGGTCTAACTTGGGCAATCTCTTATTCAATATTTACATTAATGACATTCTGTCGGCAGTGAGCAGCCGAGTTCTTGCGTATGCTGATGATTTGAAACTTATTGCAAGTTTACGTCCAATCCTAGCATCTGCAAATTGACCTGCATGTTACTAATAAATGGTGTCAAAAGAATAAGATCAGAGTTAGTATAGAGAAATGGGCAATTGTCACTTATACTACTTCATTAATCCAGTGGTTTTTAACTATTCACTTGGCCAGCACGCAGGTGAAGGATCTGGTGTCATATTCGACAATAGGCTGCAGTTTTCGGATCACATCTCCTCCATTTGTATGTCTACCTCACGATCGCTAAGTTTCGTCATTAGAACTTGCCGAAGCTTCACTAACTTGGACACGACAAAGAAACTTTCTTACACAATAGTCAGATCAAAACTTGAACATGCTTCTTTAATTTGGTATCCCTACTACACTTATCAAATATTGCTTGTGGAAAAAGTGCAAAAGAGATTCTTAAAGCATCTGGCTTTTAAAGAAATGGGCACTTATCCCAGCCGTGGCGCTGATTATCAAGAATTGGTTAATCAATATAACTTTCAAAGTCTTGTAAATTAGCGAGCGTTAGGTTCTTGTAAACAACGATATTGATGCTCCGAACATATTGGCTGGTGTTGGTCTTACGGTTCCAATGCATGACATTTGTTCCACGGGTACTGCGAGAACAAATACATTACTTAAAGCTCCCATATGGAATGCCAATAAAATTTATTCCGATCCCCGAGTTTGATTTTGTTTGTTTCTTTCTCTTTCTGTATATTATAGGCTACGTACTGTTTTATTTTACATTAGTGGAGTAATAACTGTTGGACAATAAAGATTATATTATTATTATTATTACGATCTCTAATAAAAGTTTGTTAATTTTTCACGACTTCTAAAATTGAGGCACCTTTTGTGTTAGACGAAGTAAAGAATATAAATTATGATGTTATAGAATACGATAGGATTTCTAGAGTAGTATATTTGTTTAAGTGTCTAAAATATTTAATGATAACTTAATAAAAATGCTCACCTGAAACACATTAGCAATTACTTTTACGTCGGCATCTGTGAGTAAATATTTCTTAATACATACATTCTATACAACCACGGCATCTTACATCCATTTATTTACGACAGTAGATACTGTTTTCAATTTAGCGGTCAACCTAACATACACCTAACAATCTATTTATCTTACACACGTCTATGAATTCTCCCTGAGTAGATACGTTGAACGCGCCGAGCACCGACGACTACGCGGGGCATCCGTACGAACGGGATGTATGTGTGTTGTCTACGGAATTTACACCTGACAATAGTTGATTCTCTGCCGAACGCCCACCTGGTAATGAAATAATCCGCCACTCCTTGCACAGATAGAGACGTAATGGCCCTAAATACCAGACAATGCTCTTCCACAAACGGCCACGCCGTATTTAAACCGTAATTAATGATGGGCTAGTTACACGGGAATCAGGTACGGATTGTACACGGTGACGACAGCGCGGCCGCTAATTAAGGAGATAGTGCCCTTAATGTACGCGGGCGTATACGAGTATATTAATTACTTAGTTGGAAATACAGTTTGGCCATATTCTACTGGGTGTGATGGCAATTTGAAACTTCATTGTCCCATTATTCTATTTATTTCGCAACTATTAATTTCAACTTCTTTCATTAATTATTAAAGTCAGAACATGTTTTGTGGATGTTGATTCATATCAGTTTTTCAGTAGAAAATTTATTAGAGTTGAAACAAAATCGAAAACAGATTGAAAGATGGTAGAACTTTACCTTCATTTGATGTTAGTTCATTATTTCCTTCAGTGTCGATCCCAGAATCGCTGAAGTATTTAGAAGATCTATTAATGAAACATAATTTGAATAGTAAAAAAATTGGTGGTATCACGTACAGCAGCATAGCCCAGCAATGGGTAATAGTTTATTTCCATTCATTGTCAATTTATTTCTGAGTAACTATGAAGTAAATAAAAGACCTCCAAATATTTCCTGAGTGTTGGTATCAGTTATGTAGAGGAAGTTTTCGCCATGTTTGATACAAATTCTTCAACTTGCACGAATTATTATATGAACTTAATTCAAAATTCAAAAGAATAAATTTTACATTAGAAAAAGATAATAATAATGGACTTCCATTCTTAGATATCCTAAAAAATAATAAAAAATACCCTTACCACCTCGATGAGTGAAGAACTCCTGGATACGTATTTCGGCAACTAAGTTG
>JARFOC010000480.1:356956-373702 GCA_031763485.1 Osmoderma eremita
TTCACTCATCGAGGTGGTAAGGGTATTTTTTATTTTTTACTATTTTAAGCCACCGTATCCTATTTTGTATTTTATGTCACAAATTAAACCGCAGTATGATAAAAGCAGGATTGTACTCTGTCTTGACAGATTCTACTGTCTTTGGCACCTTTGAATTAATAAACGTTACTTAGTTACTTCCTTACTAATACAATTAGAAGAATGAAAGGAATAAAAATTGATTATACAGGACCCGTCACGGGAACCTAACGGTCTTCAAATGAACAATACTCAGTGAATTTTGAACATAAAAACAATTTTATTAACATGAAAGCATGCAGGAAGGGTGAAAAATTCACGATGCCGTAAAATTTCACTTCTTGAAAATGATGTCTAGGGCTAGGCAATGCCCATTTGCAGCAATGAATGAATCTTTGGAAGGCGTGTACGCGCATTTTGCGAAGAATTTGATTAATTTCTTCTCGAATTTTAGCCTAAGTTCTCCCGGCGTGTCCCGGCGGCTTATTTACATAAACACAGATATTCGCATAAGAAGCATCCCAAATTGTCTTAGAAAAATGTTATGAGAATATTCTAAGTCACGTGGCTAGATAAATAAACCACGCAGTTCAGGCGAACATTCGAGAAAAAATCAATCAAATTCCTCATCAGGTGCTCGTCAACACATTTCAGAGCTTTAGAGAACATCTTGATTTACGATTATTGCAAATCGGCGTGAACCGATCAACGTAATTTTCGAAAAATAAAAAACTGAGTGGAGTGTGAAGCTTCCAGTCTTGCTGCATGTTTCGATGATAATAAAATTGTTTTATATTCGAAATTCACTGAGTGCTGTTCATTTGAAAACCGTCCGATGCCCGTGGCGGATTCTGAATGCAAGATGGTTGATTTTTCATTGTGCACCATTTCCGTTTGAATCATGGTATTTAAGAGATACAAAGACATACAATATTTTGTGCTCTTTCCAGTCTGATAGGATGGATTGCTGTACGTTCAAAAACAAAGGAGGAGCGAATGATAGTTTTGTCTTCTTAAATTGATTTTTCTGCATATTTAGGTAATTTATTAAATTCTGAAAGCAGCGATGCTTTTATTTCGCCTTTAGGCAATAAATAACAATAATTATAAAAAAATGCAAATTACATAAGAAGTCTTTGGAAATGTGAAATGTTGACATAATTTATTGAGCAGACCCCAGATGTTCATCAACAAAAATGGTGGACATTTTGAACAATTTCTGCAGTAGGATACTTTTTGATTTTTTATTTTTCCTTTTGTGAAATAAATTCATAGTACACTTATGTAATTTATGTTTGCGTCTATCTAAATATGCAGAAAAATACAGGCTGTTCAATTTAAGAAAACCAAACTGTCATTCGCTCTTATTTTGTTTTTAAACTACAGCTACTTATCTTACCTGACTGGAAAGAGCACAAAGTATTGTATCAGATATGTCTTTGATTTTTTAAAATACTTTGATTCTCACGGGAACAAAGAGTGTCACTGAAAAATCCTTGTATAAGCTACCGAATCAAAATTAGAAAATATTGAGAAAAACAAATAGGAATGCCATATGAAGAGTGTTTGAACGGAAATAACAGGATGTTTATGCAGTAAATAAAATGTAGCACATACAAACATAATAAAGAACGAAAAATACTATGAAAAAATAAGAAAGGTTACAAAAGAATTGCCATACCTAAATATGGAAATAAATTCTTTAAACCTAAAGAAACCCAGACGAAACCTAGACAAAACCTGGAAACCTAGACGAAAAGATTTGAGGATCTGCGAATAAGCTTACGTATGAAGAAATTTAGAAAATAATTCTAGTACCCCTTCAGGTTATGAGTGAGAAAACGAAGACACATCAAAAGTGCCAAAAACAATTAACCGTAAAAATGCCATTATGGGCGCATGGAAAACGGGTAAAAAAACCTCTCATAGGTCTCCTCTCGGCAGCGTTTAACGATGCAGCCCAGTAGAAGGTCCGTGCAACTGAGAACAAAACAACACTAAACAGCGACCGCGAAATCATTCAACACCTTTGCTTTAGGTTATTGTTAAAAAATTCAAGGGTACCATGCAAGCTTCTAAGCTCAATACAACCAAGTATCCTTATATCATCGTATACAGATATTTTTATATGTATTTGCTTAAAAGCATACATTACTAAAGAAAGCTACAACAGGATAGGATTAACAGTACTCTAAAATAATTTACTTGCCTAACATAAAACTACTTCACAATAGAAGCTTAGTAAATTAATATTAGTCAATATATTAGTTCTATTTTCTTGAAAATTATAGAAATGAACTTAAATGAACGGTGCCGTGCGATTGTAGAACATCCTGTATGTATCATATCATTACATGTTGATGTATCGAAACTTAGTGTCATAAATTCTAAATAACCTCAAAATTTAAAAATAAAATCAAGAAGTAAGAAAATATAAATTATGGTCAGGCTTAGCCAGTTGTGATACTGCTCTAAATTATTATCACAAATACAGCATCTAGAAATTGCACAGAAGGGTTATAGAAAGGCCTTTAATCATCAAAAACATAATTCAGAGGCAAATTCTATTTATTTATTCATACATTTTATGGCAAAACTTTTAGAAAAGAAATTGTCCCCATTCGGTATTTTAAGAACAAGGGATAAAAAATAAATAGAATTCAATAGATTTCCGAAAGTTTTACATTGTGTTAGCGCAGTTAATTGTCGCAATTTGAGTTTACAGTTTGACAGTAAATCTCCAATAACTTCAGGTCATTATTTTGGATGAATTAGTCAGATAAAATATGTTTTTGTTTGTATTTAATTTAATGGAACGTATAGCATCTTTAGACTGATTTTGTTTTTTTCTTTTTTTGGTGCAGACCGGCCTCTAAATATATTTAAATTAGCAACAAAGGTGAACTCATAAATTTGTAGGTCATGGTAGCTTTGTCTATTTACCCTGACCAATGAATGAACTATTTCGTACGTGCCTTACCAGTACATAAACAACTTCCGCTACGATACTTGTAATATTTCCAGCACTAAACTCCTTAATGAAAACCAAATTTATGCATGCAGCACTCTGAACTCCTTTCTCTTCAATAAACGGTATCCATCGACGTTCCCGTCCACACCGTATGCAATCCGAATGAAATATAATCTCAATTGAAATCCCAATAAGCATTTCACGACCAGTTAATCAACCCGTCCGATGTGCCACAGCCGTGATCGCGCGGTTCTCCCGGGGGGTTGCGTCCTCTTGTATTAGTTTCTTTTTTCCGTTCGCTTTATTTCTCTCTCTCTCTCTCTTTCTCTCTTTCTTTCACTCTGTACCTCGTGTGTATGTGGGAGATAATTTATGCGATTTTAACAGACTGATGGTTGTAACAATGGCGCATTATCCGGCCTGCAGTAATTAGTGATCAAGTAGGTGGAAATGTGGGGCACGTATTCATCGAGACAAAAGAAACACGGAAAAAAATTGTTTTACAATGCGCGCACATCTGCCCGTTTTGTTCGGAAACTAATCCCCACCTATAATTATAATATGTATAATCTTTCTCTCTGCGTGCTTACGTATCGCTATAGATCGTTTTTTGTTTCCCATTGAAATCGGCTTTTTTGTTTGTTTGATAATGTCTTTTTTTTAATTAATCCCTGTTATTGATGGCGGAAAGGATGTATTTTGTTGGGGTAATTTGAATGCCAGGTACTGCGTCTGGATCTCAGCAAACAGAAGGCTTTAGTAGCTAAGACTCTATTTAAATTCAAAATAAAGGTTTTACTAGAGTTTATAGTAAAAAAATTCCATCCAGAGCGTGGGTTTTTTTAAAAATTGCCTTTGTTGATTTTGTATTAGATGTTGATTTGGTCTGTATAGACTTCACACTGAGAAAAACAATTTGGTTAAATCAAAGAAAACGACCAATCAACAAAAAAAGAGGATGTTGTTGCAGCAGCAAACGCACTTTAAGTAAACACTTCAAGAGTTTACTTCAAACAAAAATTGTTTCAATTCACCTAACCATGATCAATACTTGGATTGTTAGTTGCCGTAACAAATTCCTTTTTCTCACTGTTTCGATAGTCTACAGTTTTGTGTTGAGAAAGCTGGATACTGCAAGAGTTAACAGTGATTTATTCCTGTTATTAAAATCTTACGTCGTAGATAAATTCGGCTTCATTTTTTTACACGGCCTACTCGTCAGGCCAATTCCCGTCACCCAGCGGGGTACCCCAAGGATCTAATTTGTGACCGCTACTGTTTCTTGTATATATTAATGATTTGTTGGTATTAACAACTTGGAGGGCACCTTCCTTCTCCCTTGATACAGTACGTATCTGCTATACAATAGACTCGCCTTTGAACTGTGGCACGTCATACTTAACAAACCTCAAATACACTCCACACCGCATATTTATGTACTATATTAATAGCTAGAAGTCGTTTGGAACACGCATCAATAGTATGGAGCCCCATTTAAAGCACTCAATTTAAACATCTGTGCAAAAGCATTTTTAAAATTATTTTATTTTACTAGCATAGGTAGGTCATTCGACAGCCCAAGGAAGCCCTATGAAAGAGTGACATCTAATTACAAGTAATTACATAAAATGTAATGTACAGAAATACACAATGTGAGATTTTAGACCTTAAATTTGTTTTGAAATGTTTCAACTGACGAGAAAGTATATGTTTACACTTGGTTATATTCAATTAATCTTTGTTAACCCTGCAAAATCCGAAAAACCTGCACAAGTCATCCTAGATTAATCTGTAATCATCAGGGCAGGCCACTAAATGGAAAAGGTTCAAATCACCTGCATATAGGCTGTATTTAACACTTTTAAAGCAATTGCCAATATCGTACAGAAATATAGTAATTAAAAGGAGGGCTAGGGGAGAGCCATGAGGCACGCCAGAGGTAACATTTTGCATGGATGATTTGCAGTTGTTTATGGCAACTTATTGGGTCCTATCCGTGATGTACGATCCAATAAGTTTCAGCAATCCCCAAAGTACTCCGAAGTTTTGCAGTTTAATTAGTAACGAAGGATACTGACCTTTGTCGAAGGCCTTGCAAAGGTTAGTGTATACTGCAGAAACCGATAGCCTATCATCCAACATCAACTGAACATCCTGAATAAACGGTATTAGTTTCGTTAGAATTGATCTTTTAGAATAGAAACCATATTGATGCTCTGGCAAAAAATTCTTACATATGAAAAGAAGTGCTTGGGAAATAACAGATTCAAATACTTTCCCAAACTGATCTGAAAGTGAAATAGTAGTTTGTAACTTC
This sequence comes from Osmoderma eremita, assembly GCA_031763485.1. Lineage (NCBI taxonomy): Eukaryota > Metazoa > Arthropoda > Insecta > Coleoptera > Scarabaeidae > Osmoderma > Osmoderma eremita. Next base: position 362,263 of record JARFOC010000480.1, read on the forward strand.
AGATTTGTTCCCTTCCTGTGAACAGGTATAACCTGAGCATTCTTCCACACTCCAGGTTAGCGCCCACACCTCAGAACTTTATTAAAAATTAAACATAACGGTTCTGTCAAATTTTCAGAGCATTTGTTCAGAAATATTGCAGGTATACCATCAGTACCGGGCCCTTTTCGAGAATCAAGAGCATGAAGAGTATCACGTATCAAATTACGAGTAACATAATTAATTGTGGAGACAGTATTGTTGTTGCTGTCAATATCAATAGAACTAAGTGACTGATTCAATTCAAAAACAGAGAAAAAGAAATCAGAAAAAAAAATCTTACTTTTAAGGGAGAGGGTTCATACCCTGGATGAAACTATTACCGCAACATTCTTACTATTTTGTTATTATATTTATGTTATTATATTGTCATTTTGTTCTGTATCTAGGTATGGTTAAGTTGAAGCCCTATTTTAGTTTTTCAATGTTCCCCTCTAAATAAAGCTTAGTATTATTAAATATTTTTCACATACTTAAATAAATAGAATAATCGAAATAAATCAGTCTAATGTAACTAATAAAATCTTATGAGATTAAATACGTTTCTCGAACCACATGCGAATCCTTACACAAACAGCTCGCAGGTATAATAATTTACCGATATACCTGTTCACGTTCGAGATTATTGAGTTATATTTCCGAATTGATTGCGTGCATTTAACATGAAAGTGATGTTTCATTTATTCGCCATAACAATTCTGTCCTTTAATTTGTGTATACGTCCACCTGATAAAACCGATCCCCGTAAACATACATACGATATTTACCTGTACATACGTAGGATGGAGTGAATACGGACTGGTTTTAGTTACAACCTCGCTGGCGAGTGATAATGTAATCTAATTAAAAAAGGAGACCCACTGGACAGGGCGGCTAATTGCCATCGCTTGTATTGGGTTGTAATACTGTGTTTTAGTTGAGTTATCTGCGTGTGGAAGTGTAGATGGTCCTGTTCCGTCGATCCTCACGAACTACATAACATTGCACTCGTCCGTCTATCGACTTTTGTTTTGTCTTGTTCGTTTTTGGGTTTCGAATCGAAGGTGGAGTATAAACAATTAATCCGACGAGGCTTATATGGATATGTAGACATGTAGATGTATATCAAAGTATCATCACATAGATATAAACGAGATATTATTATATAATGTTAGATAATTAAAGTTAGAATAAAATTTTGATGAGAAAAACATACGAGGAATGTCCGGTTACTAAGGTACATTTGCGAATTACAGGCAAACTATTTTATTTATAGAAAACAAGCATACACTAAGTAAAAGCGTGAACTGTTAGTTACTTTTCGACATAGTCACCGTCAATGTTAAGGCACTTATCCCAGCGAGGCACAAGCGTCTGTAAACCCTCTTCGTAAAAGGTGCGATCCAAATTTGTAAAATACTGCCAAACTTCCTCTTAAACTTAGTAGTCGTTTACCCGACGAATGAGCTTTCAACGGCCCAAACAAATGAAACTCAGAAAGAGCCAGGTCTGGATTCTCATCCGTTTCCATTGTTGATGTTTTTTTTTCGCACACCTACCGGATCATCGTTCAGAGCTGTGCGTCGACTTTTGAACTGTTTACGCCAAACACTAACTTGTTTTCGACTCGTACCGCCTTGTCCGTTAGTCTTCGGTATTCTTTTATGAATTTCGGTAGATGTTTCATTATTTGCATGCAAAATACGGATGACCGCTCGCACTGCAAACTTGGAGTATGTTTCGATCGGAACTGACATTGTGCGGCTGCCACAGCATATGTTGTACTGAACCTAAGGCAATGGAAATAGCCACCTATGTAGTACATATGCACATCTAAAATGCATGCAACTTTCAACCTGATCGGAGCGACGTAGGCGGTGTGTCGCGCAAACGTACCTTAGTAATCGGACATCCCTCGTACTTTAAGAAAAATATGTTTAATCATACCTAACACCTAGCCTAATAAAATATTTTAGGGAAGGAAATATGCAAAAATTCTGAAAATAAGTAGACTGTATTAGACGAAAGCGATCTTGCAGGGTAAATTATTTTCCCCATTGCATCCCTTCCGGCTGACCGGAAGTCGCCATTATTTTAAATGGAATGTTATAATTTTTATTGCAAATTCTGATTATAAACGTTATTCGAGATACAAAATGTTAAGGTTTCCCTATACCTAAATGTAACCGAATTTGAAATATCTTCAAACTTATGTAAAAAATCGTTTTGTCTGCCGTTCATTAAAAAAATTGTTATTACGACACTCTTAAAGATTCAAGTTGCTTATCATTTGAAGGTATAACCCTAGGCTTTCAAATCATAGCCGAAGTATCCCTGAAAATTTTACAGTCTGGTCGCGATTTTGTGTCGAATCGCATTATGTTTAACTGTCCAAAACTCATGTTTCTTTTTAAATGGAGCACTGTATACTTTTAGATCATGATGCACAGAATCAAATTCTGCAGCGATTTGTATTAAGTTTCCCTATACCTATTTCTTTCCGTTTTCCTATTATTAATAATTGTGTATTTTAATGGCATAGTTTGCTAGAATTAACGCAATTTTTGACAATAAGCTTCGACCAAACAAAGTAGATAGATGAACTAAATATATGCACATATTAATAACTTTGTTTTAGGGCATATTACTTCAATAGCCTTAGTTTGCCCTTGCGTTTTTGCTGATCTATTCTATTAGCTTTGAGCTTAACTGATCACTGTACCTAAAACCGCTTTTTGAAATGGTTATTAAACTTTGGGGACCTGGAGATCATATATGTGCTATGCGATTTTTCTTTCTGAGGAAAGACACTCTGAATGGGTGAAATGAATTTTTGAAAATGGAAAATTTTCTATTATACCTATGCGCCTCGCTCACAGTAAGAGGTAGACAAAAAGTATTAAGGCAAAAATTGTTTGTTTGAATGAGTTTTATATATACAATAAACACACTGGTCGGATTACTCTTCCCGCACAAAGTATTAATTAATTCGGGACGACACGTGTTTCGGGAATACAAGTCGAATAACCGAATGTCAAATCAGAAAAAAGAGTTATTATATGACCGCTTAATAAATTTATTTATTTTTCTTGAAACTGTTTTGTAAGCTCCCTTAAAATTTCAAACTCAGTGTCGAGATGCTTTAAAATTCTCTAAACTAATGTCTGGGTTAGCTTGTAATGCACATCGCTGGACATCCAAATCATGAACAATTGCACCTGTGCATCAATACTATTTATAAATTCATTAAACATTAGAAGTGTTTAGCAACTTTTCTGGCCGCGTTCCACCTCTGTTCATTGCTTCTTCTCAGCTAGAAAAAATTTAAAAAAATTATAATACTATAGAATAGTACATGTAGGAACAAATCGTTGCTACATCACAATATTACTTCACCATTTACCTGTACAATTGCTTCTTAGATGAAACTTTACAAAACTTTTGCTGTAAGGTATTCAACGCAAACTTTCAAAAATTCATTTCACCGACTCATAGTGTTTTTTTTTTTCGTAGAAAAGAATTTCGCCCAATATACATCTATATGTGATATGCATGTTCAAGATCGTCCCTTGTTAGATGGACTCTTGGTTGTTACTAGCTCTATAATACGAATGTAAAAATGTAAATATAAATAAAGTTGGTGGGTATTTTACGTGACATACGACAAAAAGTCGGCTACAGAATTAAATAGATTGTGTAGCTACAACAAGCTAATAAACTTCTTCAACTGTACCTACATATGCATGTAGATTACTTCTGATTACAATTAATGCTATAGTAACTATTGATTTGTATGTGGAATTATGTATTTAACATTAATTTCTTGTGTAGCGCATTTTGTTACTACCTGAGCTTAATGTGACAGTAGCATTCATTTTAAGGCCTACCAGGACCAGAAAATACTATAAAATACCCAGCACGACTGTCATTTACTGTCAAAGCTATTTACATAAAAATAATTTGGAAACCCTAGCGGAGTAATATTTAAGTACTCACATACACCCACGCTTACGATGCTGTGGTAAACTCTAATATCATCCGACACAATACAAAATTTAGATTTAGATTGAAAATCGGAGTCACACACGAACAAGACCCGCACACATACAGAAACGGTAGAGAGCCTAGTAACCCATAGAGCATTTTTTTTATTATCCTACCGATTATTTAAATCCACCTTGTATTTAAGGTGTGTCAACAAAGAGGGCCAGCCGTCTTCAGTGCGGGCCACGGACTAATTTTTATTGGAGTTTATAAATAAAGCCGGGACGATGCATTATAGATATACACCTTTAACGTCAATAACGTCGGATGGCATAAATTATACATCTACCCGGAACGCTAATTCGAAATACACACTTTACGATGACACGAACCGTGCCTCGAGTGTTACTGGGGATTTATTCAGCCTGTATTTGTAATAATAATGTCTTTATTGACAGCGTAAATATGGAAATGGTCATACATAAAATTAAATTGGAGCATTCTTTCGCTTGTTTCGCCCTTGGTCTAACCACGCCTGTGTCCCCCTCATTATCAGATCGCTCAAGTGCATCCATACTCCGTATGTGACCTGTACGAGTTGGTCCTGTGATGATTACAGTGTTTCATAGTATAGATTAACGCACAAAATATACCTACGCAATTTAGGAATAAACCAGAGCATATCTGCAAAGTATATAAAATTAAGCAATTGATTTGGAGTTTTTGCAAACCCTTCCCTTAACATTGCTAATTGATAATGTTAAAATAATAGGAGACAGTGGCTTTGTATTAGTAGAGTGGCGTAAATCAAAATGCCCTTAATGTTTTTGATGAGTAAATTACTCTAAACACGTATTTCGGTGACAACCAACATATAATAATTAAACACGCTGTTCGGATTACTCCTCCCGCACAAAGTATTGATTAATTCGGGACGACACGTGTTTCGGGAATACGTGGATTCCTATTATCAAGTCGAATAGCCGAATGTTTATTGTGCTGCCCCACAGTCCTTGCGATATTTACTGATCTAATAATTGTGAGAAATAACGAGATTCTGAAATGGAGCAAACAAAACAACGTACGCATTAACGACGAAGAAAAAACCGTAGCACTGCATTTCAATAATCGAAAAGAAACGAGAATTTAAGTCTCAATGAAAGCCAGATTGGTAGCATCAAATTCTTAGGGATTTACATTGATCATGCATTGCCTTGGTCGGTCCACATAGCTGAGGTTGTTGTATCCTAATGCAGAGGTTTAACACTGCGGCCTTGGGGCCTATTGTATCACTCTACATTAGGTTTATGTACGTGTGTTTTGTGTATGTGTGTGTGAAGTGTATTTCTCGTTACTGCCTCTCTTCGCCGTAGAGGGTAGCAGTGTTGATTTATCCTCAACACTGAAGGGTACCGGGAGGGGTACCGACCACCCTTGCTGCCGATCTTTGCAAAAATCGTTTAGTTTACATCAGCAGCTTTATTAAAAACTGTTAATTTGAAAACAAGCTCAAAATTTTCTTTCAATATTTCGCCAAGAAGCAACATTTTTTTAAAAACGTTTTCATTTCATATATTAAGTGTCTATTAAAATTAATTTCATTAAATAGTACCTTCATTTGTATCATTTACAATCTCTGACACAATCTCACAAGATACATATATGATAAACGCTTGATATGATCGTTTTTAGGACAATAGGCACGTATGTTCATACTTTATACTCTTGTTACGGTTTCACTAAAAGTGATTAAAAGCACACCCAATACTACTCGGTATAAAACAAAAAATATGATAATTGTGATGTCTGACGCTGATGGAACACTGACGTCATAATAGTGTGAGAAAGGGTTTGGGGTTATATGATTTTCGTTGAATTTCTGCATAGGTCAACTCTTAATTACGCCGTATGTACAAATAATGTATAAATGTATAAATAGTTTTGTCTAACTAACTCTAAAAAATAATCGAGGTGGTAAGGATATTTTTTATTTTTTATTTTTACTATTTTAAGCCACCGTATCCTATTACTTGTATTTTATACCCACTAACTCCTTTACTATTGGTAATTTTGAATCACGAATGATAGTCGTGTGCGTTATTTACGCAACGACTCAAAAGTTAGCCCTTCTTTATGTATCATGCTATAATTGTAAAACTAATGCTAAAAATACCCTTACCACCTTAATGAGTGAAGAACTCTAGATACGTATTTCGGTAACTAAGTTACTATTCTCACTAAGGTGGCAAGGGTATTTTTGGATGTTTTTTGTTTTAGTTTTACTATTTCGAGCCGCCATATCCTATTATTTTATTATATATCAGGTAACCAAATAAATTCGTGGGGCTCTTGATATTAATTAAGAAATAATAATACACTATTATTCATCGAATTAGTTACCACCACACTCAACCACGTTTTGATATGTGACGCCAGTTCTTATTTGCCGGTATTGTAGAGCTCTATGGATTTTGAATCAAATAATTGACGGACTGCATTTATTACATTAACTCGAGTTTTGAATTCTCTATGCTTCACAGTTGTCAAGAGACAAATTTGGGCATTTTTCGATGGTAGTCGTATGTGGGAATAAAAACTGGCCGAAGAAATACTTGGCCCTGGTATTATATTTTCTGTAGTTTTGTTTTTTATGGTTATATTGTCTTCCAATTCCCTAAGTACTTATATCCTGAGAAAACGAACACTTTAGCTCCTACAACCAGACGAAATAATAAATAAAACCTCATCAAAATCTTCATCATCGAACATGTTTATACGGGATCTACAGGATCTTTTTTATGTCAAAGATGAAAACGCATGGATTCAGTGTTGCCATAGACAACACATTCTATAGTTAGGCAACTCTCGCATACAGTTTGTTAGCAGAGCCTGTTGAAGCTTTCTGGTACTAAAATCTTTACGCGGCAAAATTAGTATTGCCATTTATATTCTTTCTTCACTTTATTAATAATAGAATATCCAAATAGCCGAACGGCGAAATATCAGGAGAATTTGGAGGGTATGGTAAAGTTGCGGTATGCGGTCTGACGTTATCTTGTAATAATACCACTTTCTTTCGATTAATTAAAGAAGGCTGTTTCAAAATACAATTTAGCAGTGATGGTTTGATCCTGTCCCAAAAACTCCTAATGGACAATTCCTTTTGTTGTCCACCAAACACACAATAATTGGGTACAATGAACCTTTGGTAGTCTTCTTCTACCGAGTCAGTAGGCGATAACCAATGGATACGAACGCTTGGAATTTTAGTACAATATCCACTTTTCGTCGCAGGTTACGAAACGATCAAGAGTTGGTTGGCACTATCAAATTCCTTCTTGCATACAGAATTCTTTAAAATAAATCGTAAATTTTAATCAAATTTTTTCTTATTAGTGATTTTAGTCTTCTAGCCTTCATCTTGGCCTTTAACAGCTTTCTGATAACTTTTTTTCTATTCATAAATTTTTGGTTTTTGAAGTTTACTTCGAATTTTGCAGATATTGGCGGTTTTCCACCAAGTTTCAATTGCGTACATAGAAATTAACATAGGAGAAACAAGAAATTACACATATATGAACCCCAAATTTAAATTTTTTATTTCTCGTTTAAACTGATGTAACATATAGTATGTTAAAATCATACAACAACCCAGAGAACACCAACTTAGATTTAACCGTTTCATACTTTTTTACCGTTCATTTTTTACAGATATCTTAAAATAACAAAACATATATCAGTAAAACAACAAAGAATGAAAACCGATTAGTGAAACCAAACAATGATATCGCACCGTAATCTTTCACATACGATATAAAGAGGATATGAAAAAAATCGGTGATCAAAAAAAAAACTTGCCCTGCGTTTGAACGCGTTACTGCACCCCAAAACGCAATTAATGTATTAAGCGATTTTTTGCGATTGTGCGTCGCAGTAGCACCCGCAGCGTTACAACGGCAAGGATAAATAAAAACAAAAAATGTGTACGTGGATATACACAACGGCGAAAGAGACCCTCCTTCCCTAATGATTTGGTTTTACATCCTCCGTAACGCATCTGTTACTCTTTCGTGCGGTGGTTAATTGTTCCAGTTTTTTTTTTTTTGCTTTTTTGTTATTTGGTGGTATGAGTGTAAACATTTAATCTCCTATTTTTTTGATCGCATTAGCATGCGTAACTTCACCATCCCAATTGGTTATATGCATTCAATATTTAAATATTATTTTCTCTCTTATAAATGAAAGCAACAATATAAATCTAATTTTTCAATACTGGCATACATTCATATATACAGTGTGGAAATTTAGTAACGCTTAAATTCAATAATTCCGTTGATATTTACAAAGATGTTCTGGAATTTTCTTTTTCAAATCCTACTTAATATTGATTGATTTATGGGCTGATGCGGGTATTTTTTTCTAAAAAGTTGACACACTTCTTGATGTGTTCTAGCTCGGTCGCCATAACCAATCATCATTAACACTTCAATTCTCTGTTTTTTGCTCCATTTCTTTGTACCATTTGTATTAATAAAATAGTTTTTCTAGGTTCGAAAAAGCAAAATAATAACACTTAATTTATTGACATTCACTGTACACTGTACGACATTTGACGTAACTAACGTTTTTTGTTTTGTACACCCGCACCTAGACAAAATTTCCCAATTTAATGATTTTTTAATGTTTGAACTTTGAGACTGTTTTCCTCGATTTTTTTTTTCAAAGATAATATATTGAAAATTCTATACCGTTGAAACCGAAATAAAAAGTACCTACTACAAAAACCTATTATAAAAGAAATTGGTTGTCACAAAAAAAAATCGATGACCTCATAACATGAAAAACAAATGACATAAGAAACTGAAGTTAAAATCGCTATACCCCTTCCAGATTTGTTCCAAAAAATTTATATCAACGCAAATACTGAATTTATGGGTTACTTAATTTCCACACTGTATATATGGGAATCATGTGGTCTCATTGGTTCATTCCCAATAAGTTTTCTCCTGCATGATTGCAAATTTTGTTGTGCTCCAATTCTGCATATCTGCTGGTCGGAGATTTTAGCAATCGGAAATACCCCATTATTTGTCTCCCCCATTATCACCACATGAGGCGATGGGAGGTCTAGAAGGGATTCCATTGCTGCTCTCGGCGTTGTTCGCATTGCTCCTACTATACCCAAACACGCAACCCTCTGTGTCTTTGGCCAAAATTTACTTTAATGAATGATTTTTTCTAATTACTTTCTTTTCTCAAAATGCAAAGTAAAGCTTCAATGAAAGAACAACAACTCCCTCCTCTTTTCCAAGCAATCCAGTATTTTTCCTGGCATATGACACAGCCATATTTTCGTATTTTCCAAAATTACTTGTTTCACGCGCCGATCAGAGCCTTCATATTTCGGTATCAGCAACTTTGATGCGTGAAGCTACACCGGTAATATTTTCCGTTCCGAAAATCTTGCAACATCTTCATTTTTTAAATTAGGATGTTTTTCGAAACTCCTTTTTATGCACTATTGTATATTTGGTGTACGTGTACGTGTTTTGTATCAATAAAGCGTATTTAACCAGTAACCGGTGAGGTTGAGCCCATCAGATCTAGCAGTTATTTTATTCGCTATGACCTTGTGTATTAAGTGGCAAAAACGCACGCCTATGTACCTTTAGTTCGGATCCATGAGTCTTGTTTGCCACTGTGGTTGCAGTTCTACATGAAATGTGTGTTAGTGTGCTTGCATTTTTGTACGTCAGTACAAAGTCTCGCTGAGTTCACCTCACTGTTAACGTAAGTTTTTCTGGTTAATAATTTTAATGTTTGTTTTCACATTTATGATATTTTAGATGGATTTACATGTTAGTACTTCAAAAGACACATAGATTTAACGATAAAGACTATGAAAAGACGCTTATAAGATGGTATAATGAATTGGACTCCGGTGCATCGGATGTAGAAGACGGCAGTGATATTGTGACTGACTACGAAAGCGGTAGCGAGCAGTCAGCGAATGATGACGAACAATTAGTACTCGATAATGATTTAACGCAGCAGTCACTTTCCAGTGCAAGTAGCTACAACGATTCGACTATAGAAAGAACATACTTTTATGGAAAAAATCGATATAAATGGTCCTCAATGGAACCAACGAGGAATATGCGGATGCCCAGCCATAATATAGTTGTTACGGTGCCTGGACTAAAAGGCGAAGCTCGAAATTTAGGATATGCAGCAAATCCAGTAAAAATTTGGAACTTTTTGCTTACTGATAAAATAATATCCATTATCGTAACTTGGACGAACAAAAAATTGGAACAAATGCGTCAAAAATACAACGACCCAACGCGGTTGGATTTGAGGAATACCAACAATAATGAAATTCGAGCATTCTTTGGACTACTTGTATACACAGCCATATCTAAACAACTGGTCTTCCTCTGTAGGGTTGGTTGAAGAGCTCAAATCAAATGGTTTGACTTATGCCGGTACGGAAGTCAAAACGATAGATGCCATCAGAATATTTGGCAAATAAGAAGAGGCAAGGTGATTCAACTCTATATGGTTTTACCAAAATTATGACACTCGTTTCTCACGTTCCGAAGAAAAAGAATCTGTCATTCTATTATCATCTATGCATCATTGTCGAGCTACTGATCCTGATAGCAATAAGCCACAAATAAGTACGTATCATAATTTATTTAATGGCGACGTGGATGCTTTGTATGAGAAAACTACTTGTACAGTTCTTCAAGAAAGACCAGACGTTGGCCAATGGCAATGTTTCTTTAAACTTCTTGACATAAGTACGGTCAATTCATTTGTGTTATATAACTGTTATAAAAATAACTCGATCGTGTCTATATTTATGCTTATGAAACAGCTAGCTGAAGAACTAACTATTCCCTATATGCAAGAAAGATTTGACACAAAAATCGGCACTGACGGGTGTGCATTCTTAATATAATAATAAATACCCCAATTCCATATCAACATGAAGATAAATTGGATGTTCGGAAATATTGTCATTTGTGCCCATCCAAGATCCATAGAAAAGCGTCATTTTTATGCACAGGTATCTAGAAACCTTGCAGTCGTAAACTATGCTTAAAATACGTTGAACATTACGAGTGAAACTGAATTTTGTTTTTCCATATATGTATTTTTTAAGAAATGTCTTTTTTTTTTGTTTAACAATGAAATCATTTGTTATTGCGTTTGATTATTTATTTTGTTCATTCTTAATACAAAAAACTCATATTTTTTGCAAAATAAAACGTTTTTCTTATATTTCAAAATATTGCCGATCATTACCAAAATTATATAGTTTTTCACGCTTCTTGGATTTTTCGTCAAATTTTGACGTTTATATTAAAATTTATAACTAACTAAACATAAATAGTTTAAATAGACTCCAGATTATGCCATAATATTGAAATTA
>JARFOC010000480.1:381881-397711 GCA_031763485.1 Osmoderma eremita
TGGCAACTTAGTTGCCGAAATACGTATCCAGGAGTTCTTCACTCATCGAGGTGGTAAGGGTATTTTTTATTTTTTTTGTTTTAGGCAACATTTAATTGTCAAAATGTTGACACATAACGTGTGCTGTGCATTGTTATGGTACAGGCAATCCTGCTTTTGGCGCCAATTAAAAATTAAATAGCCTTCACTTGCTGGTGTAACTTCGACATTCACTGACACTTATGAACTTCTTCTATGGGTCAAAAATTTGGGAGAGCTCAGTTTATCACTTAATTAATCAATTACAACAACATTGTATATCAACATATATTACAAAAATTTATCTTAAAACCCAATATTTAACTTGAACGTATTCGTTACATTCATACAATCATCGATCCGCGAACACGTGCAATATAGATATTTCCCGAGCGATCAGAATTGCAAATGCGCACTGCTCAAATTAACCGGGATCAGGATTGTAATTTGAGCCTTATCGCGTTTTAATATCTACTCGATTCCTCTCCTCGAATCCCCGCTATAGGTCTCAAACTCTCTGCGAGGCCGCTATTAAACTAATTTTAAAATCATAGCGTTCGAGGGGCAAATACATGGCATTCGACGATCGCGAAAATACTCGCGTAATCACTACTTGCCCGGTCCTACACGTTTAATTAGGAAAAACTGTATTTAGTACGTCCATGTTAAATACTCTACTTACCTGCCCCTGGAGGGAAATATTCGATCTCGTACGTACAAGATGAAGATCGTATAGATTATAAGGTGTGCTGTATGTAATACAGTATATTATTTATTATTATATATTTAGGAGACTTTGGTATAGACGATAATTGTATATATCCGTTTGGTTGCCGCAGTGGTAACGGTATGTAATTTTTATTGTATGCTTTTTAGTTTAGTGTTAATGTTTTGTTCAAGCAGTAATAAAGCATGTTGTTTACTGCACTTGGCAGGAAAATACTGACCGCTCTTGAATAATGAAGAAATATTGAGTATTTATTCATGCAGAATTTAGTCAAAATGGCATCGTTTTGAAATGAAATTAAACAAGATTATTTTTCCTAGCTACTCACTTCTTTTACACCATAGGTGACTCACACCATTCCTTACATATTTTCTGAATAGTAAAGAAAATTTGCAACTTTGCAATAGTATATGAACACATTATTTACGGTAATATTTTTAACTATGTTAGGGCATGGATTTCTCCTCATAGTTTTATACCTGGACGTTCCAATGTATCAAACTTGACAACCATTACGCAATATATTGCTGAAGCACTTGATAATCGCAGTCAAGTTGATGTAATATATACAAACTTCTTCTCTCTACTTCTAAGAAAGCTAGACACCTTTGAATTATCGCATATTTCAGTCGAACTTATGAAATCGTTTTTAAAAAATCGGGTAAAATTAGGAATTTTATATTGGTTTCCGATCTTCTGCGTTTTGTTCTACTTAAGGTACTTGCCTTGGGCCACTTTTATTTATAATATATATCTAAATGGAAATTAAGAGATCTTATATTGAAGAGATTAGTTTATGCCGATGATATCTCGAAAGCAGTATGGGACTTTCAAGTTTGGGAGGTTTACTTTCAAAGTTCCCAGAGGACTTGAGGGCACCTAAGGTAAGAGTGATCTAGGCGAATCTCCAGCACAGCAGGCAGCCTTGGCAGTCTTTGATATGGCAATCGGGAATTTCCAACTTGCCCTTATTCGAGAACCGTGGATAAATAGGAGCAAAGTAATGGGTCTGGGTGACAACGGTTGTGAACTCGTTTACAGTAGAACCTTCGCAATACCCAGAACAGGCGTAATGATTAAGAAAAAAGGATGAAAATGCTACCGGCGGCAAATGTTTGTTGCAGAGACTTGATCCCGGTCAAAATAAGGTCAGGAAACAAGGATATGTCCATGGACTTGATAGTCGGATCGGCATACCTACCTTAAGATGACGCTGGCCAACGCCCCCCAGGGAAGCGGAAGGGCCGGTGGTGAGTAGCAAAGCAAATGGCTCACAACTTATGATCACCAGCGATGCGAATGCACACCACATTACCTGGGGAAGCACGAACACCCATCCAAGAGGTGAGTCTTTACTACAATTGATTATGGCAAACAATCTAGACATATAAAATACAGGCGATAAACCGAGTTTCTTAAACTCAAAGAAGAAAGAGGTAACTTCAGCGACCACTTACATAAGAAGCAACGTCTGAAATTGGAATGTGTCTGATAAGAAGAGCTACTCAGATCCCAGATAGGAGAATTCGGACCGACAAATGAAACTTATCGGAATCCCCAGAAAACTGACTGGGAACCATTTACGGTAGAACTTGAATTCAGTTTAAACAGGATCCATCATAGGATAAGTAATACAATACACATGGAAACTGCAACCGGACAATTTAGAGACGCTATTGTACCAGCGTTTAGCGACGACTGCCCCGTGGTATTCCGTGGAATCTCCAGGAATATGCTCTAAGTGAACAGAAACCTAGCAAGTATGAGAAAGGACGTCGGAAAAAGTTCCATAGAGCTACGAGAACATCAGCATGGGGTGAATACAGAAAGATCTTACTGATTACAACAAAGCTCTGAGAAATTCGAAAAGAGAATCCTAGATGAGGCACTGCGAGGTTATAGAGGAGACCTCAGAATGTGCCAAGCTCAATATGATATTATCTAAAGATCCTCAGAGCTGAATACATACTCTGAAAATAGAAAGATCATACCACAACGGAAAATGAGACAATAAGAGAACTCTTAAGGGTCTATTTCCCGGGTTCCCAAGTCACAAATTTATCATTGTAAGGCTGCAACAATGCAGAACTGGAACTTCTGACGCAGACGCCAAGGAAGCAAACAAGGTGGCAAGCAAAGTGGTGGGTGTGGATAAAGTGAAATAGACTATCAACTCAATCAAATATAGAATAGTAGGAACAAAAGTGCCCGGACCTTCTGTTGCATAAAGCATGTATGTTACTCAGGGAAAGTTTGGCACATACCAAAAGCCTGTATGCTAATCAGGGTCACCTTCATACTCAAACCTAACAAAACTCGACAGAATGGGGCAAGGTCCCTGAGACCAATAAATTTGATGCCGTTTATGCTTAAGACATTAGAAGATCTGCTAGACAGACACATAAGGGATGATGCATTACCACATCGACCAATACATTAAGAGCAATATGCGTATCAAGCAGGCAAATCAACGGAGACAGCTCATTACGATTTAGTGAAAAGAGCTGAGTATGAACACAGAGCACTATATAAACCAATTGCCGAAGGACCTGTACAGACTGGTACAAGGATTTCGGAATGCGTGGTGTAATATATGGGTACAAGAAATGAGAGTCAAATACAAAAAGCCAAGAGGCGGAAGTGTTCCCGGAGACGTATGTTAGACGGCTCCCACAGGATGAAAAAAACTCTTGTATCCCCTTCACTGATTTTGCCTGGTATAGTGATTCCTACAATGTACTTTGGGCCTAGAATGGTATTCTTTCTGTTGAAGATATACCTATTACCCATAACAGAAAAATACGAAAACCATATCAATAACTGCACATTTTAAACTTGGGCGTTCGTACTCTAAAAATCCATGGAAAGTCTATTACATTATTCCAGATGGCAGCTGTTGAAATAAGTAAATACCGTATAAGTTTTTGAGGTGAACAAGACTCATAAATAGATTCTTTCAATTGCATTTGTCGCAAAGAATGATCTCTTAATTATTTGAATAATTATAGGGAAAGATTTAAAAAAAGATATATAAAATTTTACATTGACGATAAATAACTTTAACTTTGTTTTATATGAAATTTTATAATAATTGTTTTCACATCCGGATATTAACATAAAAATGTATGCCGTACCGAACATACGTATGCTATATGAACATGCGTCTACTCTACCTTAACAAGCTACATATACAAACAGCTTTTAAGCCTAACTCAAATTACCTCTGCATAATGATATCGCATGCAGTGATGAATTACTCCCTGCAATGGTACACCACCACCACTTCTGTTTGCTACCGTTATCGTGCGACGCACTCATTATTTCCATTAACAGGTAACTGGCTGATGCATTTCTGCGTTTTGTTACGATTCGCCTATGCTTCTCCATTTTTGCGTTCGCATTATTTCGCGAATAATCGAGATAGACGAGATTATATTAACCAGTGGACAAGATAATTGTTCCGTTGTCGTATACCGACGGCGTATTGTTTTATTGTTGCGACAATACAGACGCACAAACCAGCAGACTATTTTCTATCTATTATTTGCATTAGTCCGCCTTATTACAGCGATAATTTCAAGCGAGCACAGAGGCAGAATAAAAAAGCGAGTAATTTATAGAAAATTACATCGAATTAGCAACTAGATTCCCCCTGTTCGCCGTTTGCACTTGTTTAATGAAACGCTGTGATTTCATATGTGATTTTACTTGCACACATGGTTTTAAAAGGAAAAAGCGTTGCATATCTTCATAGAATTATACGTAAATATAGACCGGTGTGCGACCATCTCATACATTAAATAAATGTGATGCCTAGGTAAGCACGTAAACATGTTATTACTGCCATTGTTGTTTGTTACCTTTCAAGTTAAAGCTTAATTGTGTGAAGAACTCCAATCACGTAAAGGGTGGTACGTTTTTCCCTTCTATATAAATACCAGTCCCATCTTTACGTATGGGCTCGCTAGAATAAAGCCTAGGGCTCCGCGATGACTGGGGCCCCCAAACCTAAGCGACAGCAGCGGAATCGATCATAAATTTTTCAATCACTATTCAAGATTCGACTACTTTGACAAGGCTTACAAGCTGATTGCTGGTTTAATCTTAGCTAATCTGTGAAAGATTAGCATTTTAAATTATTCCCTTCACCCAATTAAATTGCTTACTGTTAGGATATGATAAATTCTTAGCTTAGTAGACTACACCGTTAATTAGGGACCGATTGTTTGCGGCTCGAATTTGATAAAATCTATTACAATGACATTAGCGCAAAAGAGTTAGAGATGAAATGCACCTAATGGAATATTTGAATGATGTCCGATATGGTGAGAACGAAGAGGCGATGAGTATTTCAGAATTATATCATATTTTAAAAGAAAATAATATTGAAGACGCTTTTCCGAATATTAAAAAAGCAATTAGAATCTTTTTATACATGACTAACACGAATGAATACACTAACTGTAGTGGAGTACGGTCCTTCTTAAAACTGAGAATCAAAAGTGAATTGAGAAGTACAATTCTTCAGAAAAAATAGAACAGTTTGCCTCTGATGTCCATTGAAAATCAGTTGCTTGAAGAAATAGACTTTGAAGATGTCATTCGTGATTGTGCCATTTAAAATTCTAGGAAAGTACCTGCCCTTGTATCGATATAGATTCTTTAAGTATGTCTGCATTTGTTTGTAAATTTTCAACAATAATTTATACCGGCGCTAATGTGGTTCGTTCCTGTTAATATCGATTCTAAATTTCTGTCGAAAGGGCCCCATACATGCCAGTGCCCAGGACCCCCACTTGGCTTGAGACGGCCCTGATGGATACCTCAAAATAAATCTGTGAATTTATGATAATTTAAATGTTCTTTAAAACCGAATCGGGTTAAACTGTTTGCAAGGGCAGAACTTGTTGTTATATTATTGTCAGTTCTTATCTGATTTTCCTTGTTCTAAATATATCTTCTACAAAGCATATAAACATATTTTTTTCGTTTGTTATGAAGAATGCTTTGCAAACAATTACCGGTCGATTATATCCTTTGTCAAATTCAGCATACTAATTCAATATATTTCAAAGATTTTTAAATGAGATAACTACGGTCATGATGAATGTGGTTATATTTAAATATTTTACTGAGAAACAAACACCTTTGTTTTGCCAGAAACATTTAAATGCCGTAGCGATATTTATACGAAAGCGAAAAATAAAGGAAATAATTGTGTTTGTCGTAACAGGATGCAGCCAGGCATACTCTTTGCATTAAAAGGCCGTGCGTTTCCAATTTTACTTATAGTACGGTGAAAATCTTTATTAACACTAAATTCTACATTACTGACAACATAAAATCCGCAATTATCCGTTTCCAGTTTCGTCTTTCCGCGTGTGCTGCATGATAAGGACACAGGCGCGCTTAAAATACGCACGTCCGTCGCTATTAACGCCGGATCATTAAACTCCTTATCGCCAAAGCGAACTCAATAACTAACGCATTCAAAGGAGTATATGTAGGTAATGAAATTACATACGTCACGCGCACATCTTAAGTTTTAGCAATTTTGAGAGCTTTAATGGATCTAATTACGATTAGGAGTGTTTAATTGCTGTAGGTATCTAAAAATAAATTCATATCTTTAGGAATTGCACTATAAAACAGAACTGGCGCACTTGGCGCGCGGAGACCACCTCGCGGTTACCGTAGTTTGTAGAGAGAAGAAAGATAGAAAATACTCTGCTAATAAAATGAGGTGTGCGTGTGTGTGTGTGTGTGGGTACATACAGAGTGAAGTCTTGCCAGCTGCGGATAAGCTCAGTAAGAGTAGAGCAAACGGCCAGTTGTTATACACACTGCGGCACATCACTCACACTTAACAAACCCTAAAACACTCCACACCGCATAAATATATACAAACTCGTCGAATACCTTTTTTAGAAACTCTATACATCATTCCCTTTAAGGAAATAGCGTTGGGCAAGATAGGCTTATGCTTTGGACGTTTGCTATTGGCTAATAGCATGTTGGATAAAATGAAATATTACTGATCTGTACGTTTTTGTAATGTCAGTTGTCAAAACTTCTTCGTTGATTTTGTTTGTGTATTTGGTTGTTTCTTGTGTTTCTCGTTATATTATTTGTTTAGCACATTGCATTAAAAATAGTTCTTATCAGAACTCGTTTAATAGCATATTCACGGAGAGGAGGTATTTTTTTTTCAATTTTGATATACAATTACACTTATTAACTGCTATTTCAGGATTATTACATCTCTGACATGGCTGAAGAATGGACTGTTGGGCAAGGTGGTGACCGTCTCATAAGCTCATCAAAAAACCCTCAAGGGAAACGCATCAGCAGTGGGCAAAGGTTAATGGCTTATAATTTATATATACAGCACAAACAAGTTAATTCTAAATCGGCAGCTATCAATCTAACCTCCAAGGAGCTACGGCTTGGTGAAGCAACCGTATGGAAAATTGTAAAAGAAGTGGAGGCTGTCGGAACTGTGTGTTCACCTCGAAAAAAAAAAACGAACGAACAACTTGCGAAGTTTTGGACGAAGATCAATAATCCGCAATTTGTACATTCGTTTTTCCTTCGCAATGAATTGCCAACATGCACTAAAATATTAAATGTAAATGTAATATTGATTTTGTAACAAAATTATTTTATCATACTTTTGTAGATCATTAATACTTACAGATGATGCCAGAATGGGAGAAATGCAGTAGAAACAATATATTAATGGATCGGAAAGATATTGTTTTATTGAGATGTCGCTACCTAAAAAACATCCGGAAGTTTCGTGCGTAGGGTAGAAAAATATATTATTTAGATGAGACCTGGGTTAACGCAAGTCAAACCAAACAAAACTTATGGAAAGATACAACAATTCTTTCGCTCTTACTGAGGGGATAATAACTGGACTAAATCCATTTGGAAAAGAGAGTAGAATTATAATACTACATATTGAGGGTGATAAAGGCTTTGTTGAAAATGGGTTGCTATATTTTCAATCGAAAAAAATCTCAGATTGCCACGAAGAAATGAATGGTGAAGTATTTATGGACCTACCCTTTTTGGAAGCAAATTACGTAATTGTAATGGATAATGCACCACATCATTCCATCTAGGCAAAAAGAATGCCAACGGATGCATGGAAAAAGGATACTTTAATTAATTGGCTTGTTTCAAAAGGAATTGCCTGAGGTAATTCATATTTGAAAGTTGAACTTCTGGAACTCGACAAAAGCTATCTAAAAAATAATCCGATACCCTATGTAATCGATGAGATGGTAGCAGAAACTTGTCGGACCATCTAAAGGTTGCCCCATAGAATTGCAATTTAAATCCAATAGAATTAGTATGGCTCCAAGTGAAGCAACATGTAGCTGCAAATAACAAGACCTTTAAAATACCAGAGGTAAAAGAATTACTAATCGAAGAACTGCAACGCGTAAATGCTGAAGCATGGACAAATTGCATCAAGAAATTGCCGAAGAAAGTAAGATGTATGAGCTGGATAACATCGTAGAAGATATGATAGAAGAATTTATTATTACCGCTAATACTCGATTATCATCGGAAATCTCCTCACTAAGCGATGTTTCCGAATTATCAACATAAAAAAAAGATATTAGAAGTAATTTGGACATTATTCTATAATTATGATAACTGTAGCTCTTTTTAAAAAAAGGAACCATTAAAGTGTCTCATAGAAGTCTATTTTGTATCGCAGTATGTTTGACTATGTGATTTATAATAAAATATAGGATATATCTGAAATAAAATTCTTTCGATTTTTTTGTTTGGATTATTGTTGTAGGTATAGGATACGGTGGCTTAAAATAGATTTAAGTTAAAAATACCCATTACCATCTTGTTGAGTAAAGAACTCTGTATACGTATTTCGGCAACTAAGTTGCCATCCTCAGCAGAAAACCACAAAGGAAAATAATGTCAGACGTAGTACTCCGAGGGCAATCCAGCTCATAGAACGCCACTATTAACATTCATGTTCATCAATGAAGGAGCTGGATTGCTCTCGGAGTGCTACGTCTGACATTATTTTCCTTTGTGGTTTTCTGCCGAGGACGGCAACTTAGTTGCCGAAATACGTCTACAGAGTTCTTTACTCAACAAGGTGGTAAGGGGTATTTTTAATTTACACTTAATAATAATAATAGTCCCCTTTAACAAGCCTCCTGGCTCTTAGGGGAAGACAGGGGTGGTCTGCCATGGTTATTAGCCTTTTCGGTACACTTGGATTAAATAAATTGAAATAAACGTAAACGTATATCTCTCCTTTTACCAAAATATTTGTCATTAGAATTTAGTGTTACTTTCAAAAAATTGACAAAGGTTATAATAGAACTGACATTTTACTTTCAAATTACCCGTCATTATTTAATGGACTTAAATTTTGGCAGTGTTATACGGACACCGATTGCAGCGCTATCTATTATATTCTTAAAGTGAATGGACTATAGTTACTAGAGATAATAAAAGTAAAAATAGATATACATAGGAAAGAAACCAGTACAAACCGGGTTATTATGGAAAACTCTAGCCACTGCTTCGAGCATGAAAGGACCGTGTTTAACTTTCCTTTAAACCGGCTAATCAAATTTCCTTCAAATAAAAATAGATTTGATGACGAGCTGCAACGTATTGCTCAAATAGGCCAATATAGTAGTTTCTCTTCTAACCTAATCCATAAGAAATTAAATAGGCTTAAGTATAGAGAACATACTAGAAGTTCCACAACTTTACAATCTTAAGAAAGCCTTAATAAGAAATTTATCAAAATTGTGTTTTACTACGCGTCCAAAAGTTTAAACAATATTTTTAGAAACCCAAAATTACATTTGCTTTACCTCTTCCAACACATTAAGGAATCTTCCAGTCAACACAAACGGTAAACCTGAGATCAGGATGTATGAAATTACTTGTGATGACTGCGATAAAAAATTATACAAAATAAACTTATAGAAAATCGAAGATCTATCGTTTTCTATCGCGCGAGAAATATCATTTTGATACAGTTTTGTTGGTTATTATTAGGTTATTACTAAGTTACTATTATGACCATCTATTTGTCATGAGATACGTTAATACCTTGAGATAACAACTTTGGCTGTATAGTGCCATTGTAAAATCCTTATGATTATGTGAGGCTATTTAAGTAAAGAAAAAAATATTAACTATAATTGGTTGTCCATAATAAAAGCAATAACCTTCCTACCAATTACATTGATAATATAAAATAGAATTTTATTTATTATATTCTATTCCTAATAAAGCCTTTGAAATAGCATCTGTTCTATAAAAATTATAAATAATCTGTAATTGCTTAGAGTGCAGTATAAACATATCCAAGAACAACTCGAAAACAGAGAGAAATAGAACTGAAAAGAACGAGATGAAGAAATCTGAGGGTCTACTGGTGTCACGACCTGTACCTCACGACCGTCCGAGGTGTGGGAGTGATTAAGCTTTATTTAAATCATTCATATGCAGACGACTGTCCCGCTGAATAATTTGATTCCCTCGTCCCGATTATGGTTTCGCCTTGGGACATCGCGTGCATTCGCCAACAGTTTGTCTACCAGAATGCTTACACACTGTCATCAGATTGTACACAACGCTGATTTATCATAAGTACTGCGGTGTGTTCGTACCCTATGTTACATGCATGTACAGGACGGCAGCATCTACATACCTGCAAAGCGGTACGTGCATACACAAGCGCAGATTGTCGTTTTGTTTTTAGCGAGAGGAGCGACAACGCTTTGCAACACCTAGAGGGACATTGCGGATGATTTAATCAATCTGTGAAGGTGTGGAATCTTCTATAACAGTTGCCGAAATAGTTTATGTCGTATGCTAAATTTCTAAAACTGAAGTGGAGGATTTAGAAAGCGATAATTTGTAGAGCAATATTGATAATGCGAAATAAAAATCCAAACCGGAAGGAATTATTGGAAGAGAAGTAACGGAGTACTCCTAATTAATAAACTGATATTCTAACTCCAGTGTTTATTTCATGGATTCAGCAGTGTATGGAAGAAGGTGACGTTCAATTCAATTACTTCTTTATTGCTAAATATTTTCAACACAAATAATATCTTCATTAGGGCAAAAATTTTTAATTATAATATCCTTACGTTAAATGAGCCGAGAAGCATGGTGTGTGTATGTAGGTTTAGAGAAGAAATTGCAAATTTTCCAAAAATGGTTACTTTTTACTTGCTAAATATATATATTGTGATGGACCGTACCTTTTACAAACACCCTATGTGTATCGTGGCGTCAAATAAATGACAAAGATATTTAATTATTCATTAATTCATTTAATTATTCACTTACTGATCGGAGTCATAATTATATAATTGTGCATGAAAGCACCACAATATCACATTATTATGGTAAAATATAGGGGTGAGCGCAATGGGTAGCGTCGATAATGACGGAATAATATATGCTGAAAGATAGCAATGTTTAAAGTAAAAGTCAGGGAAGGGAGTACAATGTTGATATGTAGTAGAGAAGAATAAAGAAGAATGTTTCATGGTGAAGAGAAGAGAAAAGACCTCAGAATAAAAGGCAAGGTATCCAAAAGTAAAAAGAGAATCTACAACTTAAGAAGATATGTCCAGAACGAATTAATATCCATGGAAGTATTACAGGGAAAGCAGTATGCAGAATGAAGAATATCATAAAGAAGAAAAACGGAAATTATTTTACAACGGCATGATTATTAGGGCGGAAGATAAGGAAGATAGCGAGGTATTGCAACTGATGAGAGGGGTATAACTAAATGTTAGGAAGTTCATAAAGGTATTTAAGGGAAAATAAATGGGATACATTTTTTTTGTCGACAAAGTTAAAGGGATAGTTGGACATAGTAATTACATATTAGATGAGATAGATACAAAAAGATCGATAGGGAAATACAATATAAAACAGATTTATAAATACAGCGAGACATAAATAAATAAAATATCAACAATAAAGGGAAAAATTAAATTATAAATTTGACAAAACATTTGGGAAATATTTCATAAAATGTTATAATTTAATTTGGGGAATTGTGATGGAGCGTACCTTCATTTACAAACACCCTATGTATGTATTGTGGCGTCAAATAGATAACAAAGATATTTAATTATTCATTAATCATTAAGATACTTACTGATCGGAGTCAACAGGTCTTATAATTTAAATGAGGTATCAGTTTAGGCAGGGGGGTGTAGAAGTTTTTTTTTAACCTTTATAAAAAAGGCATTAATCATTACTTAGAATAAATTAGGATTTCATAACAATTAGATATTGGAAATTAATAAGATGCATGTGTAAGAGTTGATGTAAAATAGGGTATGTTCCACTACGACATATTAGTGAAAGTGAATAAGGTAGGTTCCACCACGACCCATATAAATAATATAACATGTAATGTGGGTTTTTTATATAATCTAAAACATAATTAATAATTAATATAATAAATCAATTAGGGGAGATTTTACAATTGGCGCCCATTTCACATGATAAATAAATAATAATAATAGCAATTAGGGGGAACAATTAGGGGAGTTTTTACAATATATATTATATAGATAAAAACCTTTGCGTTCACCAACAGCACCAACGTATAATGTGATATAACCTAGCTACAATAAATTGTACATATAACGCTACAAATTACAAAAAAGGGTTTGAAAGTCTTTTACAAATCAATATTACGGATTCGTGCAAAAGACTAGACAGATGCAGAAACACAAAGGCAGTTTCTAGAGGTGTTGTAAGCGCTATGCGAAGAAGTACGGACCGTACATGACAAACAGTGTTATCCACGTAAGTAGGAGTGTTTTGCTACCATACAAGAATTCATGGCATGCAAATCAAAAGTACAAAAGTCATAATTTGCACAGACTAAAGTAATTGTTGGTTGCCTTAGGAGAAGAAACAAGAGCGGTTATTTGAAGAGAGAAGTAAGGAATGCCCATACAGGCAGAGGGTGAAACACATTCCTTATACACTGTAGGGTCCTAGTTATGATATTTATGAATTCATATGTAATTTTATCAAAAATTAGTTTTAATTCATTTATATAACAACTTATTGAAAACTCTACTTAATAACTATCATTAAGCTCTTGATAACCGTAGTCGAATGGGTATGAGTTCTTTTGTTACATGCACTTGATGTAACTAGGCAACCGCGATAACAAACACAATAAATGGCCGGAATTTTAAAAGTTTTAATCAAATGAAAGGGACATTTAATTTTGATGTTACTATGATAAGAATTGCTTAGAAAATACCTTAATTACCCAGATTGTGTGTAAATGCCTATATTCCACCATCTCCTTAATTTTCTTTTCCAATTTCCACAATATTCCTGGTCCAAAAATCCCATTTCTTTCCCTCCCCTCGTTCACACAGCTGCTTTTTAATAGCGGAGGACATAAATGGCCAAAATTTGTTTTAAATGATTAATTTAACAGACGAATTGCTTCATTCTTATAAAATACAAGCGACGCTTCAATGACAGCCCAATCGATCCCTCGATTCACTTCATGGCTACTGCAAGCACGACCATCTCTTTCTTTTTATTAGTAATATTATTCGTTTTACACGCTTTTCGGGTTTTTATTTTCTACGCTCGGCAACCTTGATGTATGATGTTGCCCCGATGTTCTTGTTCCTCCCAAATATTTGCCCATACCTTGATTTACCTTTTCTGTCTTGTGTGCTTGGTGTATGTGTTTTACATACACCAGTCTCATTGAAGACCTCCGGCTAGACTTACAATATTATTGTATTATAAAACCTGCAGATATCGAGGGCCTTGGGAATCGAGTGATTTAATAATCCAATTTTCGCGCCTAAATCTACCTACGAAATAAACGTTATTAAAATTTCATATAACAATATGTATAATACAAATAGCTGTTAATAGATCTGATAGTTTATAGAATATTTGTGAAATGAGAGAAATTAAAGCTGAAAATATGCATCAATCAGTCAGATAGTGGCCTTATTAAATTTTACTTGTGATATGATTTTCCAAAAGTTGCTTAGTTACAATCAATCTCATGTAACATCGGACCAAAATCCGACTAAATTATTACTAATAAATAAGTAAATTTTAATCACAAGTGCAATGTGTAACATTTTGACATTAACGTAACCCCTTGAATGTCACGCCGCAGAGTATAGGTAGACAAGGCTCGGAAACTCGTTATATCTATAGACAGGGTATACCTATGTGCTGCACGAGTTGATGAGAGTGACTAGACTGCCTGTTTTTGTAGCTCCTGAACCGATGTGGAGGGCCAGTTAAACTTGCAGCCACTTATAATTATAAATTTAAGAAAGGGTTGGCATTGTCAGTGAGCAAAAAAGTTCCCAAAGACCACGTATTCCAATATTGTTCCTATTTCCAAGTATAAAAAGATGTATCAAAACGAAATGCCGTTGTATTCAAAGCTATAAAATTCCTAACAACTATAGACACTTAAAAAGTAATAAAACCAGCTTAATTCAACGTGTCCCAGATATAACTGACCGGTCACTGCAAACAGTCGGGGACGTTTCGATTACCACATCCATTAAAATAAAGATATCCCATTACTAGAAAAATTTATTTCACTCCTTTCGTTTATAACGCGCTGTATACATACCTCAAACGTGTTGCCCTTCTTTATGTGTATTATTTTAATTTGTCGCCGATGGTGGTCCGAAACGGGCCATAAAAACGTTTTCTATAACACTTCGGTGCGGTTTGACACAAGGCGGCGTTAAAAATATCAATAAATTATCCCCGGAAAGCGGTTGCCAGTTATAAACATTCGTGTTGAAGCGTGATTAGGCCCAGCAGGGATTTTGTACTACCGTATGGACACTATACGCGCTCGACTTGTATACCGGTAAAGATTCAGGCTCGATATTCAAGCTCTACGGTCGCCGGATTATTTATTGTTTATAAAATGTATAATGAAATTGTTTTCTAGTATAAACGTATACGACACATGACAAGACGCCATTTAGTGTCTCCATTTCTTTTCAATGTGTATTTATGTATAGTCCGATTCCACTGTGCGTGTGGGTTTATTCAGAGTGCAGGTAAGCCGTGTAAGCGATAAGTAATGCGCTGGTTATAATTTCTTTCCAAGAGACGATATTGGACGTTTTAGGAGCAATGAAGTTATTTACATAAATACTTTTTAAAACTGCATCCTCGGAATGTACTTTGTAAAGGTAACGCAAGCATGTAAACCCACGGCTATGTAAGTGGGCATTACTTTTGCAAATGTCCCTCTTACATACTTCCATGATTTTTTTATCATTAACATGTACCTAATTCGCCAGCTATATTTATCACTAAAGAGACTGCAAAGTGTGTAAAACACAAGAATGCCCAAACTTGATGACAGTTGTATGCCGACTACGCCAACTCAATTGTTTCCAAAAATAAAAGTTCAATTATATGCAGTAAAATGTGCTATATCATTGAACAGCCAACTATCGTCGTCTGTGATACGTAAGTAAGATGGATACTATCTTTATTAGTATTTGTATGAATATACAGAAATGCACTGAATATTCAAGAGATAACTTTTAGAGAACGTTGCATGGGTGTCAATCCCAAAATTTTGAAATATGCAGGGACGGGGACCCAGAAGGGTTTCTAATGCCAAAGGCGGGGTGAAAGAAAATGCTCGCCGTCCTTTGTATGCATGTGAGTTTTGCTGTGACCACAGCTTGTTGTGCTTTCCGCCACCAGGCTATTGCCCCATAAGTGATATACAGCCAGTGAATTAGTTTTGGTTATAACCGCCAAGACTTCCACATATCCTGCAACAAGACCATAAGCTTTGCCTTTTTGGATACCTTTTCTAGCTGCGAATTACAGGTTAATGTCTTGAATGGTCCACTGGCTCCACTGTGTAAAGGGGGCTGTCTAGGAGAATGACCCCTCGGGTATGATTCTCACCTTTTCAATACTAGCTCTTAAATTTAAGTTAAAAAATACCCCTTACCACCTTGTTGAGTAAAGAACTCTGAATACGCATTTCGGCAACTAAGTT
>JARFOC010000480.1:473362-483739 GCA_031763485.1 Osmoderma eremita
GTTTTGATGGGACACCCTTCTCCATAACGAAACTCGATTTCCAGCATTAGCGGATTATATCTGACCCATTATTCCCCCAGGAAGGAAAACAAAATAATGTGAGAGAGAGATTCCGTCCGAATCCGTACCCCAGGATCGTGAAGATATCTTTTACATTGTTTGCACTTCGAGTGTACTATTACACAAAACGGGACACAAACACACCGACCGATATTCTTAAACATTTTCTCTGGACCACAATCGCCCAGCCCGAGATCTTTTGTGTCGGAACGTGTAATTACATTGTTGTGGGTAATGACTTTAACAGATTTATTGGCTACCTGAAACTTCAACACCTCCGGATAATGGACGACGACAAACCGTATTAAAATGCATTGCGTGCTATTTCACACTTAGA
Source organism: Osmoderma eremita (assembly GCA_031763485.1). Classification (NCBI taxonomy): domain Eukaryota; kingdom Metazoa; phylum Arthropoda; class Insecta; order Coleoptera; family Scarabaeidae; genus Osmoderma; species Osmoderma eremita. The sequence continues at coordinate 473,760 of JARFOC010000480.1, forward strand.
AAACGTAGATGAAGAAGGGTTTAGATGGAGCAAAAAAAGGTACTGATCCGGGAGATTGATACACAAAGTTGCCTCACACGTACGCCAAATTAATCCAAGAAAATTAAATATAAATTTGATCATTTTTTGGCGTTTATCTTAATATTTACACTTAACGAATTAAAGTTTGTTTTATTTTTTCATAAACAAAAAATGAATTTTATTTAATTGATCTTAAATGGTCTAATTAATTAACGCAATTCTATCTATATGCGCTAACTTCACCATATATACAGCGTATTAAAAGTATTATTAATATACGATAATTAATCAGAAACATGTTAATATTAACTGAAGGTTATCATATATTTAGTCACCTCCAAATATTTACTTATTGCTTTGTAAAAATAAATTTAACCAAGTACATTTGTACTGGCACCAAAGAATAATCATATAGTAACAAAATTGCCGGAAAATATACCCTATTATAGTATCTTCTAGCCGGTAAAAATAACCAATAACCTAGTATAATGGTTTGTATTTGATTGATTTCACAAAGTTTTAACTTGAAAATACATTACTTTAACCTAGTTGAACATTGCTTTCATCATTCTGAACTGGGAATTGAAAGAAATGAGACTGAACATCTAGAAACTAAGCAGTAATTACTTTGTGAATTTACGATGTGACTATAATTAGTTTGTTTCAAATTCGAGAACGAGGAAGGTCTACAAGTGAAATTGACGTTAGAGAAGTCATGTGAATTGAACCAAACTAGTCATACTTACCTATTTATCTGACTTGACCTAACCTTCTTAGTACGTGTAACAAAAAATATCGACAATTTCATAGCTTTATGCAAATTTTGTTGAATGCACAAATGCAGCTCTCAGACAGTAGTTCTAAGTGAAAATAGTAATAAACTCATTTGAAAATAAAATAATGATATTGGATATTGGATAGAAAACATGCCAAATTAAATGTGCGTTCAAAAATGATGCACAAATGCAAAAAAACAAATAAAAAGAAAGAAATGAACAAACTAAAAGTTATTCTAAATTCTAAACTTTCGGAAAGCTGATCTAATTAATCTTTACACTGACGATAACTGCACTGATTGGTCTAGTCTAAATATTAGCTCCAATCCTGTTGTTGCCTTAAATAGGTAAATACGTTTCATTCTACAATTTATTCTTATGTGGAAAAGCATGTAGCTAAATCTCCAATTAGCCCTCGTAAATTTCCTAGCTGGTATAGTAGCCATTTAATTAGGCAACTGAAGTTGAAAGGATTTTATCACAAAAAGTGGGAAAATATTGGGTCTCCTAGTTATCGTTCAGAATTTATGGGAGTTCGTGGGAAAGCGGAAGGACGTATAGGACATACTTGCTTGAAACTGAAAATGAAATTTTCACAAGTCCAACACCCTTTTGGAAACATGTTCGTGCAAGAAAGGCTGCATCTAGGACGGCCAGCTTGCTGATCCATAATGGTGTCGAAATATCTGATCCTGCTGAAATTGTGGAAGCATTTGCTACCACATTCTCTAGAGTTTTCCATGTATCTTCTGCAGATTCTTCATTTCTCTCTCCCTGAACATCTTTTGCCTCTCTTCTATTACTACACCGCAAGAACTTGTGTTTGCGATTTAGAGACTCAAATCGGATTTCTCCACTGGTCTTGATGATCTTCCTAATTTCTTTATACGAGATTATGCGTCGATATTATGAGAACCGTTAGCAGTTATCTTCAATTATCGTTGAAAACTTGCACTTTTTATGACTTACAGAAGCCAAGCCGAATTACTCCGGTTTTTAAGAAGGGTGATCGCCCTAACACAGATAACTAGAGACCCATTTCCATGTTACCTGGTTTTGGTAAAATCTATGAACATTTACTCTTTACTAAATTTTACACTCAATTTATAACTCAAATATCTGACCACCAGCATGGTTTCGTCGCGGGTCACTCTACCCTGACTAATTTAGTGTCTCCCACCCAGTTCACTAGTACGCGCCTTGACGAACAGCAGCACATTGATGTAATATATACAGATTTTGCTAAGGGGTTTGATACTACTGATCATTCCATACTCGTTGCTAAGCTATCTTCAATGGGTTTCGCTGCCTTCATTTGTCAGTTAATCATTTCTTACTTAGCCAGAAGACCGTGCTATGTTTCTTGCAATGGCTGTATGTTTAATAGTTTTGTTAGCACTTCTGGAGTTCTGCAAGGTCAAATCTTGGCCCCCTATTTTTCTCTGTATATATAAATGATCTCTTTTCGCAGTTGGATTGTAAGGTGCTTGCATTTGCAGATGACCTTAAAATATTTCCGGAAAGACTGTATTTTTTAAAATCTGATAAGCTTTTGGTTTGAAACTAATAAAATCCATCTTAGTATTAATAAATGGGCTGTGTCGTCGTATTCCAGGAAGAACACTGTCTTCACATTTGATTAATCCACCAATCCATACGTTATTGGCAGGCTTACCACCGTTAAAGATATGGGAGTCATATTTGATCCTGAGCTAGCGTTCCTAAGTCCAATTGATGACATATCTGAGGCTGCTTCTGGAACCCTCAGCGTTTTCATTCGCTCTTGCAAATACTTTTCCGATATGTTTACCTCAAAAGATTTATTTTATTCCCATGTACTATCTAAACTTGAATAAGAATCGCTAGTGTGGTACCCTTATTATGCATATTAATAGTTGGCAATTGAAAAAAGTTCAAAAGAGCTTTGTAAAGTATTTAGAATTTAAAACTGGTGGTTGGGTATAGTTAACGCCTCCAGTATTTCGTTACCAGACGGACACAGTGTATACCACAATTATGTATGTGTGTATGCAAAATATTTTTTTTTTATTCGATACCGATACTTCGTTTAATACCTACTTTAATTTCATATTTTTGTAATGTTAACATTTTCAGTTTTTTTTTTCAATTTTACAATTGACAATCGTAATTATTACAAGTTACCCATGTAATTATTAGTACGTTACTAGGGCGTCTATATTGGCATTTTTTGTTAATATTATATCCCTGCAGTATTCTCTTATTATAATCATTTTATAATAAAAAAAGTTGTAAAATATACCGGCAAGTTGTGTTAATTTTATCACAATTGTGTTAAACTTTACAATATATTTTTCGTGCCAGCTCTTAGGTAAAACCTTGCTCAGTTTATAAATCTGTTTAATTTTGTTAATTATCTTAATATTGTACTGCACCAGTAGTATATCTAATTTAAAATTACTTGGCGTGTGCATTGTTTATTTGTGGCTGATGTTTGAGAATAATTAATAATTAAAACAACCCCTCTATCTTAAAAATATGCATATTTTAGCAAAAAACAAAATTCTATAGATACCCACTGAGCTTCTAATGTAACCCCTAAAATATGCAAAGCAGCGTTTTACGATGTAAACCATCTCTTGCGAATAATTTGTTGCAAAACTAGTTTTTTATTATTACATTTCTTTTAAACGGTTTCTCCAAATTATATAGATAGATACACATAGGTGGGTTGAAGCAAAAGGAAACGTTCCCGTCCTTATGTTCAACACCCTTCCAACTGTAGGAAATACACCAAAAAGGAGACTATCCTAAGTGGAAATTGAAAATAAAACCGGATTCGCCTAACCGAATTCCCAACTTTATTTTCGGGACGTGGACAATGTCCAGTTTTAATCTGAGGTCATCCCTGATCTCATTATCCCTTTACCCCCTTGTTACAATGGCTTTTTAAATAGATACCAGGATGGCCAGAGGAATGATTAGACGACGCGTTTGTGAGAAAACCCTATGGTCATTGCGGGTTTTGGACTTGACCGGTCAGAGTTTAGCTATGGGAAACGAAATTTCACGGAAGGGCATTAAATATATGTATGTACAACATACTTACATCGGGGAGGATATAATAAAATATAAAGGGGAATAAAAATTGATAGAAATTTGATAATGATGATTTTAACGGTAGTCTTTCCGGTCGTATTTGTATTAAAAGCGATCGTATTCATACATGTACAATCTCGCTTAGAAATGTAATTTCAATATAAACAAAACTAGGTCCTATATTTACTTTGCATGGGATTTCTAGAAATTGTAAATAGTCTCTCTTAACACAATTTATGGATATTTTTACATCGATTTACCTACCGTGCCCGAACATTAGAATGGTACAATAACCCAATTTGAATTTAGGCTTGTGCATTTCTAAGTGCGATGTGCATAAAACCAAATTTCCCAAGTATTATTTGAATTTACTTTTTTCGATTACCTATTTGTGAATACGATATTCAGTTTGTTACTATTTTTATCTAACCGTAAGTAAAATAAGTGAAATGCCAGTAGAGAAGAAATGCCGCTTAGTAACTTAGTTCTAAAATCCTAAATGTACGCCTGTATAATTGGCAAATAAATTAACAAACAATTGTCTGTCTACACTTCTCTTACAAGTCTAAACTGAAGGTAGAACTGCAAAGGTAGAACTCAATTATGTTTTGGTCGTATTTTATATTTAGGGAGAAGCGCAGATTAATCCATCTGTGTCTGTAACAGCAAGGTGCGAAGCTTCATCTTATCTTAACCCATTCCGTAAGATTTTAAATGTTTATCAACGTCATTGCACTTTTTGTAGATATTATACTTAAAGGATCAACAAATAAGGGGGTTTTATGAGAAGATGGGGATGTAAAACAACAAAAGCAAAGTATGAGTGCAAAGTGCGTATACGTATTTTAAAAGCTATTGCCAAAGTGATCTTGCAAGGAATAAAATATCGCAGACAAGCCTTATTTTCTTTGTTTAAACTAAAGTATGTGAAATAACACACCATATGCCTGAGTATGTATGTCTTTCACTACTAAAGTGATTTTAAGTGTTTATATCGTTTTATTGACATGATTTCATGTGTTACTAATATTATTAACAAATTCATATGTTTCTTTACCTTTGTTTTCAAATAATTAATAGTTATGTTTTAAAATCCGATCAAGCAAATTCTTTTTCCCATTTAAAACCACATTCCTTCCGAATACAGCTTAAAGTAAAATTGCTTGCGGCTTCTGCGGTTTTTTTAAATAATTATAATCGACTATGTATACTGCATCTCCTATTTTGTCTCAATAAATATGTCAACATGGCCATATTATCCAGCCTATTAAATTAGGAACTAAAGGACACCCTACAGGCAGAGAAAAGTCTAAAACTGAACGTGAAGATCTGTCTATCAAAGAATAGTAAAAATAGTAAATGCTAAATAAATTCTATTGCCACATTACCATATTGCACAATTTATGGTTATGTTATTAAGATATATTTAGGAACAAATACATCGTTGCATTGCGTCTAAGCTTTTAAATGAGATATCATTCAATCCATAGTGTAATTTCCAAATGTTGGAGTTGGTGTTCCTGCGGGTAGGGGTTAAAGATATAGTGAACGTTTGTTGCTCAAAATATGCACCTCTTCCGCCAAAAATTTACGTGCTTTAGCGGTTTTGAAAGTATTCATTCTTACATATTGTCACCAACCGTAAGCGTTTCTGATTTCTATTGTTTCTTTTTCTGATTTCATTCTATTCACTTGGTATAGCTTCTCTTGTAGATTTTGATTTGTATGAAATAAGCAATTATTATTTCTATTAATTCAGAAAAAAAAAAAATAAGCATTTTAATGACACCATGGCTAACTATGACTTCCATTATTATATAAATAAGGAGTGCCATGGATTTTTAAATAACATTATTAGATTTTACATAAAAACCTGTACTAGAAACAGTTTTCACCTTTATTTTATCTTAAGGGGTTGTGAACATGCTTTTGGAGGTTTTCAATTCTTGTTGAATATCTCACAAACCGTGCACTGGATAACAAAGGTGATACTAGCATCAACTATAACTCTATTTTTTGAGAAACTTAGTCCGTTTAACCGATTCTGTATCTTTACTATTAAGAAAGTTACCCATATACGAAGATAAAAAATGGGCAGTCTGTATATACTGTTTCCATTACCTCACAAATAATTCTGTACTTTAATAATGATATCAATATACTTAAAATACACAGAAACATTAATGGGCAATTCCTCCTATCATTTGCCCCAATGCGTTTCAGTTTGAAACCTTATTTTATTATCTAAATACGGTGGCCCTTAAAGGTAAGCAGTTTATGACATAAAGTAGAGGTATGTGGCTCTCAGAGATTTTTAATATTTAACCACATTGTTGCTATCAGTATGTGTGGAACTTCCTTATACCACCAATATATCCCAATGGTGGTGTGTAAAACAGCCCTGTTTGCGTAGCAGCTATAAACTGCTACTGCTACGTTTGTGTAGCAGTTTAAAAAAGGTGCTACGTGTACCAGTTTTATTTACATAGCGATATATTGATAAACTTGTCAGATTTCCACAACTTTGCATTATAGTATGTTACTATCAGCTGTACTCTCTCAATATTTATCTATGTATATTTCGATCCGATTCTACTGGATCCAATAACGGACACCGGTATACGCGGATACACTTTTTATATAAATGTTCATTTGTTTAAAATCTTAAATCTCCGAAAGTTCTTCACCGATTGCTTTGAAATTTTGACACAACGTTGCATTCGAATACGCGCGTATACATGCAGATGTCACACCTCTAACAGGTAAAACATGTTTTTTTTTTCTTTTCAATTCAACCAGATTGAGCCACAGCAACACGTGGCCCGGAACAGCTAGTCTATTAATAAATGAAAGAAAATCATTTCTTCAAATGATAAGAACAAATTAGCATTTTCTATTAATTTAAAATGGTAGTTAAAGATATATGTATATAAATGGGTGATTGTAGTAAGTATATTCATTGCATCTTGTTTAGAATTTTGTTGCACGTTTTCGGCAAGCTGTCTCCATTATCCACACGTGTGTTTTATTGGTTATCTGTATCTAATACCCAATGCAAAGAAACAGTTTTCGAAGCATGATCTTTACAAACGTTTTATTCTTTATAGCGTTTTACTGTACACTGACTGCTTTAAATCAACATTCGATGTTTCGCAAAGTGATAAAACATTGCGTACTCCACGAATGTCTATTTGTTTACCACGTCAGAAAACTGCTATAGGCGTAGCAGTTTCTTTTGGAATTAGGTAGCTGCTACAAACTGCTATCCGTAGTTAAGAGCCACAAAATAGCAGCTTAGTTCGTAGCAAGCCATTACTACATCTCAAACAGGTGTTCAGGAGTTTTTGAATTTTCTGCTAGATTTATGCATAGATGGTAGACTGCATGCTATGCAAGACGAGTAAGCACGCACGAATCACACAAACCCTTTTTAATAGATATATTTAGGGCTCATAGAAATACATCAAGTTTTTTTTAAACCGCATACGATGACTGGATATAGCGTTTGACACATGATCTCGAAACCGAAGCGTTTTCTCCGTTATCAATCCGAATTTTCCAACAGTTTTAGTAACAGGCAAGTCAATATTACTAATTTGAATTAAAGCTTTTAGGGCATTACACTGCTCAATATTTCCAAAGATTATAACATGGAACTTGATAAGGTTAATCCACAGAACACATGCAGTGGAGATCGGCTATACAGTGGCCTGATCTGCATATAGCCCATTCTGATGCTTTGAAAGACTATTTGATCAATCGCTTAGAAATGTGCCTTAGTATAACTAAGATGTTCAGTGAACGAAGAAGTACATAATGGGGAAAATAAGGACTCAAACTGGTGCCCCGGGGTACGCCCCGCTTAAGTTTCAGCGGGGATGATGTGATATTTAATCTTATGTCCTTCCTGGAGCCCGACGCACCACCACTAAAACCCCGCATCATCAGAACATTTAGAAGAGTGGAGTGGTCTAGTTTCAAACGCAAAGATCTAGCCAGAACATGAACTAAACCTTGATAAGGAGCTCGGAGTATATCATTCGTAACACTTACTACCACGGTAGTGCGGCTGTGGCCAGTTCGATATCTGATGAAATTATTTCTCCAGATAACATCTGATACTATCAAGACTTGGTTGACTTGTAATTTTACTGAATTATTTCTACTTAATGTGTGAGCTCCTAACTAACCATCTAGCTTACACCTTAACGGTTTCTTATGGTTCTAATGGGTGATAAATTTATAAATCGATTTATTATATTAGTTTCTATGTTTGTGTTATCTATAATATTATTAATTATTAGGCCTAATCTTATTAGGATTTTATTAGGGTGAGATGGTTTAGGATTGGTTTCTTATTGTTTAGTAATTTATTATCAAAATGTGAAGTCTTATACTGCTGGGATATTAACAGCTTTGAGAAATCGTATTGGGGATGTGGCTATTTTGATAGCTATTGCTTGAATGGTGAATTATGGTAGATTTAATTATTTATTTTATATTGATTATATAAAGGAAAGTTATGAAATAATGGTTATTTCTGGGTTGGTTGTTTTAGCAGCAATAACTAAAAGAGCTCAAATTCCTTTTTCTTCTTGATTGCCTGCTGCGACAGCAGCTCCTACACCTGTATCTTCTTTAGTTTCTTCTTCAACTTTGGTTACAGCTGGAGTTAATTTGGTAATTTGGTTTAATTTTAGGTTATCTTCAGGATTAATAAGGGTTTTGTTATTTATTGGTACAATAACAATATTTATAGCAGGATTGGGGGCTAATTATGAGTTTGATTTAAAACAAATTATTGCTTTATCTACTTTGAGTCAGTTAGGCTATTTTGGATTTAGGTGAATATAAATTAGCATTTTTTCATTTGTTAATACATGCTTTATTTAAGGCTTTATTATTCATATGAGACCGTTAGGTTGCTTGGAAAAGGTGATAAATTTTGTTTTCCATTCTACATACAGACGAGGAATGAATTATTATTATTTTTATTACATATATTATATTTTATTGTACTATATTTTAAAGAATTTCTCTTCATTAGTAAATAGATATAAAATAGCATTTGAATATGTTGAATTTTGTGCTTTTTAAATTACTTAAAACAAGCATTTTTCATGTTTACGCTTACAATCTGGATATTGGAAAATATTTTTTGGCAAACCACTATATACATTGCAGATACACAAACTTACTTACATCACATAGGCATACATACACATTATTATTGCACAAACGTCTAACAGCTGTGCAAATCCCTCAGGTTATCCGACATGTCATCGCATATGCGCCGGCTTGTGTCTAAGTCTCTCGGAACTGATGTAACATTACGGCTTTATTGTGTCGTTGGTTTAGCAACGCGATCTGTTTTTGCATGCGCCGTTGTCCCTTACGGGTTCAAAGGGTGCGCGTGCATACAAAGAGCGGCGAGCGAATATGCAAGAAGGATAAGGCAAAGAGGTTGTTATGTTGTTTGCTCGGTTGTGGGTGGCTGGGATATGCGAGACAGCTTACCCCAACACAGATGTTGTTATGTCACGTTGCACCGTCCTCCACTGACGAACATATTATTTCTATTTGCGTTTCTGATATCTGCGGGCGAATATGCCGTCCAGAATTTTGGGGTTAAAACGTATTATTTGATGAGGAATTAACATAAGGCGTTGGAGAGACAAGCTGCAATATGTCGTTCGATGGATCGTGAGTAATACACGCATCTGAAATAGTTTTATTTCCGTCATTGCGGCTTTTAATTCCATTTTACCTTTCGTAACCGTGACATAAGAATGGAACAGCGCAACAACAACCCGTCCGCACCAGTGTTTAGTGGGCTATGTTGGGCAATTACTATCAGTATTAGTTTTCCTTCTCTTTCCTCCTTTTCCTTCTGTTACAATACAATGACACAGCAACCGTGTTATCTTAAGGAACAATCGAATAAAGCAAAGATGCGTAGCGTAGTTCTTTTTTCATTATCGATTTTATCCCCGACAGAGTTGCGCTAACTCTATCTTATCTGTGGCAGCGATTCGTTGATTGAGGAAGTCTATTGTTTCGTTGTTTTAGGCGACTCGAATGAATAACCGGAAATTTGGTTCGAAC
>JARFOC010000480.1:515052-530510 GCA_031763485.1 Osmoderma eremita
TGATAGTAATACCATGTGCAGAAGAGACATTCTGTTGAATATTATCATTCTCTGTGATAGTGATATTGTTTCTTTTCCGGTAAAACTCACACTCAAACTGTGAACCTTTCCCAGAACATCCAGGCAGATTAACGTTCTTTCTCTGTGCAAGCATATTTCCGACATCAATCTTATTTTTTATGGAAGATGCAACGTAGTTTTCAGCAATAGCCGAAATTTCCAAACATATATGTGTAGCACTGGACCTTCTAAAACAATATAAATAAACAGTATAAAGATGAGGATCCGGTAAACAAAGAAAACTAGCAATTTCTTTAGGAATATTTCCTATAGTGTTAATACCAATAGGGCTATTAATTAAATAGCAATGACGATAAGTAAGAAAAAAAACGATTGTATGTAACTGCTTTAGGCCAAGATAGTTATATTTTTTTTATTAGTTTCATGCAGTTTACATCAGTTACTGCAAACATTCTAGGAACATTGTTTTTTTGTCAACTTTTGGAAATAACCTAGAATATAAGCTATTTCCAAAAGTTGATAGAATAAAGTTAACACTCACTTTCGTAACTAAATATATTCATATCATTCGCTTCTCTTAAAAATTTATAAACGTCTTCCCCTTCTAAAATAAATTTTAGATTTTTCTGCTGGATAGCCTTTAGGTAGCCGCTTTAGTAATGCTTGAAGCTTCATATATTTAGATATGTTCATATCTCTGTATATTTAAACACGATCTTAACATCGAATAAATTGACCATAGTGATGAAAATATATAATTTTTACGTAGCATTTCGAAGTACGCAAGTAAAATGTTTTCAGAAATACGAAGAATCCCTTTTTCTTTGCACCATTTTTCAAAATTTTGATACCGCTTTTCTCCGGGAGTAAATTAGTAACTGCAGTTTCAGCAATTTGCCGTATTTCTGGTCTAGTACATGAAAAACTTTCAGAACACATTTTGAAATAATTTAACAATGAAATGTCAAATTAATTTGTCAATTCTATCTATTTGAATTTTACGCCAAACTAATGCGCATGTTACCAACCGCCACAAAATTTCCCTTATATTATCAAATTTGTCTCTTTTTGTTTTCACAAATACAGGAATTAAAAAAAAACTAATTGCAAAACATAGCCTAAAAAGAAGTTTCATAAGACATTGCAGCACTCATTCACTATCCTTGAATTGGTACTTTCAACCGTCATTATGAAACTAGTTTTTTGATATACTATATTAGACGCAAAATAATAACTAATGTTATTATTATTTTCAGTTACCGTATCAACCGAGAGTTGACTTTTTAGTTAAAAGTACTATTCTGGGACATTTAGTAGTCAAACAATCATAGTAAGCTCTTATAACAGCACGAATATTCTAGCTACCTGAAAAGGAAGATTTACCAAAAATATTACTCTTAACACCAGACTATTTTGTTTTTAACTCAAAATTACTTCCGATTAAGCAAATAAAAGAATTATAAGTTGCTAACAATTGCCGTGAACTATAAATCTCAATATCAAGATAAAGTCTACGAACAATTCTATTGCGATTCTTATTTTTTTTCTCCTCAATTTCAATTTTTTGATTTAAATGAAGGAATTATTGACCACGCAATATTAACGCAAGCACCTATATGCATCGCAGCAGTATTTTAATTCATACAATTGCTTCATAGGAAATTACCAACATGAAAGCAAATTACTAAACATCACTATACTTGTACAATGTTAAAAAAAGACAACTAAATCCCTAGGTATGCAAAGAAATATTTGCATTACTTTGGGGTACATTATGTTCCTACTAAATGAAGCAGGGCATTCGTCCAAATATCTAAAAGATATATTGCGAAATCCCACGTAAAAGAGAAAACCTACAAAGCCATTATATATTTTAGGGGTTTACAGTCGCCCTGTTCTATTGCTTCCTAAACACCGAGGTGCAGAATACCCTCAAGCATCACCTGGAAACCTGGAAGACTGCCAGATCTTTGGGGCAGAGACGATTGCGGTCTGAGAGTAGAAGTAAAGACTGGTCTCCGCGCTCCAGAACCGAGAGCATACGGTAAGTAAGGAAGCATGTTTTATTTAACTTTTACATATGTTTACGCTTGCCGGTTGCACTATTCCGAGCCATGTTTGTATGAATACGAGACGAGAGAGGTTAAACATTAACCTGTGGTAACGTTAACTTGTAACCGAAAATTCTAATAAATTTTGCGATAACACAATAATCTTTAAAAATACTCATAAACTATTTTATGAACGTGGGTAATAAAACGTCGTGTTTCGGAAATATATAATATTAAAAGTATTATACATATCTTCTTTCAAAACTTTAAAACAATTGATTCGCTTCAGAGAAGAAGGATGCGTCACAAAATATACTCAACAAAAATAGACTAATCACCAAATTCTTTCTTTTCAACCTAGAGAAATCTTCGAATAACGTTGTTTCCGCAAAGCCTTATTAATTAAACGTCATAATTGATTAATTAAGTATTACAAAAAATAGTTTTTGAGCTATGCTTAATAGATAAAAAGCAATACTTATACAAATTATACATACAAGGTGTGGCAAAGTCGGATATATCCGTTTGGGCCCTACTTTGTTTTTGTTATACATTAATGATCTGCCAGCAAACTTACTTCAAGCACAACAAATAATATTGTACGCGGATGATATCAGCATTCTTATAAGCTCAAAAGATGTATCTGATGTGCTAAGAAAAACTGAAAATATTCAAAATACAGTTGATGCATGGGTGACATGTAATCATTTAATTATAAATAAAGGAAAAACAAAATTTCTTCATTTTCACAATAAAATATCAGTTGACGAATTTCAACTTAATCAAAATGTTTGCAGTATTCATGCTTCAACCAAATTTTTAGGCTTAAAATAGTAAAAATAAAAAAATACCCTTACCACCTCGATGAGTGAAGAACTCCTGGATACGTATTTCGGCAACTAAGTTGCGATCATCAGCAGAATCTACCAAGGAAGATAATGTTAGACGTCGCACTCCGGGAGATTTGCACCACAGAGAACACCACTTGAATAACACAGTATTATTTTTTATGTTGGCCCAGCTTTATAGCAAAGTGACATTTTTTTCAAAATTGTCAAAACTGAATACAGGGCGAGTCAAAACTTAAATACATTAATTAATTATTTTAATTAGATCACCCTGTATTTTATATTATAAAAAGGAAGATTGGTATAGGTACTTTCATTTTTATTAAGCACTCTCTACAGTCATTAATTTCTAAGATATTTTAGAGTAAAAATGGGCTTTTTAGAAAATATTTTAATATAACGAGTTAGTCATGGAAAATGAGTTAAGTGCAAGACGGTCTACAATTTTTGTGAATGACTTTTTCTGATATCTCATATAATAACGGATGTTCAGACTTCTTATATACAAATTTGGAGAGTACTATATAATACCACACAGTACAATTTAGGCGCTGCAGAAGCAAACACGGCCCGCGTCATTTGACATGTGGTTTATACAGTGTGTCCCAAAAAGTTTTATACAAATAGAGAAAAAGTTTATCTTACATTTCACAAAAAAAAAATTCTTGATAAAAAGCTCTGCATGACTTGTAGATCCATAATTAAGTAGAAAGTTTTTATAACAATGGCTGGAATACAGGGAAAATCAAAATCATGATTTGTAGTGAGAGTAAAATACGTTCAAACTGTAGTGGAGAGCAAAATGTTCATTGAAATTGTTATTAAGTATCAAAAAATTATGCCCACTTGTAGATTTGTGATTTTCCCAGAAAAAAATTACAAGATAAGTATTAATTAGATTATTTATTGAATAAAGGAATAAGCCATGATAATTATTAGATAACCTCCTTATCAATTTATCAACAATGAATAATACGCAATTAATAAATTTTATTGGGAACATTTAAAATTACGTAAATGCTACGGAACTTCAACGTATCCACCGTCCCTTTCTAAACAGGTGATTGTTCGTTGATTAAATTCGTGTATGACATTTCTAATCACATCTGGAATTACAGCTTTACATGTTTCTCTAATGAGTCTTTCAAGATGATCAACTTCTTGAAATGGCCTCTGAAGGTATACCTTTTCTTTCAAGTAGCCTCACAAAAAATAAGTCTACAGGAGTAATGTCCGGCGACCTTGGAGGCCAAGGAAACTCCATGTACCTCCCGATCACTTTACCGTTAAAAGTGTGGAGGAAAAAATCCATCAAACAATTTCCTAAACAAATTTTACATAACGTTACTGATGTCAAGTATTATACAATCGTAAAATAATTAAAAGAAAATCGCTTAACTAGTAGTTTAAATGAATATGTCAAGGTATACATCCTTTTTCATCCAAACGCCAATATCGATTCATTTTGTTTATAATGAATTGAGTAACGGGAACAATATTTGTGACTGCAGAACTATCCCGAACAACACCCTGCACAGATACCCTGAGTATCTGCTTGACAACAGGAAGGACTGGGCGTTGGAGAAGGTCCGCCTACAACGCCCAGTCAAAAAACAATTCAAAAAACAAGCCAAAAAACAACCCAAACTAACATAATTAATATACATTTCAATCATTCCACTTTTACTTATTCCACGTAGTTTTTTACGCTGACTATTGTGAGCGTGCCTAATGATGACTCTTAGTCGAAACTAGTCGCACGACACACAGTAAAAAAACCAAATAAAATTATGAAAGACAATACCATCCAATTTTTTATTTATCAAATAGTCACAACCTAATTATCGGCAAATATACATATAAATTATGAGAATATTGCATGTGTTCCTGAAGAAGGAGGCAGTGTTGTTGACCTACATCGAAACCGGGATGTGCGGGTTGCCAGTGTTTCCTTGTAAGTAGAAGGAAAAACACTTGTTGTTATTGGAATATTAATTAAGGTAGTTAAAAGTTTTCCAAACGCATGTCTAGCGTCTCGCAACAAAAAAGAAACAGGAATTATTGTCATCACCTGCAGTATAATTAGCCGGAAACTTTGATAAGATTTTTATAACTTCATCTACAGATACAGGGCGCAATGTAATGAAGAGTCGAAGCACGAAAGTGAATCAGAAGTAAAACTCGTGTAAAAGAAACTCGCAAAAATATAAAATACGACTGGTGCATTACAGAGCTCGGAACCCCAAAAATGCAATTATTATATCTTCAAATTAAAGTAATGATCTAGATATTAAAATTTGCGCGTTATTGGAAAAAGTGTCAGTTATTGGACTGTTTTAAAGGTAGTCAAGAGCATTCATTATTATAAAATACATACCTCCTAAGAAATTTTCGGTGATGGTCATTTCTTACGAATAGAATTTTGGGAAATTTTATGAATAAATGAGGAACGTTTCTTGTTTACCAAAGAATTATTTTATTTGCATATTCATCTAGACAGAGTTATTGCTCCTGTGAAAATTTACATATAATGTGTTAGCCTCAGCTTATGGGAACTCGATACATGGTTGCCAAATCATCGAATCAGCTGTACATTTTTACTTCCAGTTCCATTATTTGGGTTTCTGACAGTTAAAATGCATATTTTGAGGAAAACAGTACAATATAAAAAAAACGTAATTTTTTTCATTCAAGAATCAGTAAAAGAGCCCATAATTTTATTTATTATTACTCAGCATTAACGTAATTTACATTTCGAACATTTATTTAGGAATTGGGGTATTATAGAATTTATTAAATTTAAAGAAAAATATATAATCCTTTAACAAATAATAGTTTCCACTTTTGTAACAAAAACAGCTGGAATAATACAAAGGAAGGAATAGCAATTACACACACATATGTCTTATGTGAATTTTTTAAGTCAGTCGATGAATTAGTTTGATCTTCAGAAGATGACGAATCCGTTATATAAACAATAATGTCTTTAATGTCATCTTGCAAATTATCCACTATCCACGTTTTCTTTTCAACATTTTTTACATGTTTGATGTAGTTTTGCCAATTATCAACTGTTACAGTGCCTATATGCTCTTCGAATTAATTCCTCCATATCTTTTACCTTAAATGTGGTATTATTCATTTTTATACAGTTTTTAATTTGTGCCTATACCATTTCAATGGAATTTAACTCGCAGTGATGAGGTGGTAATCGAAGAACTTCATGACTTTTTTCTTTTGCAAGTTCGTCAATCTTGCTTTCATTGCGGTTCAATTTCTGACACGCAAAACAGCAAGTCCCTTTTTAGCATATCGTCAGTGGTTGGTATTTTTTCTAATTTGATATATGTATATTACAGTTCGACCTGAAATAATATATGCCTTTCCTTTTTTTGTTTTTTTTTTGGACTTGATGGTGAACCGGTATGTTGCTCCTGTTTTATATTATATATTGTACGCTCTGAGCAACCCTAAGCTTTACTTGCTTCTTGAACGACAGCACTCACAAGCAGATTTATTAAAATAATTTAAAACATTTGTAATCACACACTACTCCTTGAGGATAAATTTTTCTCCCTTACGCCGTTTTCTCCCTACAGCCTCCCTTAATGCAGTGAAAACCGTAATTAAATGTATAGGTTATAAAATTTATAAAAATCAAGAAGAATATCCATGTTATCCTGCGCAAGCTCGAAAATGATAGAACCGTACCGAAAAGAACTGTTTATTCAACTGTATATAAACAAATTAACGTGGAATTTGATTAAAATTATTTAAAAACTACGACGATGACGATTGACAGCAGTTGACGCTAATAGACCGACAGATAGGGGATTGCCGACATATGTAAATAAGTTGCAACACAGCAATTGGAAGTGAAGATAGCATTAATCACAGCAACTAAGGATAGTAAGAGATAAAAGTTGCTATTATATCCTATACTGCATTGGAGGTTGAGACGATCTATAGAACTATGCGCATGTATACTGTTAAAGCTTTTCCCGTCGATTCTAATGCTACAACGATCCGGAATTAATATGATCCACATAACGTGTGAAATAGCAGGCAGGCGCTTATTATTATTCGCACCTTCTTATAGAGGAGCACCCAGATCATAGTATTGTATAACCATTACGGTCCCTTCCACACTGTCTAAGGATATCAAATGTAAAATTTTTGTAGAATGTACATATGTATGTCCGTCAACAACAGATTCGCTTATAAAAGGTAGCCACATAAGTGCCTGTATCTGATACTCGAAATGAAAAAAATTCCGCATTCGATTGGGTCTTAGGTGAGAATTTCCATTGAAATAGATACTTCACGTGTTCGTTGCATGGAAACTCGCAATGCATTATCCCAGACAGTCTGAAAGCGTATTCGTCCGGTATTGTACTTTCTCCCAGTTCTATAGGGTTCCCTAACAGATGTTAATTTCACAGAAGTACGTTCTAAATATTCAATGCAGTCCAAGTACTTTTTCATGCGTAAGTACTTAGAAAAGAGAATATTGGATTGATTGGTATTTATTTTCGACGAAATGAGATTACTTCAATAAATGTTGAACAAAGCTCCTTGTAAATTCTATTATAAAGTAAACGTGATAAAAGTTGAATTAGGAAAAAAAAATTTCGTTGGAGATATAAATTTAACATTCACAAAATGGGAAATTCAAAACCTGGAATAGTCTAAGCATAATTAACTTACTTTAAGAAAAA
This sequence comes from Osmoderma eremita, assembly GCA_031763485.1. NCBI lineage: Eukaryota > Metazoa > Arthropoda > Insecta > Coleoptera > Scarabaeidae > Osmoderma > Osmoderma eremita. Next base: position 522,691 of record JARFOC010000480.1, read on the forward strand.
ATATGCTAAAAATTTTACCCCTGCGTACCCCGCAATACTACTATGTTAGTGTATGTATAATTAGCCTTCTGTTTGTATCACAAATGTTTATGAACCTGGAGAGAGATAGTCGACCACATAAGTAAACGACCTAACTATCACCCAGGCCTATCCAAATACATTTTGATTTACTCAACAAACAACAATGACATCTAGGAACCTCTCTATTCTATCGAAATTCTCTGCCTGTTGATGCTGTATAAAACGGTACCTATTCTGTTGTATTTTCATTGCAATTACTAAACATTTTTACCTGCGTAACTTTATTATTCGTTTTGTTAGAGCCCGCCTTTTCTTCTTCATTCTTTATGTGGGCATTGATCTGTTAATTTCCCAACGTTTCTCTCACCTGTTTCGCATCCGTTCTTGTGAGGTATACTATCTCTATATCTTCTTGGAGGTATTCAAGTTGGTCTTCGGCATTCCACTAGTTTACCCTAAAGTGCCCCTCGAATTAATTGGGATACATTAATTACCATAGATCGTCTCAACCTCCGAATGCAGTACAGAGCTTATGAGAATTCGATACACGGTTGCCAAATCGTCGAATCAGCTGTATATTATTACTTCCGGTTCCATTATTTGGGTATCTGACAGTTAAAATGCATATTTTGAGGAAAACAGTAAAATATTTAAAAAACATAATTTTTTTGTGTAAGAAAGAATCTTTGAAAAAGCCCATCCTTTTATTTATTATTACTCAACATTAACGTAATTTACAAGTTTGCAAGTTCGTCAATCATGCTTTTATCATACTGCGGTTTAACTTGTGACAGGCAAGCATATCGTCAGTGGTTAGTATTTGTTTCTCACAGAGCCAATCAATGATATTGCTTTTACTCCATTCTGCCCTTGGAATTTTTTCTAATTTTCTGCAGTGATAGGAAGCATTATCACGAACAATCTCTGACTTCTGCGGTATATTTGGAAGCAATTTCTTAATAAACCAATCCTCCTATGTGTCTGAATCCATCTCATGATGAATATTAGCAGTGTTTTTCTTACTGAGAAATGTATATTCAGCACCAGGAACAAATCCGTTATCATCACCAGCGTGAACTAATGCAAAACATAATACATACCCCTCAAGGTTTGTGATAACGGTAAGAGGTATAGAAAAAGTTTTAAAACAAAAATTGTTTGTTTGAACGAAGATAAGGAAAAAAAAGTTGAATACATCAACAATTTATTACACAATTACACAGGTTTGGTATTAATAATAGGTAATATGATGGCGTAATAAATTTATTTGTTTTTTTTGAAACTATTTTGTTTGTTTTACCATTTTTAATTGTAATTTTCCTTAGCTTTGTCGATAAAATTTGTAATTTTCATGACAATAAAGCACGTTATTATTATTATTATTAAGCTCTCTTAAAATTCCAAACCCAGTGTCGTGATGGTTGAAAATTCCCTGAACCAATGTCTGTGTTACCTTATAATGCCCATCGCTGGACGTCCATTCATGGATAATAGCATCCGAATCAATACTATTTATTATTTTAATTAATTTTGTTGGTATTCGTAGATGTTCCATTATTATTGGCAACTTCGAATGATCCTATGAACAAACAAATTATATTTATAATATTTCTTGCGAGCATTTTAAACACTACAGAACTGCTACACGATCAAATAATATCTATTATTAATTCCAAGTGTGATGAACTGTATATATACTAGTTCCTATTCCGGATTATTAATCCGAAATATGTTTACCTGTCAAAAGAAATACATGTAAAAATGGTGATATATTGAACTCTTATTTGCTTAATTATCCGTACAAACAATTTTTGTCTTAAAACTTTTTCTATACCTCTTACCGTTAGCGAGTTATGCGCATAGACAGAATGGGAAATTTTCCATATGGAGCCACTCTTCAACACAAAATAAATTCGATTAATTCGATCATGGGGTTAACAGTGGAAATCCACCTCTTCCCGAAATACATGTGGATCAATTTATTCTGAGGTGAGGAGTGATTCGATGGTATATTTAATTTAATTTTAATTTCAAATTTGAATCTTTTAATCTGAAGTTATTGTAAAAATGCTTATTAAAATGCCTTACACATTAAGGTTTGATGTATCAGCACATAGACGTTTTTAATTCTCTAATCTAAATATCTAAATGTGTATTGAAAAACCATTACAATACACTATACAGCCGCACAAGCATATGCAATTCCACTTTCCTCTAGACTTTCCAGAATTGTTTTAGATTTTTTTCAATTGCTATAGTGGCTATTTATCTTGAATTAACCGATTACGTGCCGTGTATCGATGAATGTTTGTTGTCATCCGTCAGTTGCCGGCATAAAATCGGGATTGTAATTCAAACTACGCAGAAATAACGACCAACTCGAAACAGGAAACGTCGGTAATTAAAAAGAAATATAATTCGGCTGAAATGGAGGTTGGGGCGGCTTGGATATTCTACGTACAGTTCCCGTTGTGACGATAACTGCGTAAGTAATCACCGTGTATGTAATATGTTGTACGTACGATTAATGCATGCGCATCGCGTCCACTAGCTAAAACTGAATGGGTAACGCGCGACGATCATGGCCGATAAAATAAAGCCGATAAATTACTACTTTAATAAGTGCTTATTTATATCTAATGAATGCTATATGCTGTAATTCAATAAGTTGTTTTAAGTCATTACTTTGCTGTTTTCTCGTACAGGAAAAACGTTAGAACCATACCAACGTACAACACCGTTTTCAAGCTATTTTTAAATAGCTAAACGTAATTATAGCAATTTAGTGTCAACTATGAAGGTCATCCAAACGCAATGTCTCTCCATAAATATGGTGTCATGGTTTTTACTGCAAGGAATAAGGTTTCAATAGCAATTTTCTCTAGTGAACACCACAATTATTTTTCCTCAATATTACGTCTAGCCATATGTGAGTTTTAATTTCTATAACTCAATTGAGTTATTTTCAGCTTTCAAACTCCCCTTAATATTTCAACGGATAGGGTTCTTGGTATAAATAGAAGATACGGTGGCTTAAAAAATAAAAGTAAAAATACTCCGAAGAAGAACGGATTTCGGCAACTAAGATGCCATCCTCAGCAGAATCTCCGAAGGAAAATTTTCGTGGCACTCATCATTCATCAAGGTGGTTAAGTTATTTTAACTTTTATGATAGGGCTCTTAGCTCCAGTCTATGGTATGCAATATCGGCGTAGGTAAACCAAAATAAAAACCAAATTGAAGGAAAATCTAGATGAATTCTAGTCTTATCAAATACCACATCCTTTCAAATATTTCCAAATATGATGGTGCTAATGATCAATGCTCATATTAAGTGATAAACATTTTAAGTAGTTGTTAATCATTTTGACCATCTACGTGAAGAGGTTACCAGCATGGAATGGGTGTTGGATTAAGGAAGATAAGAATCACAAAGGAAGCAATATTATTAAGAGACCTTCAGCAAAATAAGTACCATTTAAGACAAGCATAAAATAACATACAAATACAACGAATTTGAGCACCGAACGAGATTTTAGTAACCCAATGATTGTCTTCCAAAATGGAATTATCATAAAACTAACACCCTTTATATATTTTTTTAGTTAGCGGTCGCAAAAGCCTTAAAAGATCTATTTGATTAACATTATCCTAAAGACGATAGTGAAGAGACTTCTGAAACTTCAGACAAACATCCAGTCATCTTGCAGATGTAATGGTCTGGCAATCACATGATCTAAATCCAATTAAATACCTGTAAATATGTGTTAAAAAGACAGAAAAGCCTTCGAATTCTTAGCAATTATGGCAGGTTCTACAAAATACTGCATGGTGTTCTATTACCTTCAAAAGTTGACAACGATTAGTAACGCCATGGCGCCCAGTAGATGTCTGGATGTTATGGAATCTAAATGACAACGCACAAACTACTAATCTATATATCCTATTTGTTTAGCTTGTTTCATACATTCATTTTTTATATTTTATGGAATGAATTAAGAAACCGCTAGTTTTGCGAATAGGCAAAAGTTTATTTTGCGAGCGTAGTAGCGTTAGTAGCTTCAATTGCGACAGCAATATTGTATTTCTGATTATTGACTCAATACAAGACAAATATGTTTAGCATCAAGTTGCATAGAATTTGGTCGCTTTTTCCTGTTACTACAGCGAATTTTTACCGCACTGCTATCTTCATGCTCACATCCCTCATTGAATTTGTTTAATATCAACATATTTATGTAATTTTTACGACTTTATGAACTCTACTAGCTCAAATTAGATATCACATCTATTTCCAGGGAACTTATTATTAATATATATCTAATATTGTGAATAGTAATAGTAATAATCTTTATTACTAAAAAAAAGAATGCAAATAATACATACACATATAAATAGAGAATGCCGATAGAATAAAAATCAAAATATAATGTATATAATACAGTATTAGCCTAAGAAGGTGGTAGTTTCAAAATCAGTAGCTGTTTGTATGAGAAGAAATACAAAAAGGATCAGAAAAGAGTTTATTAGTGTTCGTGCTCATTTGTGCAACAGAAGGTTTCATCAGTGCATTTCTTCGCTCCGTTGGTATGAAGAAGGCATCGGTATATCTAGTGCCACATTTTGGTATATTTATCCTTATAAGTGACATTAGTTGTGATGCGTCAATTTTATGGTCCATCAACTTTATCAAGAACACTTGATGTATTTTTTCGATTGGAAAGAGAGAAGTTAGATTCAGAAAGTACAGTGCTGCAGTCCGTTCTCCGTACAGGATTGATATGAAGCTGAAATTTTCAAAAATATTTCCTGAACTCTTGCCGGCTGTAGTTCTTGATAAATCTAAACGGGAACTCAACGAACTGACGCATACTCTAGTTTAGGACACACCAATTCTCAATACAATACTTTCTTGGCATTCAAATTTGAAGATCCTCTGCAAGATCTTATTATGAAATTGAGTGATTGCGACGTGATTTTACGAATGGCAGGTGTGTGACTGAAGAACTGTAGGCGCAGGTGAACAAAATAGTGCACCCAAATCCTTCATTTCCGTCTGGCGATGGATAAGAAGATTAACCAACGCATATTGGAAAATCAATATTGAGAATCAATTATTGTAGCATATGTTATTGCCGCACATTTGTGCACACTGACCTTAATGATATGGTCGTTTGATCATCTCTTGATAATCTATAGCTCCCCCGGCAGAGCTACACAATCAGCAAACGATTTAACCTTCGTAAACATCTTTACATCATCCGCAATGGTATTCCAACTTAAATAGCAAATCGTTTATGTAGACGTTTAACAGCAAGGGTCCTGAATTTGACCGTTGTGGTACCCCGGAAATGGTATGGAAAAGGACTCAAAACCATTATAACAGACATAACACGAACGATTTTCAAGGTAAGATGCAATCAAATCGGTGATGACGGTTGAAAAATCGAAGGAGCTGAATTTTGATGTTATTAAAAGGTTATTATGAAAAATAAACTCCATTCTATAGTTTCACTAAATAAAATTGACATCAAATAAAAATGTATCAAATATTTACATTAATAAGGCATAATTATGGAATACCGCTACTGTTATTTTTATCAATTGTTAAAACCAAATAAATATTCGTAGATATGTATCTTGTATTTTCAACATCAAAAAAATGTCGGTATATATTTTTGCATTGTTGACTTATGTGTAGATGTTTTTTGGTAACTAAACAACCACCTCCGCACAACGATAATCTAATTAGAATGCCTTGCTTTTTGCCTCAATTCAAATAAAACATTCAGATTAATTTTCCTATCTTTCTTCCACAAAATTACTCACAGAGATTTAATAAAGTGTCATCTCTGTCACGGATAAGATGACATACAGCTCTACGAGATGATACCGTCGTTGCAATAATTTCCCACTCGTAATGCACTTACCCGAGGATTTATCGTCGAGATAATCGAGAACGGCCGCTCAACCCGGAGCCGATAAATTCACGTGAAAAATTATTTCGAGAATAAGTCTGACCCAGATCTTTCCGTTCAATTTTGCCAAGAGAATATTTGAAATCGATTTTTAAATTCACAGCGGCACACGATAATACAGTAAATAGACGTTATACATATGTACATCTATATAGATGATTTATCCCACAATGTAATCGCACAATCTCTCCGACACTTACGCCAATGCGGTTCACGCGCATCAGGCAACTTTCTGGCACAGATTATGCGATTTGGTGTGATAATTTTTACGGATCGTTACAAAAGAGTTGATGCAATTAACAGAGGAAAATATATTTGAAACAGCTGTGGGTATTTATTTTTTATTCTACAAGGCAATCTATTTATAATTTATAACGCAGATATTTGATTTTTTTTTGAGAAATCGTGGATATATATAAATACAAGAATAAGTAAGTAAAAGTTAGGGTATTATAATTAATTGTAAAACACGGCTTTACATGAATCGCGCGAGCTAAGTTTTAACAGCATTTTCTGCATGATCCAGTAAACAATGTCGTATATCATTTGAGAATAAAAATTCATAAGCTCACAGCTGTAGCTTCATTCTAAATTATAAAGCATATAGCAGCTTTGCAACAGTCCACCACACAGTGTGTCAATATGATTTATGCAATTAACTTGCTCATCAATATGCACCCTCAATACCCTGGCATAGTTAGCAATTATTCTAAAAGAAAACCGTTAATATCACATCTATGTCTACTAACTAAGATAACCGCATTTTGTCAGCTCCTTAAGGTTCATCTAGTTCTGAATATGTGCTAAAACATACTTTAGAGATATCATTTATATAAATTAAGAAAAGGGTTGGGCCCCACTACACATCCTTGCAGTACCACTGTTGAAATTGAAACATTACATTTATTCGACTGCACATGTTACATACCACTCTTTGTCGTCAACCAAATATGATTTCATCCATCCTAACTTTGAACCGCAAATACTATAGCTTTCTAACTTATATATAGAATGATGAACACAATCAAATGGTTTAGATGGAGCAACAAGCCTAGTCATGTAAAGTGTCTGTTAATTAAAAATCTGTAAATTCCGTTAATAAAATCAAAGGTAAATGTGAATAAGATGCTTATAAGACTTTAGTTACTTAGGCTGTTAATATCACCTTTTAGTTAAAACTACATGAAGCAAGACGGAAAATACCTTCCATCAAAGAAAACGACTAGAAACGAATATACGCCATCATCTCTGTGTTGAATGCAATTTCTAGATGACCTCAGAGACATCGCTGCCAACTATAGGATAACATATTGTGTATGATAAATGCGTTTAGTATTAGCATCATAATAAGTTAAAGCAGAACTATAAGTTGCAGTAAAACTTTTTTATAACCATCCAGACGGCTTCAGATTTATTTTTAGGTCAAAGAAGTAAATTCTCATTTTCTTTTTGGCTTGAGGTAATCACATCCTTATAAAATAATAATCCTTATGTATATTGTCGTCATTGGTACACGATTTTATTTTATTATGACAAATTCTGTAAACGATACAGGTAACATGTTTTTAACCAAATAATTTGAAGATCCTCTTGTGGGTTTCCAATACAAGATCAAAATCAAAGCTGTCACATTTTCAAATAACCTCAAAACATTCTCTCTTACAACCATATCCGTCTACATAAAAAATATAGTTTGAAATCCAAATCCTCACTACTTATAGTACCGTCCAAAACAAAATCAAAGAAACCCGGAGAAACTGGTACTAAAGAGGAGAGAGCGTAACATTCGCGACCACTCTCACTCTCAACGGTCGTGCAAAG
>JARFOC010000480.1:548075-568520 GCA_031763485.1 Osmoderma eremita
AGATTTATACAGTTTCAAGTGTTTTATTTACATAATATGGATCTTCATCAAGTAAACGCCAAATCAATCCAATTCATTGTATTCTCGATTTTTAAGTAAAAATACTCAATTTATTCAAGCATTTTTTAAATAAAGCCACTTTTAAATTTAACAAATTTGTTTGGTATCTTCCATTGAATATCACGGTCAAAAATGTAATTTGTAAAATGTAATCTGAAAAATGTACAAATGGGAAATGTCTTTACGGGTTTCCTTTTGTACTGGAATGAGGAAGATATGAAATATCAAAAATAAATAAATAACAGGTATCGTATAAGTGTATACGTCCAAGATGCATGATAAAATTGAAAGGTTACAAACGTTTTAGAAACTAAATATAGGTGATTCATTTTCGACCCTCAGCATGGGGATCTCACGTATTATTGGAGATAGGGAATAGGTTTAAATTCGCAAAGTTGCAAAATTTTTATGTTTGTTATGAACCCGAAAAGAAGACAAATGACGATTTTTTTTAAACGAAAAGAAACTCATTTTCTTCTTTTACCTCTAGCACTTTTATTTGACTTGGTGGAGAAAATCTAAAAACACATTCTCAAGGGCACTTTTGATCTTCTATGTAATGATGTACTCGAAATTTTTATATGACGTTTCGGTCCTTTCTGGCCATCATCAACTTTCTTATTTATTATCGGCGTCATATTGGATTTTGACACCGTAAAGAGAGTATTTCTGTCTGATCTCAAACATGTTTAAAATGTTGATAAAAGTTTTTGATATTATGATTCAATTGAAGAAGAATACATTGTCATATTAAATATAAGGTAACCATGACATTTAAATCTCAAACATTTCAATTATCGTTCAATACTAATAGAAAAATGTCGTATACCCACAAAGAGAAACGAGATATGTTAAGTTTTTTTATTCGTCAAACCGAAATACAACAATAGACATTTGCAATTGTATCCAGAACGATAAGAGTCACAACTGTCATCCAAATTCTTGTAAAATTACATCTACGTATTGTAATTACGAATATATATGAGAAAGTGCCGACAGCAAAAACAGTAATACGGTATAACAAGATACCTAGAACAATGGCAAATGTGGACCGTAGTTCTCGCAACTAAACAACCGACTTTTGACATTTCGTCGATTAATAATATTGTTGCCTGGTCATATCATATGATTTGACAGGTATATAAATACACTAAATAACACTAAATACAATGTCAAACGACAACGACAACTTACGTATGCATCTGGGAACACTTTAATTGTATAAATCCCTCATAGGATTTATACAATTATACAATTATGTTATGTTAAATATGTCAAATGCCAATAAGCTTAATTTGAATGCTGAAATTGTGTTTGGTTGTATTGTTATTTTTTTAACATTGCGAATGTCAAAAATCGGCTGTTTTGTTACCAGGGCTATACATCAATTATATGAAGAAATATCGAAGACCAACATAGAAAATACACTCGTGGGAAATGCGGCACGTCTCTGGCTAAATAATTGTTTAGCTGTGCAATTGTTGTTACAAGATAGCAACTTAGTTGTCGAAATACGTATATAGTTTCTATATACATATTTGTGCGGTGTGAAATGTTTTTATGTTTCTGATATAGAAAAAGTACACAAGGAGCCCTCAATACCAGTAGACTGAGATGGATTAATTGTTCCCGAAATATTGTCTTTGAGCCCGTAACATAATATAAGCACTAAACAATGTAGTATATCTTTCATATCTTAAAAAAAAACTGCTTACCTTACTTTATTGTACCTTTAGTAGGCGATTAACTCGTTATATTAAAATAATTTTTAAAAATTTCACTTTTTAAAAAGACAAAATATCTTAGAAATTAGTGACTTTAGGTATAGAGAGTGCTTAGTAAAAATGAAAGTACCTAAGCTATTCTTCCTTTTTAATAAAATAAATAAAATAACATAAAATACGGAGTGATCCATTTAAAATAAGTAAAAAAATAATGTATTTGAGTTTTGACTCGCCCTGTATTCAGTTTTGACAATTAATTTTGAAAGAAAAGACCTTTAACTCACAGTGATTTGCATATAAAATTTACCATAACTTGAAACACGCTGTATAATTCAATGAAATTGTACATTGGAGATGTGAGGCATGAGCTTAATCTAAATCTGAAATAATATACAGAGTGTTACATTTTGTATATATGAAAATAATTTTAAAATGTTAAGTTTAAGACTGTCTACAATTTTCGTAAATAACTTTTTTGATATCTTATATGATAAGGGATATATCGAGTTTTGCCACACTAACGATTTTACACTTTACGATATAAGAGGATTATCTGATAATATTTATCGCAGGAACTGTGAAATATCCGGCTTTGAAGGTGTTATTGACAAATGCAAATTTCCTCAAAATTGTTATGGTAAGTCTAAGGCTATTAAGTCAATCGTTATATCTGTATAGAGACTATATTCACCTTTCATCCATCCACCATTTTTTCATATTAGATATGCATGTCAGCGCACGCTATCTTCTGGCTGCCTAGTAAATTTAGGTAACCTAAAGTAGCTGTTGTGTTATGTCCATCAATATTTCCAACGTTTATGCATATTTAAGTGCTATTACGTATTACCTACTTTTAGATTGTTGGACTCCGGTATTGATTAATCATTAAGGTAAAGCTTCCGATTGACGTAATTTTAAACAATACAGTCTTAGTTGCATGTATGTACATACATATATGCAGTGTTAGTCGGGGCGGCGACATATATTTTCGTGTGCATGTATAAATTTTCCGCCCCTGGTGCTAATTATTTTAAGGAGAAATTACATTTATGTGTTAGGTATGTAGGTAAAGATAAATTTAAGGTGTTAAATGTATTTATTACGTATCTGCCTGAACTTATTTGTGATAAATGACTAGTATTTTGTGTAATGTCGCATGGTTTTGGCCGCAGGTGAGCTTTGCCTTCGATGCATCAATAGATGCTTTTCAAAGTTTGAACGAAATTGTAAGCGCCAACCTAACTTCTTGTTTCCAAATTTCACCATTACCCTCACGATCTTCTTAACGCTATCAATATCAGTTGCGTCTGAAAACTCCAAATAACCAAAAATCATCTTCGGTCTTCTTCTACACGAAATATTAGAAAAAAATAGACGTAACCAAGCTTATTGACGCATTTGCGGCTCTAAACACAAGGGCAGTTGCTTTGTAAAACATCTCTTATTAATGCATTTTGTTTCTTACCTATAATTGCTGACATTTTTCGTGTTGTATGTGATATATTTGTGGATATGTTTTTGATCTGGCGAGATCGAAGTAAGTTTTTACCATTTGTTCTGCTTATATTTTATACTGCATATCGACAAGCCTGTTCTTATTGCAAAATTACTCAACTTTTGACCATTGTCATTCCATGTTTCATGAATAGTACATTTTCCTGCTTTTTGTTTTATGTATTCCTTTTTTTTCCAATCTGTACATTAATATCCCCTAATATTATTATTGCGTCCTCCCTCGGAATGTCTTCATATTGCCCCTCTATTACTCATCGTTCATTTTTAGTGCATCATTAGTTGCTGATCAGTTGGTGCATGCACTTAAAGTTTTCAAATTCTTGTGCACTTTCACAATTTGCTAAAGAACAAAAAAATGATGCCAGAAACATACGATTGGTTGATTAGATATTCATTATTTAAATTAAGAAATACATTAAGAAATATATGACAGCTAGTAATTACATTGTTTAATGCTTAGTTTCTTTGCAATATACAGGACGAGTATGATATAAAAAGCGTCAAATTGCCAAGAGATAGCCACCTATAAGTGTGGCTATTTCCAAGGAATGAAACTATCAATCCGAGCTTCATACTTTCAGATATTGATCTATTATTTGACAATATTCTATATTATTATGCTAGTCAATATTTCTTCTGTGTACAGCGATTAATAAATTGTTTCATTCTAGTATACTAGTTTTTTATATGTATTCGGCGAGTTGAGATAAAAAAAGATATACGTTTGTATTCTGTTCTGTTTGCATTCATTCTTGATAATATAATGTATTTCAAGATTACATCCAAAGGATTTGATAACGATGTAACATCTGCTCCATTTCGTCTCCCATATAAATTAGACCGATTAAAACAAATTCCACAATATTAAAAAAAAATTGAGAAACGTTATAAAGGCTCCAAACAAATTATGCCTCTATATATCCACCATTAGAATTTAATCGATGACAGTCGATATCTGAAGTTTCCTGAAAGTAAGTCTATAATTTAGTTGCGTTTAGATAATAGACCAGAACCCACCAACCTTTTTGGTACGTGGGACCACATAATAGGAACGGAAGGTCTTCGCGAGCCACATCAAAAAAACTACTATTTCATATATAGATTTACATTAAAATTTAATCTGAAGGTCCAATTTTTTTATATTTACCTAAAATTGCTCATTAAAAAAATGTTTCAAAATCGCCAATAAATTGGCAACATTATACGGTACTAAGCAACAATATTATCAAGATTACCTATAATTAAAATGCCAGATCAACGAAAGAAGCAAAAAATTACAGAAGAAGGGCAAAGATTACACGTTTGTTCTGCCGTGAATCTGTCGCAGTCTTCAGAGAATCGCATATTAAGCAATATTATAAAACAAAACACAAAGTCAAATATGACAACGGTATAGGAGGCTCGCGAATAGTTCAAATAGAGTTGCTAAAGACAAAGATCGCCTAAGAAACTACTCCAGTCAAAAATCTGCTCAATTACTTGTATTTCTGCGTGGAAACGACAATAATTTCGCAACCTCTGAAGAACTCGCTTACTTACACCGCAGGAAGGATCAAACTACCTCTAAGCACATATTTCAAGAAATATCTTCATGTATCAATGATACATCCACATTAGATTGGCAAAATCACTGGTGGTGAACCGAACATGATTGACTGGATTTGTGGTCAAAGTCAAACTTTTGATGGGAACCAAAAATTTTGAGCCTGTATCGATACATTAGTTGATACAACAGGCATTATGTTGCAAAGCGTTAGATAGGATGTGGTGAGGAAAGTAGTTCATTTCATCTTACTAAACCATAGGCAATTCAAAGGTTTCGAGAAATCGGCAATAGTGAATACGAAGATGTGATCAAGTGAGGTGGTTGAGCCCAGTCAAAGTTTTAGAACCGTTCCTTAATTTGCTGGTTGAAATAGATATATTCCTTCAAAAGGAAGAGCTTTTTGATCCACGTTGGTTATGGGATATTGCATTTCTGACTGATCTATCAAATCATATTCTTAATCTGAAATTACAAACGCAAGGAAAATGCATATTTGAACTATTGAATGACATCAATGAATTTAAATCAAAAGTGAAACTGTTCACACGGCACAGCGCAGAAGACAATTTTGTACATTCTTCAATACATAATGTACGAAGACCCAATCAAAAATGCCCCAAATTGTTTAAAAAAATATAAATGATAATATTCAATAAATATTTTTAATAATATCTCCATATGTTTATTATTTTTTTATTTCCTTAATATTTAACAAAATTTATTGATTCCCTGAGAATAAAAAAAAATTGTTTGTATTTTTTGATTTGTCGTCGCCAGTTGCAAGGGCGCGCGGGTCGTAGGCCGACCGGGCCTGCAATAGACCTTAGTCATTATATCATTCGGGTTTACTCTAAATTCCTGTTATTAGCTCGCCTTATTTCATTATTAAGGGAGTTCCAAACTAGTCCTCACATGCATTTACTAATCCCATGTATTATTTGGTTAAAAGGCTAGGTCTTGGTAGTTACATATACGAGGTTTGTCCGGTAAGTTCGTATAAAAGCGAAACAAAAAAATTATTTTACATTTAAAATTTTACATTCAAAATACTCTCTCTGAAACACAATACATTTGTGGTATATCTGTTTCCACTGCCGGATTGCTTCTTGGAAGTTCTCTGTTTTGAAGTTCTTCAATTGCTTTGTCGTTTCAGCTTTCATGGCTTCCACGTCACCTAAATGCCGTTCCCGAAGCACCATCTTGCATCTAGGAAATAGGAAAAGCTACGTGGTGTCAAATCCGGTGAATGGGGGGAGAGGTCCGTCGTGGTAGTCGACCTTGAGGCCAGAAACTCATGCACGATTAGTGTGTACAGGGGCATTGTCGTGATGGAAGATCCACCGCCTCCCTTGGGCCAAATGTGGTCGAATCCGAGCCACAGGAGTTTGGAGGCGTCTGAGTACATCAACGTAAAAGTTTCCATTGATAGTCTGGTCCGGAGGAACAAATTCTCCGTCGATGATTCCCCGAGAATCGAAAAAAACAATCAGCATCGCCGTGGCATTCGACCTCGATTTCCTTGACCTTTTCGTCCTTGGCTCCCCATAGTGTTTTCACTCCATGCTTTGGGGTCTGAGCTCAAATTCGTAAAATCAAGACTCATCTCCGGTGATGACCCTGTCGACGCCTGATTGGGCGCTAAAGAACACCTTCTTTAGCGCCCAACCAGGCTTCACAGCATGCCACCCGACGTGCTTTTTGTTCTGGAGACAAAAGCTCGTACTGCGGCTGGGCGTAGACCATACCCTGGGATCTTAAATCGGATAGGACGGAATATTGGATTTACGCATCATCAAAATAACAGATGTCGCGCTAAACGAATCAAGTATTATCTAACATATATAGTTATTCTAATTTATCGATAAATGAATTGTGATTAGTGATTGTTAGTGATCCGTCGTCCATTATGATCGTTTGTTTATTTTTCTGCTTGGTGTCGATGTTCTTGATTATCGTTTGTGTATATTTAAGTAAAGTTTGTGTATATTCAATTGCGTTTTTTATTCTTTCTATACAACAGTTATACAGTATAGTGTGTGTATATTGTAAATAAGAACTTAATTTTAGTAATAGGATAGCAGCCTTGTTTATATATTGTTTATATACTACCATAAACAAAGATAGCACTATCTATGTTAATATTATTGTACAGGTAAGAATTCCTGGGAATTTTTTGGATCCATTAATTATGCAGGCACAACAGATTGCAAGAAAATGATAAATTGATATTATATGTAGGTTAGGTATAGGATACGATGGCTTAAAGTGGCGTTCGAAGAGCTGTATTGCTTTCGAAGTTCTACGTCAGACATTATTTTCCTTTGTGGTTTTCTGCTGAGGATGGCAAGTTAGTTGCCGAAATACGTATACAGAGTTCTTTACTCAACAAGGTGGTAAGGGGTATTTTTAACTTAAAAAATGTATATTATATGTATGAAATATTTCATTATTATTATATAAGAGGGGCATGTCATAATCGTCTATTATTTGTACATGTATTCCGATGAAACCATAATAAAATTGTATAAGCAATTTTATGTCATATCGTTTTTTGTAATATACATTTACAATTAAATAATAAAAACCCATTCTTGAATTTACAAAATTACGCACCATCAAGCCATCAGATGTCGCTTTACGTGGTTTCAAACTGATAGCATTAAGATACCGTGATATGGCGTAGACTGAGTGTCGTTGGGATGGCTATAAATAGATATGCCGGTCTGGCGTGCCTCTTCAGCGCCCACAGGCGCTTCTAGGAATTATTTATACGAACTTACCGGACAAACCTCGTACATAGGGGCAGCCGTATTCGAGAGCTGCCCTTATTTATATCTGAGTAGATCGTTAGGAAAGTTAATATAAATGAAGCGTTCTGTCAGATATAAACAAATTACAGTGTGGTTATTATTTCACCGAATAGCTTATCATTGCAATGGAGCTGGTTTTTAGTTTTCAGTACGTTAGAATACTTAGTAGCTGAGTTACGTGTAAATGTGTAAGTGTGTCCGCCTGTGTCTGCGTAATTAGTTTTTTCTCTCTGTTTTTTTTTTTCAATATTCAACGCGGTCAGAAGTATAAAAAGCTATGTACAACGAATACTTACCTTTCAAACTAGCGTAGCTACGCAGATGTTCTCTTAATTAAAATGACAAATACAAACCATTGTTTAACTGCCGCTATCCATTTTAGCGGATGAGGTGTCATTTGCCGAAGTCGCTCTTGCACGTTATTGAAGCAAACTGGTGTAATTAAGTAAGTGAAACAACACGACAACAAAGTTCAATAAACTCTTCAAGTTTTCATATGTGCAAACGTATCTGCTATGTACGTATGTATGTACTGTTTTATTCAAATAATTTATGAGGAGCAAACGTTTCTGTGATGTTCGTGTTGTGTGCGCTTTCGTGACGTAACGAGAACGTATTTTATGGGAGCGAAATTATTTTACAGAGTTTTCTCAGGTAAAAAGTTGATAAAGAATAATAAAATAGAAATGGTTGTAGGTGTATATTACCTCATTTATTTTTACTATCTAGATATGATGATGAGGTAAACAATTGGAAATATAAGGATTATTGCTTGCAGAATTATTTTAGCGTGCAAAGCAACCACAAAACTAAAATGTGTTATACAGGGTGATGCATTATTGTGACAAAGCTCGATATATCCGTTATCATGTAAGATATCAAAAAAAGTTATTTACGAAAATTGTAGACAATCTTAAACTTAACATTTTAAAATTATTTTCATGTATACAGGATGTTCCATGTCAGCAGGGTGAACCAAACATACGTTTTCTTAAATGGAACATCCTATATATTATTTCAGATTTAGATTAAGCTCATGCCTCACATCCCCAATATACAATTTCATTGCATTATACAACGTGTTTCAGGAGTTATAGTCAATTTTATATGCAAATTACTCTGAGTTCGAGGTCTTGTATACTGCAAATGACACAGTCTGAAATTGTTCTTTTAAAAGCATAGAGTTTTTACATTGGCCCACTTTTATAGCAAAGTGACATATTTTCAAAATTGTCAAAACTGATTACAGGGAGAGTCAAAACTCAAATACATTAATTTCTCAATTATTTTAAATGGATCACCCTGTATTTTATATCATGTTAACATGAACAAACCAGCTTAGTTGGCTCTGCTCAATCCCTTTTTAGTACCGGTTCTGCATCCAGTTTTCTCCTGATCTCTTCAATTCTAATTTTATCAATTCTTCTTGCTCTTTTAGTTAGTCTTGCGATTCTCATATCTGTAGCCGTTATTTTTCGCTTAAGGCTCTTTAACTTAACTTTAGTACTTATCCTTACTAACTCCTCGCCTGTTAAGAAACATAACTTTCAAAGCACTGGCCGTGTCTTTTGCTGTTCGCTGTAAAAATGCAAAGAATTATAAATTTTCCATACATAAAGTAATTTGGGAATTAAGTTCATTTTATTTGAAAGGAAAAAATTAACCACGTACATTTAGCGTGTCGAAGGTCGAGTGTCGAATGTGTATATGATAGGAGTTGTGAATATCACTTTTTTTTTTAATTAGACATTATGACCTCGCATTTTTTTGTCATCTGACCTTCAATATCTCGCAAATAAATTAATTTGAGACATATATTTGTATGAAGTTTTTTGTTAATTTCGTGCTAGAGAACACAACCCTAAAATAGTGCCGTACAATTCTGAAACACTCTGTATATAGTATTTTTTTACTTACTATATTTTGTTGCAAATATCATTTTAAGTTAATAGGTACAAAAAAATAATTGCCCCAACTACGATAATTAAGTGATATCACTATGAAAAAAATCAATTAACGACTGACGCGCCCTTTAAGAAAAAGGTTTATTTAGTGCGTCGTTCCATTTCTTTGTTATCGACCGAAGAGAAATTTATACAAATTATAGGTCGTCTGCTAACAATTACGGAGCGAAGTCAAAAGTAATTATTATTTGATGACAACCACGTCAGTTCTCGGGCGGCATTGTACGGTCTGTTCACAAGAATTTCACCTAGTTGCGATAAATATAATAATAATACCAGGCTTTTAAGAAATCGATACTGGAATTGATTTCCAGCATATATTTTATGGATGGATTCAAAGGTGATGGAATATTTTTAGGTTTATGGGTTGTTACATTTATTGTCGCGTTTTAGTATTTATACTCGACGTTTCGCTGAACATGGTGTCAGCTTCTTCAGAAGTTGTCCAAAGACTGATATTGTTATCTCCTGTTCCTTGCTACATAGGACATTCCTGTTCCACTGCGTTCACTGTGAGAATGTCCATTGGTCTAATAAACCGTATCCTTCGCGATATGATGATTTCGTAGTACCAATTTCCATTCTCCCGATTGAAGAAATTGTTGCTATTCTTCATTATTTCTAGAGATTCACGTATAATTCTTGGGTGATGGTGGGTCGTCCTGGTTAATATCCGTGCGTTGTTGTAATCTATGGTATACGGCGAAAGGGTCTGCCGACATCGTAGCACCGTTTAATTGTACTTCGACGCTAGATGAACGTGTATCGCTTTAGTTACGGTTCTGTCTTATAATACGCAAATTCAATATGAATTCGGTTGAAGAACTTATAAAAATCCCATTTTCAAGACGGAATTTTGATGACAAAATTGAAATTAGACCACTAGGGAAGGGGGAGGGGGGCTACGCCTACAATACTTATAAAAGAAAGAATAATATTATTTTATTATTATTTAACACTAGTGTAATGTTTCTTTATACTTTATTTAGTATTTTTTGTTTCAAGCTTGTTGCTTCATTTACTATTTTTTATAAAACCTTCAGGTTCTAAATTGTGATTAACTAAGGGTAACCCCTACTAAAGTGGCAATAATCCTCTTCACAAAGAAGAGAAATATAAGTGGCCTAAGACCCGTAATGCTTTATAATGAAATAAGGTGAAGCAGGAACTAAATACCTAGGTTTAACCCTAGATTCCAAACTCATCTGGAATACGCATTTGGATAGAATGATAAATATATGTAAAATGGCACTCATGATGAGTCGCAAAACAATAGGAAAATCATGGGGACTTAAACCACGCATGACACACTGGTTGTATACTGCAGTGGTGAGACCCATGATTACCTATGGCTGTCTAATTTGGTGGCCAAAGACAAATCAGCGGCAAACAGCCAAGCTCCTAGTAGTTCAGTTTGTCTTTACCTGCATTGAACTCGGAAACTGATGAATTCTGACGTTTACTAGAAATGTCAATTTCGAGTATTACATTGTGACGTAAACCTTTGCGTTACCATACTATATGCTTGTTCCTAAACCTATATTTAACATTTACGTAGGTATGTTAGCAGTATCCATTACACCTCTCGTTTATTAATGCATTATGTTTCCGATGTTTGCTTATCGGTATAAAAATACTAATCAAAACCGTTCGTGGAGCCCATTCCTGCCGTGTGAGCTTAAACACGTGCTTGCTAGCTGGCAACTCGTTCCGCGCATTCGCCGACCTCTCCACAAACTAATTCTATCATTTTGCTTCACGCACTTGATTGTTTTTTTTTATCAGTCCTTACCGCTAGACTGATTCATTTATTTATGTTGCCACACAGCTGTGGGTATAATCTGTGTCACGCCAGTGCGTTGGTAAAACGTGAGTATTATAAATAAGTAGAATCTATAGGTTGTGCATAACGAACGATTGCATTTCTTCTTGTTTAATATACATAGGCCAACATCCAAAAATTGTAGCCAACTCCAATCTGTATGTTAAGTCGGGGGACGCTAATCGTCTCTGTTTAGTGATTATTGTTGTATTTTAATTTTCTTTAATCTATTCTTGTTTTCTCATTAATATTGCATATATAAATTTAATAAAGTTCATACAAAATAATCAATAGAAAGTTGATTTCAAATTTTGAATTGATTTCAAATATCATACAGTGTTGCCAACCACCACGAAAATTCCCAAATTTTCAAATTACATTTATGTAAAAAAATCATAAAAGATGCAAATACAACATTACACATTGTAATAACGTAATAAGATTGCGATAAGACTCGTCTTATGACACTTCTTCTTTAGAAAACCGTTCTCTAAGGTGTATAATAACTTCAATTAATTGCGGTTTGAATTTGTCATTCGGTTGTCAAAATTTTTTTTAAAATCATTTTTATAATTTCTCTGCAGAATAATTGTACTTATAGATGTATATATTAGTGATGGGTGAAAATCATTCCAACGATTTTAGCTTAGTGAATGATTTTGGGGTCCGGACGATATTTCGCAATTCTAAGTGAATGATTTTGTCTTAACGAACGATTCATATTTCGGTTTGTAAATAGTGTATTGTATTTCGAGTTGTATGTGAAATACTTAACGCATTATTATTGTACTTCCTGGATGCGGTTAGAATATAAGTACGATAGCAGAATATTGTTATAGAAAAATACATTTGTAACTGAGAACAAAATTAAATCTTAAATGTAATTAAATTAAACATTCACAAAAATTATAGTATATTATGAATGTACGTGTTAATGGTTTATTGTTCTATCTTGTTGGTATATATTAATTATATATAACATTTTTACATTTCATTGAAGTTTGTAAAATCATTTTTTTAATTTCTCTGAAGAATAATTGTACTTATAGATGTACATACGTACGTATATGAGCAGTTATAGCTATAAATATTGAATAAGGTGGATTGCATAAAGCTGGCTTGTCTATTTCTTGAAAAAAAAAAATTATATCTTCAAATCGATCAATTTCTAGTTTTTAAACTAGAACTTGTCGTTTTACACTTGTCAATAAATATCAAGTTTTTCTTTAAGATCAATATCTAGTTCTTAAAATAGAACTTGTCGCATTACACTTGCCAATAAATAGAAGTTGAAGTCTAAAATATAGAATAGGTTAATATCTCGTCGTAATGTTAGGGTGGCACCTCTTTGCTGTCACAGAGATATTATTTTTTGATGTGGTGTTGATGGTATATAATATGCACTTGTAGCAAGTTACAATATAAAACAAAACATTTACTGTAAAATTACGTACTTTCTGAATAGGAAAAAATAACCACTACGCATAAATTATTAAATATGTGCATATATAGAATACAGAAGTATTACAGACAAACACTATTACAACAGAGATGCAACGTCAATTATTTCAGGATACCAATTACGAAAATTATTACAAAACGAAGATAACTTAAAGCAAAAATAGAACATGTTCTAAGTATATCAATTGCTAGAACCCGGTCAAGTTCTTGAAATTGATCAATTTCTTGACAGATCTAAAACTTTAATCTCTCATTTAAAACTTGAAGACAACTTGAAATAGAAATTGAACTTAAAATTGAGCTAGAAATTGACAAGAGTAAAACTCTTTATTGATACCAACTTCTAGTTATTGATCAGAAAATTGGCAAATGTAAAACCAGCTTTATGGAAATTTTCTGTCAATTTGTGATGGGCAGGTTTGGTAAAGATAAACATGCCTTTGAAAGTAAAAATTGTTGACAGTTGTTTCAAAATCGACATTTGCTATTTATTATAAATGAAAAATTAGAAATCAGCTTTAAAAATTGCTCATGATAATTGAAATTAGCATAGCAGAAACTCTCATACAACTGTTCACATCTAATATTGATTTTATTTTTATATTTGTTACTGTAATATAAGGAGCAAATTCTTTTGCGTTTTTCAAATACCTGGAAGAAATTGTACAGTAAATAATATTGTTACTATTAATCCAAAAAAAAGTCGTATTGATGATGCGTGCATATGCACGCGAAATGTACATCTACATTAAATAAATATATTTTACGAACTAGTGAAAAATTATCATTTACCTATTGCTACTATTGTTTTAGTTAAAATTATATTTTCTAAAAATAAAATTTTTCCCAAGAAATAATAAAAATAAAGTATCTTTTTTTAATAAAATCAGTATTGTCTTCTTACAGTTACACCCAAAGACAAATAAAAATCAATAGGTGTACTGAATATCACCAGATGTCATAAGCTAATTTCTAATATCAATAAATAATAAACCGTTTTAATTCTTAATTTGTGTGAGAACAGAACAATACATTAGAATATTATACATAATTTTCCAATAGTATGCTTTTCTTCCCTTAATAATAATTGCTGTAATTTAAGTATGTGCTATGGGTAGTCTTCAAATAAATGGTTTTACTCCATCAATCAGAGAAAAGTTCCTGCAGCTAACACATATTGAAATTAAATTCTTTTATTTTTTTTGCAGATTAGTATGACACAAATATGTGATGATGTGAAAATTTTACAAAGACTGCCAGCACACACAAGTGATGTAACGAGCTGTGATTTTGCACCTAACTTCAATTTTATAACTGGGTCCAGGTAATTAGAAATAACTATTTTTTATAATTGTATATGTCACGTGCTATTTAAAATATACTAGTACGTTGTGGAAAGAATTTAGATATTTTGCGTGTTCGATCTAAAACTGCGGAGCAGTGGTAACGGCACACCAATTTCTGCTTACTTATTGTTTATATATGCATATAGTTAAATCGTCATGGTCTTCTTGGGTAAAAGTGACACTATTTATTATAATCTCCAAGCAAGGACATACTTACATTTAAACCTACTTTTTGGAATGATAAACTTCGATCAATTTTAATCTTGATTAACAGTCTTCCTAATATTGCTTGACTACTTTATCTATTACTTTAAGCTTGACTGATTTGATTACTACTTTCTTTTGTTGTGGAGTTTTTTTAAAAATTTGCTTTGTCTAATTATTTCGCAGATATTCGTGATGCATCACTAAGACGATCTTCTTCTGTTCCTTCCTTTTAAGACCGAGCCCTGTTTTGTTCAACATTAGTCTAGCATCAGCTTTTACTTGGGATATCGATGACCAGCTCTTCTGGTGGTCTCGGTGTATTTGGTATCTTGGTCTTGGCTATTTTTGGTAACCCGTCATCCGCCATTCTATCTGTTTTTTTGTCAACCACTGATGACAATATTTCACTTAGTCATACGCACGTGTACTTTTCCCAATTTTGGAAAATAGCTAAAATTACACCTGTTTTTAAGAAGGGACAAATTTCTGGCATACTCAATTACAGACACATACATATATTGTCTAACTTTGGTAAGGTTTTTGAGTCTGTCTTACATAATCAACTATCTTTATGGTCAACACTTATTTGTCTGTTCATCAACATGGTTTCATATCAGGACGTTCTACACTAACCAATTTGGCTGACGTTACTCAATTTATTAGTGAGTCGTTTGAACATGGCCAGCAGGTTGATGTAGTGTATACTGATTTTATCGACATTATCGACCACACATTAGTGCTTCAACAGTTATCCAACCTTAGTTTTACGCCTCCGGTCACCGATTTATTCTCATCTTACTTATGCAATCGCAATTGCTACGTCTGTTATAACGGTTACATATCTGATTCATTTATAGCGTATTCTGGTGTTCCACAAGGGTCACATATGGGTCCCCTATTTTTACTTGAATGATGTACTATCTAAACTGAAATGTACAGTTGCACCTTACACCGATAATCTAAAGATTTATTCCAAGATATCTACAATATCTGATTGCGTCGTACTTCAGAGGAACATCCAAATTATAAATTCCTAGTGTGACGATAATGGGATCCAAATACGCTGTTATATCTGATACTAAATCTAACACTGTCGTATCGTATACCTACTTTGTTAATCAAACACCAATCTCTAGACAGTCCAGTACATGAGATCTGGTAGTGCTTTTTGATTCTCAATTGTCTTTTAGTGATCATATAACTGAAATTACTAATAATTCTTCCAAGGTATTGGGGTTTTTAGTACGTCCTTGCAAATCATTTTCTGATCTTAACGTTATGAAGATCTTGTATTTTACTCTTGTTCGTACTAAGTTCGCGTACACTTCAATTATTTGGTACCCTTATTATCACTATCAGCGGCTTACCTTAGAGAGAATACAAAAAAGATTTTTGAAGTTTCTGTCATACAGGATTGACCACATTTATCCACCACGTGGCACAAATTATGAGGCTTTACTAACTAGGCACAATTTTGACCCTCTACAAAGCCGAAGAGCTGCCCGCAGTGGCAGATTTCTTGTTAATCTGGTACTAAATAGAGTGGCAAATTAATTTTGCCGTCCCAGCTCGCGGTACTAGGCATTTCGAGAGTTTGCGTGTACCTATTGCTAAATCCAATTTAAGGAAGCGAGCGTCACTCTCTCATATGGCGATTAATGCTAACGTCATGTTTGATGATATCTTTAATGCATAAGATTATGTTTCTTGACTGTCTTGTTCTTCAAATATTTATATATAAATTTGTTTGTATTCATGCTTCATTTATGCTATAAAGTACAAATATATATATTATCCATTGTATTGATATTGAGTTTCTACTATTTTGTTGTTTATATCTCTTTGAATTTGTATTTTAGTCAATTACTATTAGTATTAGTTGAGCACTTTTATTGTATTTTTGCCCTGTTGATGGGTTTCTGTTGGGCAAATATGGATATTATTATTATCTATCTATCTTGTCCCTCTCACTAATCTCACAATATCTTGGATTTGATTTCTTAGCTTTATGTCGTTATTTCTTCTTCTGTAGTGCGAAATGTTTCTTGTGATTTTGGTTCTCATTTCAGTAATCTTACAAATAGTTTCGTCACTGTTGTTTCAGCCGTGTTATTATTGGTCAGATTCCCGTTTTATAGATCTTCACTGTGCCCTCAAGATATTTCAATTCCATGACCTGCCTCACGTTCTGGTTCTACTTATTTATATATCATTTTTAGTGATATGATAAAGTTGAAGAAATAATGACCGCATCATCTGCGTAACACACTATCATGATTTGTATTTCCCCCATTCGATATCCTTTACCAGCGCAATTGTAGTGGACAATTTTAATGACATTTTGTGTGTATGTAGATTTAACTAATACATAACATCGGGAATTTCACACACAACAAATAGATGGGCTCCCATTGTTAACCAAGTTCCAACGGGTTGGCAATGGAACCCACGTGCTGTCTAAACATATGCACATACGTATTTTTTAAATCAATTTGGGTGCGTGGAATTTCCGATACTATGTATTAGTGATATCAGCCCACAACCCTTGCAATTCTTCATACATGTAGATTTTGTTACTGAAAATAGTAAACTTTTTCAAAGAGGAGATATATTTAGTTCGTAAGAGATTTTCCACGTGAACTAATTGAATTACTTGACGCACTATAAACCCACTCTCTCCAAATATACAAGGTGATTTGTTGGCTCTATGACAAACTTTGGCAGATAAAAGCTGATGCGATTCTAAAAACAACTTTTTATGGACATAGGTCCGATACTCTTCTGTTTCAGAGTTATAGCCGCTTGAAGATATAAATATAGTTCTTGCAACGAAACAACTCACTTTTGACATTTCGTGGCACGGTTGCCAGAGCATAATCATATCACATGATTTGACAGATATATAGATGGGTTATGATTATTTAAATATATTTGTAACAACCAAAGTGAAAGCTGACTTTGTGGCTTGTGAAATAATTCGTTTTTATCCCTCTTTCTATCCTATTTTCTCAGTTAATATGACTATCACTTTTCCACAGTTTTCTTAAGGGATCGCTACTTTTTGGAATATATTGGACAAGTATTCTGCTCAGGTAATATTACCTGCACATATTTTCTCGATAAATAATATCAAAAATGTCCTGGTATCACTACCTAATAGTCTATTTTAGCTCATATAGATTATGTTGAGAAAAAGAGGCCGATATAATAGGTCTCTTGGAGAATTTAAAACTTCTGCCTTACAGCCTAAAAAATGTCTAAGGTTTATTTTACCTCCCTGACTGAAGTTACGGATATAAACGCTCTTTTTCTAAAAACTGTATCAAAGAAGCAACAAGTTCCTTTGCTTGTTTATCTAATGATTTAGGCATTCCTACAATAGATGCAAATGATTTGCTTTGAAAAAACAGTTTTTAACAACGAACACAACAAAAATTATAAGAACTACGAAACTGTCAACACTAAATATAACGGATATAACGTCGAGCGACAAATGCACGCAAATGTCAACTACTTTATCTAGGCAACTGACAACGTTCGAATTGTAGAAATCCTTGCATTTGCTGAACGTAAAATGATGGTATGATTTTAACATTGTCGCTGTCAAAAGTAGGTTGTTTCGTTGCGGGAACTGTAATATGGTAATATGGATTATTTCATGAAACAAAACATGGGTTCATTTGTATTAGTTGTGTGTTATTGTACATGTATTAGTTTCATATCGGAGTCATAAGCCTCTAACTATTTGTAATAGTTAGTTGGCCGTGATAAAAACAAAAATTGTTTATCCCGTTTCCATGTGTCAGAATTCTACGTTTCGAAGTTGCATTCATTTACAACGTAAGAATATGCACCCGTCAACGCTTTGTCGAAAGGATTCAAGCAACGACCAATCCCAGATACAATCCAGATGTGATACATCACATCGTGCGATATCGATGTGAGGCTTGCATACTTGGCGAAGGTAGAGATTTCCAACGATTAATTATAATTTTTGCAATCAATTCTTTCATTATGTTATATTCTGATTCATGAAATAAACCATATTATTTAAATCTTTAAGGACCGGTTTTACAGTGGCAGTATAAACGCTGGAACAACTATTCAATGGAATAACGTATACCAATTTATACTAACCCGACCTTATTCTAGAACAGGGGTTCCCAAAGTGCGGCCCGCAGAGCTTGTGAATTCGGTCCTCGATTAAGATCAAAATTGAGTGATAATCATTTACAAGCAGTATTAAGAATACATTCGACGGACATACAAGCAAAGTTTAATGGCATCATTAAAATAAAACAACTACACAAGTTGCACAATACAAATGAATAAATTTATTACAAGTTTTTATATTCACATCATTTTTGTTAGTGTACTAGTTTGTAATCATTGTTGCAATGATTAAAAATTTATATTTATAATTACAAGTACAGTTCCGGTTACATATGTTTTTGTTAATAAATAATAGATTATTAGTTTGTAATACTTGTTGCTATAGTTATAGTTCTGTCTTTACAATAAGAGTGATTTTACTTTTGTGTTAATAAATTATGTGATTTTATAACAATTGTTTTTACAGTTAAAGATTCATATTTATATTAAATTTAGTATACTAATAAAAAAAAAGAAACAGTTAAATATATTTAAAACAAAAGAAATCGTGGTTATCGTTTTGATTTTATTCCGTTTTTTTTTTGGCCCGCCAAAAAATTCGGTAATATTAAATTGGCCCGCCTAAGAAAAACTTACCTCTGCTCTAGAATAAAGTTATACTAGGTTTATCCTGTGTTTGTAAAACCGGCACTAAGACGTTATAATTTTGAAACAAAGGAAGATTGGACCTATGTTTATATAGCTGTGTTCTTAGGATCGCATTAGTTATTATATGGCAACGATTGTCATAGGGCTAACAAATCACTTTGAATACATATAAATGCATATGTTCCTTCCAGCGACAAAACGATAAAAGTATGGGAATGGGTTCCCACAAAGGGCTACGTCGAGAGAGATTATTCGCCTTTGCGCGGTCACAAATACGGGGTAACCTGTGTGAAGGTATCGCCCCAAGGGTCTATGCTGGCAGCGGCTTCCGTGGACGGTACCGCTGTCTTGTGGAACCTGCACTCGGGCGCGAAAATCTACACGATGACCCAAGTGAACGGTGATGCCATAAGAGTTTGTAGGTAAAACGTTACGTAACAGGGATATTGTAAGTGACGTATTTTCGTTTCTGATATGCTTTGATATGCAGATTTACGCCCGACAGCGCCGTTTTAGCGACGGGCGGTGATAATGGTGCCATTTGCTTCTGGGATTTAGTGCACAGGAGCTTAATACGGTGAGTTTGTCCTATACGTTAAAAATTTGCAATCACAAATAGTCGTGTTAAACAAAAACTACAACATTTTTTTAACATTAATATCTCTCTTATTATGCAACTTTGTTAAGATATTTTTGCGTTAATGACCGTATTTTAAGGTGTTTATTCACCCATTGAAAATAAAATCACAAGACCGTAAACACCCTGTATAGAGCGAGTCGAACAAAAGAGAAGTTATTTCCCTTTCATTACTGAAGGGTCGTTAGACACCCTGAATGCGAAGTGAAATGAATTAATATTTCCTGGGGGTGCACAATTTAAATGACAAATATTGGACAGTTTTACAAGGTGTAGAAGTTTTTACGTAGCATCAATATATGTATGTAGGTACATAAGCAATATGTACTAGAAGTTCTGCTTTAAATAGTGGAGCACGTTTTTAAAGCTTTTTAACTTCATAATTTTATTGTTTCTTTTTTAAGTTTGGAATGAAAATAGCTTAGCATGTATTGGGGAAGTTATAAAAATTATAACAATTAATCAATCTTCCAAGCAGGCATTTGAATGCAATTGTTCAAAGATGTATGAGTTTGAGTACACTAGCGACACTTTCTAATTGTACGACCTAACGCTCAACGTAGAGCCTACATGCGTAGCATGGATAGTAGAC
>JARFOC010000480.1:623856-638241 GCA_031763485.1 Osmoderma eremita
TCAATACTTTGTGCGGGAGGAGTAATCCGAACAGTGTGTTTATTGTGCTGCCCCACAGTCCTTGCAATATTTACTAGTCCTAAGGATGACGCGAGTTATTTTCGAAAAAATAATAACGGGTAAACGAGTACCCTGTACTCCCTATTTTTTTTTTCACAAATCAAGTCGGTTTTATGTAGAAAACAGTGCTATATAGCAAATTTAGACAGCTAATAACAAAGATATAAGAAAACGACAATGAAATATTACTGATTGTCGTTATAAATGCATAGATATTTATCTAGAAATTATTTATTATTTCGATAACGTTCCCAAGAAATACTGCAACTATCCATATGTATGTGGCATGTGAAGAATTATACTAACGATTTACTTTTAAGTCATAAAGATTTTATGTTTTGTGAAAAATTGTAAACAAGTGCAGGCACATAATATTTCCCGAAGGTACCACTATATTTAGTTGCTAACAAAGGGAAAGATTTAATGTTAAAGATATTTGTAAGGCCGAAGCAAAGCCGGGCAAAGATCTTTGGCGATGTTATACTGTAATAAATTTGATAGAATATTGCAGTGTAATGTACAGATTTTATAAAAGTATACATGTTGGTTATCAAAAATACATAAAATTTGCAATAAATCTTTGTCAAACCTTTTATAGTGATACCAGCCAGGTTATGTATAATCGTGTGCTAAAAAAAATCCAAATTTTTACTGTTTAGGTTAAATCCTGCCATTTTCCATACTTATTGTTACTCATTTCGTTCCCTTCATTTTCAAACAACTGTGAAATGAGTAGTTTCTATATATGTAATCAATTCTATTCTAACATTTAATAAAACTCACGCAGTTTTTATTGTACACAAAGTACAATTAGAATAGCAGTATCATTAGAAATTATAGGCTTTTCAATATCAATCAGTGATCTTCGATATCTGTGGCAAGAAGGTAATAAACCTGGCTACTCTGTTTACATTTACATTTTTTATAAATGCTTAGTAGAGTTACGTGGAACTTTTCTTAGATCTTATTTCCTATTTTTACCATTGACTTCATATCGCTGTACAAGTTCCGAACTTATATATATATATATATATATATATACATTAATATGTAATTAATGTTGACTTGTTATAGCTTCGATATAGGTACATTATCATATGCTTTCTGAAGGTCAGCGAACAGCAAGAGGTGTCTCTATTTCTTGACAGTCTCTTCTCAATAATTTATTTTATGCTAGATACGTAATCAGTGCATGATCTATCAGCTCTAAAGCCGGATTCTTCTTCTTCTTCATACGGTCTGTGTTCGTCTGCTATCATGTCACCTGGTATTTGTCCATAAGTTCGAGTGATAGTACTCTTGTTTGAGGTTGCTTTGGAACTCCCGCATTGTAATTGGTTGCCTTTTTGTGTATCGAGCAGTTTTTCGTTCTTTTTTTCCGAGTGAATACTGTAGTGTTTAAATATTTATTATAGATTAAACACTATAATAATTTTAATCTTTTATTTTATGTGTTAACGCTACACTATAATATTACGAATTACCTAACTACGAAGTGGGAGAGCGTGTGTTTGTCATGCGTAGAATAGTTTTTTTTCCAGAATGCACGAATAAGAAATAATGCACGAACTAAAACAACACTTATGCCTATACACGGGGATGCAAAAGTTACATACATTACATATACTCCATTCATGCTTTTTCTAAAACCATGAGCCAGGGATGTTGCTTAAGCCCAACCATATTTAAGAGATACGTAACCCAAACACTCCACCAATAGAAAAGAAAATGCAGAAAGAATTTTAGTAGATGACAACTTGCGTATCTATACACTCCAATTCGCAGACGAATAGGTCATCTGCGCAAATTATAAAGGTGACTTGGGATGTAAGGAAGAATGCCATCAATGGTGGCTTGCTATGAACTCATTAGCTATTAATTTAGAACTGGAAGAGAGTGATGACATAATAACATGTGATCAGTACATATATCCGGGCATAATTTTCGACAAAAGTGACACAGATGATGAAGAAATCAAATCCTGGATAAACAACAAAAGAAAGATAATCAACTGCCTGAATGGCATATTCTAGTGTACAGAAATTGCACAATAACCCAAATGCTACACATACATAAGCTCTGGTTAAAAGTTCACTAACATATGAAGCCCAAACGTGGTGAGTGAACATAAGCCTTGGGAGGAAGTTCGAGGCCTCGGAAATGGACACTTAGAAGAGATCAGAAAGGATATCAAGGCTAAATAGAAACGAAATAACTAAAGGGAGAATGCATGTGAAAGAAACAATTGAAACTATCGAAAATAAGAGGCTTAGATGATACGGACATGTTCAAAGAATGCTAGAAAACCGATTGCCAAAAGTGCAGTGGAATGGATACATTTCTAAAATATGACTATTGGCGACATGTGTGTTTCACCAATGGAACTAACCATTGACCATACACATAATATTTGGTTGAACATTTCTAGTTCCGTGCTTCGTTGCCAGTTAAAGACCACTCCATTTGCCATTTTACACCTTACAAGGTTATTATTATTAGAGCGTGGTTTTGTCGCTTTGATGTGGATAAATATTAAAATGACTAAAAAACCTAATTTTTGTCATTTTATTTGTTAATATCTTATGTAATAAGAACGGTATCTGCTTTTTAACATTGCATGCACGACAACCAACATATTTTCTATAGCTATACTTCTTAAAGGAACCTTGTAGTAACAGTAAAATATATGCATATACGGTAAGCGCAAATTTTTAAATATATTTATGTAGAAAGATAAAATATTGTTACAGGCCATTCTATCTGCTGCACCGTGGGGAGTGTCATATAGCGTTTGCTTATTTTTCTATTTTTCGTCAATATAAACATATTGAATGGTACCAATACATAGTATAAGCGGAGACAGGGGCGATGTATGCGTTTGCACCTAGCAAATGATTGCAATATAATGCAAATCTGACATACTTGTCGCACATACGCACGAGACTAAAATCCCTGCATTAAAATAAAAATGTTGCGCTTACTGTATAGCTTTATGTATTGATAAATGTTTCTAGATGTTGAATATCATAAAAAAGACAGGCCGTTATATTTCTTCGTAGCCTTCCCCACGTAAGAAAAGGAGCGATATACCGAAAAAAACATCCGAAGATCACGCCTGGCCCGTGAAAAATGAGCCCGAAAATCCCAGCGGTGACAAGGGCGTGGATGATGCGTAATATGTATCCGCAACGCGCTCGCGACGGTAAAATCGCATAAATAGCGCGCAGGCGTCAACCTACCTCAACCGTATATCGCTTGTCTCCGGAACGGAGCAGACGGCTTTCCCTTTCCGGTCTGGACCCGTTTTCCGCGCGCCACCTTAGTCGCGTCGCATCCCTACCACCGCGCAACGTTCCAGGGCCGTCGTGGGCAAGCAGAAGCATCGGGACGAATGTTGTGTACAGCTCTCGGCCTGTCTGCCGTAGGTGCCTACTCGCAGTTAATCGTTCTGACATATTTCAGACTGCGTAACGAGTAGATTGCCCAGGGGTCTGACCTTTTTCGAATGTGGGCGTATTCCTGATTACATATTAACAACAATAATGGGGTTAAAAGGGTGGCTGCTTGCCTGCGGAGGAAACGGTCTGTGTTCGACGTTTCAAAGGCAGGGGTAGAAGACGTGAATTATGAAGATCAGGGGTTACGGGTTTATAATTTAAAACCTTACACTTAGAATCGAAATGTTTCGCATTAATATTTAAGATTTACGATGTTTGTACTTAGGCACTTAAAGAGTTATAACTTCTAAACGTTCGAATTAACCCTCGACTTCGTTTAATGTAAAAAAAACGTCGACAGAAGAAAACAGCAAACAATTTTGTTAAACACAAATTTTAATGTTAAGTAGTTGCAACCGTATTGTACAAATTACTAATGTACTTACATATATAGGGATATTGATTGATAAAAGAAGGATTCAGATTTGTTTCAGCCAAATTCTTTTGATTAAAAAATATAGAACTGCTTCCATCCGAACCTTTAAAGGCTATGTACTATACACTGCTCCAATCCGTTATTTAACACAGCTTAATTATAAGGGGTTTTGGGTTAAATTATACAATAAATAAATTAGGAAATATACAAGATAGAGCATTAAAACATAATAATAGCATTATTAACACTATTTAACTTCTAGTTCGGAAATAATAGTATACATTCACATGGAATTGCACCTCCTCCTGATTTTGAGGATTAGGTCTACATATCTATGACTTCTTTAAGTGACATACATTTCCAACTCATTCCGTCGAAAATAAATGGCATCCCCCTGGAAGTACCACACTTCCCACCCTGAAAGCCAGAACATCCAACTACATTCTAATCGATTCACTTGTTTACAGGCGGAAATGGAACAAATGTACAGGCTGAAAATCAGATTCATTTTTAGTTCTATGTTCTATGAAAAAAAGTTAAATTTCTTTACAAATCCACATGAAGTTAATATTTAACTATTAGGTGATTACTAAAATGCATCCCACGGGCGCGCATACGTACGAAATTCCAAAAATTATCCTTCAACGGCCAGTCGGGGGATTCTTCAGATTGGGAGTATTTTTCCAAGATTGCGGGATTTTTTTTATATCGCCTCCCCATCAGACCAGCGCGTTCAGTCTTCGAGAAACGTCAGACAAATTCCGTTCGCAGACGTCAAAATTTTGCAGCAATATTTCGCGCCATTTTTGATCGTAAATGGGCCTCGCAAAACGCGCTGGAGATGTTTTGGGCGTAGATAAGCACTATTCCGAAAGATTTAAAATTAAAATTAGGGCCTTGACGACTCATGGAAATTTCGCGTATCGCAGGTACAGGTATAAGATACATATAAAGTAATAGCTAATAGATCCTTCCTTTACAGGGAAAGTGCAGAAATACATTGCAACATATACTTATTTAAATTTGCGTATTTGAAGATTAGGTATGACGAAATGTCAGTTTCAATTATTTGAAACGCGAAGAAGTGAAGTGACTGCAATGTTTACTTCGTTGGGCGATAATTTGAAATCTTTCCAGATATTTAAACTCCTGATCTTACGTTAGAGAAACTCATGATGTAAATATGATATCAAAAATCCAAACCGACTCATCGGAATCTACTGTTACAGGAAAGCATCGCTTTGATTGTGTTATCGCCCTTGTGCTATCCCTTGAGGAAGCGAGAAAAAGAGATGGATTGTCAATGCCGATGGAACTTATTTCTTTTCACGACACTCGAGTTCAATAAGACCATTCACTTAATTGTTTTCTCTAATTCAAATTTTCAATTTCAGATCAGCAGGTAACAATAACGATAATATTTATCAAGAAACAACGAAGAAGTATCTGAGGAACAGTCAAAACAGGAAATGCGAGTAATGGCAATTCATTTATTTATTACTGAATCCACTGCTATCACAAGAACATATCTATTTTGGAATCGAAGATAACAATGGCGTAGTTACAATTAATAGAATATATAGAATATCGTTTGACACTATTAAAATTGGCTGTATTACATACCGATTGCAAGCACCGGCTGGCCAATGGAAAAGGAAAGAAAAATAAAACAGGATTTTTAAATTCTCATTTGAAATTTACATTCTAAATCCCATAAGGAATGCAATAGCCTTAATTGAAATGTAAGGAAGTCATTTACCGACAGCAATGTGACAGTTCCGGCAAGTGTCTTTTTTATCCATTCCCACTTTCTGCGTATGATTCTTGATAATTAATATCAAGACAGGTAGATAAATGGATGGATTATTTCGTTTGGGCTATAACAATGTAGGTTAAAATGAAAATCTTTTACTTGTTTTTAAAAAAAGCATTGTATTGCTTATATTTATGATCTGTGCAGGGGAATTGTTATACAATTTACCCATATACTCCATATTACGTTGAAATTATGCTTCGGTGACAGAAGGCAATTTCCTTGTCGGTTGGAATACTCCTGTATTTTATGTTAGTAATATTGAATTTATCATCTCTCGCAACACTTCTGAAACTCATTTGAAACACGATTGTTAATACGTTGTATTGGTTAAAAACGGGTTTACACGATTGTCTGCATGGTATATTCCACACTAACTTTAAGGCTTCACTTTTGTAATATAAATATTGTGTCGGAGTCTAGGTGTAAGCTCCAATGAACAATGCCGTAACGAGTTAGCGAATGAAAGTTGAAATAATAACAAATTCTTAACGTTTTACAATTAAAAGATGTCATCAAAGTGTGCAAGCCATAAGAAATTCTAGGGAGTTTAACACGAAGCACATCTATACTTTCTACCCATTTCAATAACTAGTTAATACTAAGGCCAGGTAATCTTAGTGGATGTCCCATTTAAAAACCACTTGATACCCTTCGAAGATCTATATTTAACTGAATCCAACGAGAAGGTGTAATACAGAGAAACGATTACATCTTGTTTAACACAAGTTTCTTTGCAGGCGACAATAGATACAACAATATCATTTGCATTTGATTGATATTTGACGGTTATAGATATGCCTTTAGTAATAATACCTATAACATCTGGATATATGATTATTCTTGATCTGTAGTTAGATAAGCAAGTGAAAGCCATTCATTTATACCGGGTTCTTTTTTCTTTATTACGCATACATTTTTCCTATGTGTAACGTTAAAAAGAAAAATGTCAATGTATTAGTGAGATAGCAGCCAACCAATTATGTTGGATAGCTATTAGAATATAAACGGGACTCTTGACAAACATTGCATAAAAACACAAACTTTTGCGAAACAATATCAAATTTGTTAAATGAAAACGTAGAAATTTTGAATAAAGTACGTTCTACCGATACAGCTACATCTTTCTTTGTTATGTTGTCTTGTTTGTCTTAATTAATCCTTAGAATAAAATAATTTCTTCATTCAAACTTGAGCTTTTGTACTTTTTTTTATTGAAAACATAACCAAGTTCTTCATAGCTCTGTTTGCCAGTACAAATATTTCCGTGTCAGATACAGTTTCCTAGTAGATTTAAAAAGTTTCATTTAGGTGTACTGGAAATTTTAATTTTTCGGTACAAAAAAAACTATAGTAGATGTATGTTACTTGGGTTACTTGGAGAAATGATGTCTTCCGCTGGGTCCGCTCGGCCGATTGGTCCTATTGTCCGCTCCACAATAGGACCAATCGGCCGAGATGGAATCTTGGCATCTTAGAGTTCATCCAACAAGTCCAGCCCCCTGAGGTAGCTCAGAATCTTGTTGTATCAGGAATTTTTCAGGTCAGCCAGGCTAGTAATGTCCCTCCCATGTAATAGCAGTAAATTTTCACTATGGTTGCACGCTCATCGAATCGTGAACGTGTAACTGGTTGCCTTGTATTTCGCTAATGCATTGACAATTTTGTTTTTAAAGTTAGACATAGGAAAAATTAATGCGAAATGAAGAAAATAGAATTCGGTATATACTAAGAAAACGGTGGGTCCAAGAACTGAGCTCCCATGTACACCAAGTTAATATTTGAAGACTTAGAATTCAAATTGTGTAATTTAAGGCATTTTGTATCAAACAGTATTTGAACTATCGATGTATTGATCCTATTGTGCCATATTGGTGTAGCTTAAACATCAGAATTTTATGATTAATGCAACCAAAGGCTTTTGAAAGACCTAGAAATATATCTATTGTGAACCTATATGAATCTATATATACCCCACAGTACCTCAAATAATTCCGCGTCTGTACTCTTTCCACTGATAAATGCATTATAACCATTATCCAGGTTATAAATATAAACCAAGAACTGGTGCTAAATGTATAACCCGCTGCACTATGAAATGCATTGTCATTATTATATTATAAGAATGAGTCAATATTTGAGGAGAAAATGAAAGAAAAGTTATCAGAACCTTTTATTTTCTACTTTTCTTTTATTAAAATATGCATTAAAAATGCTGTACAAAAATAAACAACTCGACACACAATATTATCTTTTAATATTATGTAATGTGTGAATCATTGTAGATATTTTTTGTGCATCGAATTGGTAATACATTTTGAACAACCCGAACGTGTTCATCTTAATCATTCTCAAACGTTTTAAGTATTTTTAAATATGTATAAAAATCAATAAAATGTTAAGTATTCTTCAAAAATTTCATTACCAAGTAACAATTGTTTCGCCGCACAGTTGCTTCTTCAGACAAACTTAAAACTAATACAATATATGTGACTTTGTAGTTTTTTTGTTAAAATTGAAATACGTCAAATTTTGATAAAATACAATATACATATGTAAATTGCAATTAGTCTAAATTATAAGAACAAACAATTAATTACTAAAGACATAAATCAAAACGTAAATTTACTAAAGGTGAATTATTGCATTCTAATTGATCCTTGAGTAATGAACTTTTTTAATTTTGTTAATTTCCAAATATTCTAACAAATCCAATTTAGCACCTTTGTTTTATATGCCCAAAATTTTAAAATCTATTACATAGTTGGCGAAAATCGAATCCTGCTTTTTATTTCTGTAAGAAGCGTAATGTTCAGAATTTTTTTTTCAAAAGTTCTGTCAGTTTGACCAACATATACTTTCCCATATCCATCACATATCAACTTGTAGACACCAGATTTTTTATTTCTTTCGGTTATATCCTTATTGTTTTTAATAAATTTTGACAAAACATTATTGGTTTTATAAGCAACATTAATGTTTCGCTATCTTAAAAAAATAGCTATATCGTCAGATGGTTTACCTATGTAAGTTAAAATTCTAAAAGGTGAGGATTTAATGTAATTAATAATAGGATAAACTGTCGATACAGCTTTATGAAGTAATTTCTTTTTTAACATATTTTCTATTAATTGTACTGTAACCATTATTAACTGCAATTTGTTTTATTGAATTAAATTCTTTATCAAAGTTAACTTTCGAGAGAGGATAAGTAATT
Organism: Osmoderma eremita; assembly: GCA_031763485.1. NCBI lineage: Eukaryota > Metazoa > Arthropoda > Insecta > Coleoptera > Scarabaeidae > Osmoderma > Osmoderma eremita. The sequence goes on from JARFOC010000480.1 coordinate 632,820, forward strand.
AATGTATGTAGATATTAATGATAGTTTTTGTTGAAAAGAATATACTGATGTATTATGTATTGTGATATCTGTTTGATTCTTTATGGTAGTTTGCAAAATCCAAATTGGAATTTATTTTGCTTATGGTTAAATCTAAAAAATTAATACAACTGTTATCTTCCAATAAATTTAATATTGTTATTTATGTTATTCATGAAATTTAATAAATTTTCCAATTTTCTAGGTGTATGTATAATATACGTACTAATACAGGGCTAATAAATAGTTTTACTTTGGTAATATTTCACAGTATTTTTCCGCGTCTAGTTGACCTTTTATGGTTATAAACAATTCATGAAAAGGGATCAAACTGTTCTCAAAAGAAAGAAAAAAACGAAATATACACCTTCAATGTTGTTCTTTTGAACTAATGGCCGCACCCGTAATACCCTAGTAGCGATATAAAGATACACAAAAGAAGCAGGCCGCAGAATCGCGCGCGCATAACGTTCTTGAGATTAAATACGAAACAGAAAAAGTGGAGAAATGAGGGAATTGTATTTGGAAAAATAGCCGTGGATGACAGGACAACGACAAGACGAAGACAGTTACCCGAGCAACAAGAGAACAAAGCCGGAAATAATGGTCGGTGATTGGCGCGAATCATAAAAGGGGTAATAGGAAGGGGTAGAGCGTCGGCTGTAACGCTGCAGCGTAACAAGGATGGGCACGCTATTTCGACGGTATCGAGAACGGTAGGGGAAATTAGGTACATAGAGGGCGCTCTAGGGTAGGGTAAAATACGATGGGGTAGGGCGTGAGGTAGAGGCAAGGAACGCGTTGGAAACGGTTTCTGTGTTGGAAGTGAAAGCTGGAAAATCGATAAGGACGTCTGGCGCCGGGAAAATTCACGGACCCCGAGGACGTTCCAAGTTCAAGGCGACGCGGTTTTCCCTTTCACTGACGCATTTCGGATTGCGGGACATCTAAATTCGCTGCTTGGTGGGAGGAAAGAAGAGTGCCGGATTTGACAGACCAGTCTGGCAGACAAAAAGGGATTATATATTTTTCGGACATTTGCACCTACAATACATAACGTCCATATGATTTAGAAAGGGGTTGTATGGAGAACAAGAAAATATCTGGCCCTATCTACATATGTGGATGTTATTAAATTTGTAATTACCATTTAATTATTTATACAGTAAAGATTGATCCTGTGTCGATGAGATACATTCATTATATATACGGCATCATCATCATTCATTTACTGCAAGATGTAAGTCTCTTTAACGCTTTCCATATTTCTCTGAATAAGGTGGAAGAGGAGCAGATAAAGAGATGGGAGAGAAAAATGCTGCGTGCTATATATGGAGGAGTAAGAACCGAGGAAGGATGGAAAAGGCGCACAAATCTAGAAGTAGAAGATGCATATGAAAGCCCCAATATCGTAGCGTTTGGCAAAGCACAAAGAATAAGATGACTGGGGCATGTAGAAAGACTAAGCATAGATAGATTGCCAAAATTAGCCCTTACCAGAAAGCCAATAGGGAAAAGCAGAAAGGGGAGACCAAGAGAGAGATGGATGAATAAATTGGATGAAGATCCAAAAAAAAATGAAAATAGAAAATTGGAAGGAAGGTAGGGAACAGATGGGAATGGAGAAATGTAGTCCGTAGAGTACTGTTCCTAATATTAGCATCTTATTAGCCCTAGGTCTTCAGGGCCCGTATAACAAATTATTATATTTCTCGGTCTTGTGCGTGCAGTTATTTGTAGCTATAACTGGGGATATCATCAATCCGTCGTTTAGGACCAGGTCCACTGGACGTTTTAATGGACGAGGCCGTCAGCATAAAAGTCGTTTTGTTCATTTTTCTTTGACTCTGTTGCGAGGTTTGTGGCCATGAACTATTTAGCACTGTTCTTCTCATAAAACGATATTTTGCCCTGTCTTCTGATTTAAGAAGTCTAGGTGTAGTGGGAATTTATATTCTTCACCTTTTTTTTCTGCTATGGTACTAATAACCTGAAGATGATCGACTGTGCTACAAGCACTTCTGAATGAGAAGTTATAGTTTTGATGGACAAAGTGAAACCAGCAACGATAATTGGAGCTCACCAAAAGAGGACGATGATTTCAGTTTTAATGAATTGGCGAACGATTGCGATGCTACCTTACAAACAATCCCAGAAACGTCAGATGTCATAGATGTGTCATGGTGCGTCATGGAGCATCTATGAGATCCAGTTCTTGGATTTGACGACTTTAAATTGTTGTCAAATTTATCAAAAACTAGGGAACAGAAGGTAGAGATTCCTGCAAGAAAAACTTATAGGAGACAAGGAAACGCCAACTTTCAATCTCGCTGGAACGCCACAATCTTCATATAATTCATCCAATTATCAGACTGAACACAACAAAACCTTGCCTTTTATATTACAAAAAACGGAGTATTGGTGTTTGGAATGTAGGAGCGTCCTTTACCCAGCTTCTTGTTTTCAATACTACCACACAAACGAAAACGAATTGATAAATCACTTTTATAAACACAATTGTTCCAAGAAAAGTTAGATGTATCACTCAAACCCTAGTGTGAGTTAAGAATTCTGAGGTTGTCAGCCCTGCTGCTAGTGGGTTAAAAGATGAAGATGATTTTGCCATCGGAAGTTGCCCAGCTTCTATGGAAACCTGACGCATTTCAGCGATATCATGGAAAAAAATTCTGAATTCTTAATTAGTCGAGCTGTTTCGTTTGACTGCCATTTTTTTTAAATAGGTTGAATTCCAATAATTAAAAGAAAATTTATCAATGAATGTTTCGCCTAGGCCATACTAATATTTACTATTTTGAACGAAAAAGTAAGGAAGAAGTGGCAACGTCGCAACGTTACCACTTCCGCAATCACACCGCGGGAATATTAATGCACTCGTATGTATCTGTATGTTGGAAGATCGGTCTACCTTCCGGTGGTCGCACCTCCCTATCAGCGTCGGTAAGTGTTTGTTATATCATACAGACATACCCGAAGATCAACACACGCGATAAAGAAATTGTTACCATTGACCACTTACCAAATTTACAACGAAATGGTGGAAATGTCCACAATTATTTTCAGAAGCGATAATCTTTTTTGGTGTGCAATTGTACGGGGTGCAATAATTGCTCTCGCAATGTTATGTCCAATACAAGAAACAAATTGCACGGGCTAAACTGCGTGTACTACGCCTCGTTTATAAGATCCAGGCTTTACTATTTGGCATCTAAAATGGCATCAGATCTACGGGGTCCTCGATTTTCAAAACGAAAATTCACACTTCCGGTATTTAAAAAAAGCTGAGAACAACTACAAAAATGCGTCGAAAAGATGGTGTATAGAGTATGAAGCGTGGAGTATGGAGTATGGAGCATGGAGTATGGAGTATGGGGTATAGAGCCTGGAGTATGGAGTATGGAATGTGAAGCATGGAGCATGGAGCATGGAGTATCGAGTATGGAATATGGGATATGGAGTATGGTGTATGGAGTATGGAGTGTGGAGTATGGAGTATGGAGTATGGAGTATGGAGTATGGAGTATGGAGTATGGAGTATGGAGTATGAAGTATATAGTGAAGAAATACACACCAACAAACGAATCATCTAAAACAGTAAACTCAAAGACTAAAACACCAGAAAAAATGACAGCAGTAGAAAACTACCACAAAGTGAACAATGAAATAACTTCAACACTTAACAACTTAATAAAAATGAAACACCGAAATACAAATCACAAGAAATGGCGTAATCAGTAAAATTCTACTGTGTTGCATCAGTTGCGAAAAGGCAATGCGACCTTTTCTTGTATGTTATCTATGGACCTACAGGCGCCGTTCGTAAATAATATGTTGAGAAGGTCGTGATTTTCACCGTTGCCAAATCTGGATGAAAGTTATAAGCATTGGTTTTTTTTATTTTTTGCGGCAACCATTATTTGTATAATCGAATTGATAGTAGAGATTTATTCTTGCATTGTGTCAGTCAAATACAAATGTCATTTAAAAATTCATATGATCTTGATATGATAATATGAATTAATAATGAACTGTAATATTTTTACGCGAAAACTATAAATTTTTATCATTAAGGCGTTTTGTTCGTTTTAACTAGATAGTTCTATCTAGTGTCACAAATTTGGCAGTTATTCTACTTTCAGGTATATAAATCTTTTGTAATATATATTTTTTATGTTCGAAAATGTATATGACCAGAAGATAAAGTGAAAAGGTGTTGTAAAAGTCTGCCTCGTTTTAAAAGTCTGCTCCCCCAATTTAGTGCCCTCTTCAATGACTCACTGCACAAGGTCAGAAAATATAATATTTCCCAATCAAAATCCATCACACCGCCACTGAAAAATACGATTTTTTTAACGTCGAGGCAGCATAGTGCTTTTCGGGCGTATATACGTATTGCCAATAACAATAATATGGATGGGGGGTGGTGGGGGCAGCAGCCGGTTCGTGCGACGTAACAGAATTGCGGGGCGGTGGCACGCGGAGTGTGAGGAACGGCCGTCTACGTCCTTGTCCTTGCCCTTAACCTGCCTCAACGCGACGGACTCACACCACCCGGGCGGCTCGCACCGGAGGCTGCGGCTGTCAAACTACCCTTCTCCACCGCTGACTGCCGACGAACTTCACCGTCTCGTCGGCGGTCCCATTAATTTAGTTTGCGTCTGCCGCTACGTTTATTAGTTGTCATTGTTAATTTTAGAAGTGGGATTACCAGCGCGAATTAAATAATCAAGTAGATACAAAAAAATAGATAAAAGAAACGAACGTGAAGTACTCAATTTGTAAATTTGCAAACATATTTTTTTTAGTATTAGTAAATACAATGGTACATCCACATATGGACATATATTTCCCGAGAAGAAGTAAGAAAATTTTAACAAAAGAAACGCCAATATAGTGAAATATCAATCTATTAAAAGTCATAAGAAACATCAAAAATGCCAAAAACAATTAACCGTAAAAATGCCATTATCGGCGCATGGTTTATTTCTGGAATCACCATACTAGCAAAAGCAATGAAGGGGGTACAAGTATTAAAGACGGACTCGAGTTTCTGACGCTGATGAGGCCTGTAGCCTCATCAGCGTCTCTCCGAATTCTAAACCCACTTTCATTGCTAATGCGTCGCGAAGTTATTGCGAAATGTCCTAGCCACTTGCCCGCGTCACGACACACCCCCATCTAGGGGACACCGGTCAAACACACAAGCCACCGAGACAAATGCAATAGCCGTATCTGGAATCACAACAACATACGCAGTCCTTCTGGCGGGAATGACAGTACATGCACTGTCCGAGCTAGATGAAGTGTACTGCATTACTGGCTCTATTGCGTTTGTCTCGGTGGCTTGTGTGTTTGACCGGTGTCCCCTAGATGGGGGTATGTCGTG
>JARFOC010000480.1:663622-700733 GCA_031763485.1 Osmoderma eremita
TTTTTTGATTGGCTAACTTTACTTTTTTGACATCCACTCACAGCACAATCAATTAATTAATTAACCAATAACTCAGCTGCAACGCAAATTTCCATAGTTAGATCTAATCTTCACATTTCTTGTCGAGTTTTGGGAATGTGGTAGAAACTGCAGGGGGTCCACCGGAACCAGCAAAACTTTCAAAGTGGTCTATGAGAAATAAAGTTTGGGAGCCTCTGCTCTATATGAACTAAATAATAAACTGTTATGTAGTAATACTAGGGCATTTTTGATATTATTTATCGCGAAAATACATATGTGCAGGTAGTATACCTGACAGAATACTTATATATATAATCCAAAAAGTAGGGATCCCTTAAGAAACCTGTAGAAAAGTGATAGTCATATTAACTGAGGAAATAGGATAGAAAGAGGGATAAAAACGTTGCATTTCACATATTTGTCACAAAGTCAGCTTCCACTTTGATGTGTAAAACATATCTAAATAATCATACGCTATGTATCTGTCAAATGATATGATATGCTTTGCAATGCTCTTACAACAATGCCACGAAACGACGAAATGTCACAAGCCGGTTGTTTCGTTGCAAAAGCTATATATTTCTTAAACACGCCTAGCGGTCTAGCGGTCCCTTCAAAACATCCCAAAAGTTACATAATTACAATACAGCTGTATCCGAACCCAAATTAATTATTTTCCAAATTCCTGCGCGGAGTCAGCTGTCCCGCGATCATCGCAGAGTTATAGTTCATTTTCATGCGAAGATCTGGATGACCCGCTGCGCTACATATGTTCGTATTTCTTCGGCCACCACTTTATAATTTTGGCACCCTTGTAGGCAGAGAGTGTCAGTAGCGTCCAAAATTATAGTGTCCAGATATTTCCGACCGACATTCATATTTCTGTCGGGCGAGTCGGTTTTGCATAAATTCGATGTTCGGGTGCCGTTCTTCATTGTACGTACGAAACGAAAAAGACCGTTGTCGGACGTCGGCGGCGATATTTTATCTTCTCGTTTCTGAAATATTAGGGTCATTTGAAAAGTGTCCACTGAACTTGTGGCCGCGTTCGTAAATATGCTTATCACGCGTACATTTTTTTTCGATACATTTATTATCGGAAAAGCATTTATTATAAACGCATGAAATATTGAGCCTACGTATCTTATAAACACGGCCATATTCTATGCTTCATGTTTAATTTATTAATGAAAGTGAAAGAATTTTGAAAAATCAATCTTTCCCGAGGAAGATTTACGATAAGTTTCGTAATTTATTGCATAAGCAAAACGCAAGTTAGTGAGCATAATTATAACACACCTTTCTACTAACCGGATAAGTATATAACTCCAATGTGGATTGACATTGCTCATAACAAAATAAAATTGAATCGTTAAGTTTATAAACTGCACCCGCATTCAATTGTCTGCCTCTCCCTCGATTGCCCTGCCACCTTCTCCAGATTTCGACGATTATTTCAATGTATGAGGATCTTCAAGTGACATATATTTCAACCCATTCTGACGAAATAAATGGCACCACTCCCCAAAAAATTTTCTTCCCCCCATCCTCAAATCGGACTTGGAATAACCTATAACCTAAGCTGGAATAACCTAAAGATATTATGCATCGAAATCGGTTGAATAATTTAAATGCGAAAAGGAAAAATACAAGCAATTTTATTTATATGATGATAAATAACACACCACTATTACTAGGAATATGCAACAACATGATTACTTTTTAAAACGATTATTACTCGAATTTGGGACACTAAACAAAACTAAATAATAAATATATATTATTAAAAATTTGAAAAATTTATTATATATTTAAAAAGATTAAACGGAAATCAACAAAATGTGATGTTCATATATATTATTATTGCGCTTTTACTAAAAACGAATAAAGAGGCACTCCATACCACTACACCTTAATAAATTAATTCGGATATGATTGTAATTGCTGGAGTTGCTCACGAGCGCCATTGCTGTAAATACTATTTGGTGGTTCCACGTTTGTTTCAAAAATGTTGGCTACGTCGTGAAAACGACCAATGATTCATGAAGTTATACAATTTATAGCAGAAATGCCGGGCCTAAATTATGATGGCGTTAATATTCAATGTGTAGTTTTGTAATATCCATTTAATGTGTTGGTCCAAAAGGGATTGTCAACGTCACGCAAATAGCAAACAGCTTTCTTGTTGCGTGCGACAAAATGAAAAATTTTAATCAAATGGTTGTGTTCCCTATATTTTATGTAATTGACCGTTTTATTTACTAGACAACGAAGCATATTCTTCTTTCGCAATAAATATTCGGATTGCAAACTACCAATTCAGGGATCCCTGCAGATATTTAACATATGCTGTTCACTTTGTGATTTTACGGAAGACTCTTAATACAGTAAGTGTTTGAGTACATATTTTAATTTATTTCTGACCATTATGTGTAAACTTTTATGCACCCGCCATTGACTGTTGCCGCAGACTGAGCAACTCTCGTAGTAGTTGACGCTCATGTTGTGAGCGTATTTAGCGGTCATGTGATTTGCATTTGTATTTCTGGCTTACTCAGTACTTGCCACCTACCTAGCCTTGCCACGAAACTTGTGTTATGTACGACATTGCTATAATATTGAGTTAGAAATTATATCAGGTACCCCTTCATGGGACGCCACTGTTAGTTTTTAGTTAGAATAAATTGCATTACCTGACTTTAAATTTAAATCATTGTTTTTTCCACAGTAATCATGTAAAATTTAAAAGCACATGACATCCGTCAATTCCATTCTATTAATCATCATTATCATATTCAATTCAAAGAAAATACGTGCTCACTCCTAAAAGACAAATATATTGATTGAGCAACGTCAAATTCAATACTTAAATCAATTATTCCGCAAGTTTTGTTTGTATCTAATACATGGTATCGGGGATTTTACACTCAAAAATTGATTTAATAAATTCGGTACATGTTTCGAGAGAAAGTGGGCTGTCATCGTCAACTAAGTCCCGAAGTTTTGCTTAAAAATTCCATTTGCCTTATCCCCAAAAATGTATCCAAAAAGGTAAAGCTGTATTTAAGGTCTTGTCGCTGGGTATGTGGAAAGTCTTGGAGATTATCCCCAAAACTAATTCACTGGTTGTAAGTGCCGGTAATACGCCCAACTAGCACTTATGGGACAATAGCCTGGTGGCGGAAATCGTAACAAGCTATTGTGACAAGCAAAACTCACATCCATACAACGGATGGCAACTGCGGGAGCAATCTCCTCTATCCTGTTGTTGGCACTAGAAATTCTTCTGGATCCTCCGCCCCTGCATATAGCTTTGGTAAGGGAGGCCAGATTAACCACATTTCGCCTTTGACACATAGCAAACCAATCGCTGCATGTGTTCTTGGCAAATAAGCTGCTGAATACGGTTATCTCCGACCGAATGATCGACACATTCTTCACTACCTCCTATCCAAATAGGGACGAATGGAGATGTGACGAAATCAAACTAACACAGGCCGCTGGTTTACGGATGGATCGAAAATACAGCAGGGTGTTGGCGCAGGAACATTCTGCAGTAATCCAAGAGTTGAAAAGCATTATAACCTCGGACAACACGCAACAATTTTTCAAGCTATGCTATCGAGATGTGCGCAAGAGGTATTTTAAACAAAAACCTCAAACACAAATCAAGACAGTCAGTGACAGTCAGGCTGTACTGAAAGCACAAATGCTGCTCTAAACTCATCTGAAGCTGCAAAACCATTCTCAATACAATAGGGGCGCCTAACAAAACAACCCTAATCTGGTTCCCGAGTCACTCCCTCATTCAAGGCAAAAAGACAGCCGACACCCTCGCAAAAACGGGTGCCACGAGCTGCTTCCAGGGTCTAGAAACGGCAATTGGCATATCGATTTCGATACCAAAACAACAAATTAGTTGCTGATTAAAACAGAAAGTGCTCCCATTTGGAGCAATTCTTCTGGTTTGGCACATGCGAAAGAGTGCTTCTTACCTAATAATGTCAGAAGTGGAGAATTACTAAAACTTGACCGTAAAAGGGTTAAAATAATTACTTCTGCGTTTACAGGTGACTGCAGACTCAGGAAACATCTACACAGAATCCGGTTAACGAAAGAAGCCGAATTGCGGCTGTGTATGGAGAACAAAGAAACAGTGGAGCACGTTATGTGCCACTGTTCTGCGGCCACCCGAATCAGGTACTCCATCTCCTCATTGAATAAGATTCTGAGTTACCTTAAGGGCCTGGACTTGATTGATGAACTCTAGCACGACATCCGCTCTACAATAGGACCTAGCGGCCGTTGTAGAAGGGACGATTAATCAAACCAGGCGGATGACATCGCAACACCAAGTAACCAAGTAAGTAACCTCATTCAACAAGGGATGATAATGCCTTCTAAAATCTGTTCATTCTCAAGTTGCAAAGAATCTCAATTTCGTCCTGCTTAGACTAGTAAAACTTAGCAATTAATTCAATTAATAGAATGTTGAAGTAAAACAAGAAAATATTGAGTACTATGTGAACTTTCGCATTAATACGTAATACAATCTATGCAGAAATAGTTATATCATTAAATCAAATTGTTATATCATTCAGCACACACCTTAAACTACTTTTCTACGTAGTTGCCATCATTGTTCGGGCATTTACGATCTTACTAGATGTCTATCATTTTGTAAACCGGTTTTTCAATTTTCTTTTTCTCATAATGGTTGAAGTAAATAACATCATCAGTTTATCCTTTCAAACCACCACTAGCAATAATATATTACGCTTTACTCATATCTAGATAGCGTGCATCTCGCTATGTAAACAATCCGTGATCAGTAGTATCCGTTGAAAATTATCCGCTACGGCAGCAGACAGCCAAACATTAACCATCTCCGTCTACTATTTACATTCGAGATAATTCCCAGAATCGCGTGCAGGAACAAAAGCAACAAATTATTATCTCTGATAACCAAGGTACTTATCCGCCTAGAAATATAATTTCCAACGTGTATGCATGAGCTTGGATAGCGTGCAGAAACATTTATCATCTTATGCGTCGACGATTTACCAAGTGCACGCTGAAAATTTCCGACCACGTAACCTTGCGAAACCATCAAACGCCATGGGACAGTGGAGATAATAATTGTGTTTCGTTCTCAATTCTCAACGTTCCTCTAAAATTGCTTTGCAGGTAAATAGTCTAGAGGTGACTTAAATATTATGAAAATTAAACTTTTCTTCCAGAAAATAGTAATAATTTAATAGAAGGATATGTTTTGCTTTTCTGGATTTCACTTAACATAACACCGAGAAACGATATCATCAGTTCGACACTTTTTGAAGTGCTGAGGTATTAATCATTGATTTAAGTATTAGATGGTTGATGAACAATAACGTTACCTTTGAAGCAATTACTTATTTAATGTTGGTCAATTGTGAGTAAGGTAATGCAGAAAACATTGTTAAGAGGCAATTAAGAGGTAATCAGAGATTTTGTTTTCATGATTTCCACGTAACAATCGTTGCTTGGACACTTGAAAAAAAATTGTATATAATTTAATAATTGTTATGGTTAAACCAAGTGGTATTGGTGTACACCCTTGTACAAGGGTGTGACGAGAATATAACAGTTTCCAGAATTATTGCTTTGCTAAATAATCGTAACAAATGTTGTAAGAAAGAAGTGTAAGAAAGAGAAAGAAATTTACTTCAATTTAGATTGCTTATATTTTCAATAATATTTTGTAAATACACCTGATGAGTCATTCAAATAAAAGTAAATATAGCAATAAATACATGCTTTCTAAAATAGTCAACACTTATGCAAATCAACTTAAGTATTAATGTATAAATTCAGAATAAGTTTGTATAGTTCAATGGTCAATGACTTAGTACTTATCAGCTTCAGCCTTACAAAGTTCTAATAAATTCTGAAACTCTTCCGGAACATGTTGTCAGAAATATTATACGAAAATATTGAGGAAAGTATCATAGAATAAGAACCATTTACAAGCAATCTACGAGCAATGTGAGTATTATTAATATATATTTATAAATAGAAAATAATATATAATATAGGGTATTATATTTTTAAAAAATATCTTCACAATGAGATGTATGACAATAATATCTACCAACCTGGAATTTTTTTCTTGGAATAATACATTATAAAGGATGAATTATGTACGGATTGCAAAAGGCACACATTTTTATAAACTCCTCTCCAACGTAGCTGCAGATATTGAAAGCAATAGCATGAACGAAGAAAAATTATTAACTCCAGTATATCCACACTGTTTATGTGTATCATGTGTATTAGCCTATGATGTATACATGTATGTATGCATATGTATATAAAACTGGAGTGTTTTTATTACCGTTTATTTACAGATTTATTCATCTTACAGATAGCCCAATTCAAAATTCAATAACTAAACGGTACCATTTATAGTTTTCCTTCGTGGTAGTTGGGACTCTATATGGTAAGTTATCTATGTAATAAATGAAACTGTCTACAATTCGGTTTATTTTTCTGTTATAACAACAAATATTTACAAAATGATTTACTTTTAGAAAAATTTTTAGAAAAATAAAAATAGTTGATTATCTCACTGCTTTTATAATAAAATGAAAATAAAATACATATTAAAAATTGTAAAAAAAAAAATGTTAACAATCGTATTCTAATTTTAGCTTTAATTTAAAAAATGATTATTCAATAATATCTGTAAAGTAAACAGTTGCATTTCAACGATCTTTTTTGTTTCTAACCGAAAACGTCCGAGCTAGGTGCCGTTCTGTTGGGAGAGTAGCTTTGATATTTTCGCTGCTAATAGAGGGGACATTACTTTAGCAAAGCAGTGTACATGCGTATGCAATGCAGGTACTGTTATTACTTATTAGTTCACTTTCTTCAGTAATGGCATAAGCCCTTCTTGTTATAGTGTTATTGTAATCGTATTATGTTTTTAAATGCTTTGATTTCCACGATTAACAGATAAGCAGAGTAATGTAGTTAGTTAAGGCATTATGATTCGTAATAGGCAAACATACGTCGTAATGTTCGGTTGTAACTGGTTTAATGCTGCATAATCATTGATTTTGTCATAACAGTAATAGTCGCCACAAAAATAAATTACTAATGCGTAAAAATTAAAACCAAAACTGCAAGGTGAAAACATGGTGCAAATACACCTAACATAAAAATCCATGACTGTTCATTGCATAATTGCTCTCATTGGAGAAACTAACCCAACAAAGGAAACAGGTAAAAAATAATTATGCTAGGTACGTTAGTTCCGTCGACAATTACAGGGCCTTTATATACAGCGAGAATGGTAGCTAGCTGGCTATAGGAATTCTGTGTATAACTTGACATTGACGCAAGAGCCTCTGGTAGTTGAAAAGAGTCCGTGTAAAAGTAGGAATGATGCTGCTATTCTTCGCATACACATGGCCGCTGGAGAAAGCAGAACAGTATCATGCCGCACGAGTCGCTTATATTCTCGCAGGGTGGGTTCCAGATCATGCCTGACGAGAATATTCTGAAGTCGCTTGCGATTATACTCGTCTTCAGCAGTGAAAGAGTTAATAATGGACTACTATCCTGTTTGAGGGAAACTACAAATAATAAGACTATATTATGGTGACAATTCGGCAAAAGTTACTAGTGACTTATTTACAGCTAAATTTCCAGATAGACCTATTTGCAGCAATACAAAATACGGTTCAAGCATTAGAGACCACAAGAATTTGAAACAGCTGGTAGCTCGCTACATCGTTTTTGTTTTATAACTTCGTTTAGAAGTACAAGAGAATAGTTTTGTGTTAGGTAGTATAGTAGGAAATTACACTGTCAAAGTTTCTCGTATCGACTGTAATGCGAATGAATGGGTTTCAAGTAGCGTGTGACATATGAAGTGCAAGCATTCGACCATTTAAATCATATTTTCTTATGACCTATTTGCAGCAAAACAGAATACGGTTCAAACATTAGAAACCACACGAATTTGGAACTATTGGTAACTCGTAACATCGTTTTTGTTGTATAATTATATGTTGTATAGAAGTACAATAGTAATAAATGAGAGCAGTAACGTGACATGTGAGGTGCAAGCCTTATTGCAGTCGACCAGGTAAACCATGTTTTCCTATTACATCAATCGCTTCCGCACTGTATGTAACTATGCACTTCTCCCAGTTAGTTTAAGTTAATTTAAATGGAAAATATAAATAATAGAAATACATAATACCAAAACTAGATTATCTTTAACAATACCTGATCGTTTATCTAAATTTAATTCTATAAAACATATAAAATTTCAATTTTGTCTGAAGAAACATGTGAGTTTAATAAATAATAAATTAAAAACTACTGCGTTAGGTTCAAAATATCAAATAATCGGTCCCTCCGAACCGGCCAGTATATCCGGCTAGCGAGCCGGGAATATGTATATCTGCTGTTTGCGGTCGGGAAGTCGTGCCGATGAAGAGGAATTCGTGAGAGTGATAGCTGTCAGGGTTTCGTTGGCTACGGCCGAGGGGGGTCACGACCCCCTCACGGTTATCTGACCAAGTTGTTGTTGTGTGTGGCAACGGGGCACGCGCTCCCTATACAAACAGTGCCTATCTGCACGGCGAGCTCTGAAAGCTATATGGGAGAAACGCTAACTAACGTGAAATTTCAACTTACCACTATGATTATTATTATTAAATTAATAGATAGTTTTACTTTGAACGGTTTGTAATTACGTCTGCAACCAGTTAACTGTAATTTATCGGTGTGGGACTTGTTCTCCGTTCGAATACGTTGTACCACGACTTGGAAATAATAGAATATTATGAAGTGCATCTTGTACGCAATAAATCAGCTGAAACACTGTTTCAATTGAATATTTATGGGAATAAAATAAACATTTTCGAACGCTATATAATTAGCATGTAATGGATAAAACAATTAATGGACGATATCGAAAATGGCGATAGACCATATTGGTATATACAAAGACGAAAAGAAAGAGAGAATATTGCAGCCTGGATTCATAGCAAAAGGAAACGGTTGAAGAGGCACGAGAAACATCAGAAACAAAACGAAAAGTGGAAGAACTAATAGAACGAGTAGTCGCAGAATATAGAGAAATAATAGCTAAACTGAGAGAAAACGCAACCAATCAAACAAAATATAAAACAATTGTAAGATAAATTTCTTGCGGGTTTGGACCGTGTCATATTAGCCATCTAATTTACAAGGTTTCTATTATGACACGGTTCAAGCTCGGAAGAAGTTTAACCTACACTGATTCTCATCGTGGAAGTCTTCGCTTTCATATAAAACAATTGTTTCGATATCGTGGTATATCTGCTGTTTGCATCTCAGTGTCTTGGGTTCCTTTGTATTTTTAATGTAATAACAAACAATATAATAATAATTGTGTAATAAGCAAAAATCCAATAGATAAACAGTAAAAAAATGATCATTTTGTAAAATAAGCTATGGCAACCGGTATTCGCAACCGGTAATAAATAGGCCTCTACCAGTGAATTGGTTATGAAAAATCTAGGTTATTCGTCGGGCAACTCTGTACGGGTTTGGCTGTTCTATGAAATCAAACATGATTCCCGGTAACTTAACTTCTATTTTTCATACGTTGTTTTTACACTCGTTTACACAACATTGGGCGCCATTCTATTATTCTAGCGTCTGTTACCTAGTTACATATCTCGTCGATATAATATGCGATTGATACTCATTGGTGAAACATATACAGGGCGGGTATAAAGAGCGCCAAGTTCAAATGACTTAATGTTTGTTCAGACTACAAAAAACTCTTACTATCTCAATCTAGTATTTCTAATGAAATGGCGCACAATAGTTCTATTCTCTAACAAAATAAATGCATAATATGCCCAAAGTGACAGCACAATTTGATTGACACAACAACTATAGCGGGTGCTTGAGTTTTGCAACCTTAGTCATGGGTTATTTACCCGTCAAAACTATAAGATACCTCGAAATGCCTGTGATTGGCCACAAAGATTCTCTCAGAGAATATTTGAAAGCGAATGAATCGCCAAAAGTCAATGTCAGGGTTGTGGCAGCTCAGGATCTTCGGACATTCATCTCTGGGTCCCAATGTTACAGGATCGGATTTAATACGGATAATTTAACAATGTGAGGAACAACTTTCTTTTTTAATAATTTATTCTTTAGAGTTTAACCCATATGATCACCATTTTATTTCTTTTCCCTTATTTTATTGAATTTACTTAACATAAAATACAAAATAGGATACGGTGGCTTAAAATAGTAAAAAAATTAAAAATACCCTTACCACCTCGAACAACAATAAAATAAAATTTATTTTAGCTAATTTTACCGAGACTGGAATTCTCTTTTTCGTGGAACTTCCATTTCACACTTAAATAACAATCGTCTTTAGTGTCCTTCTCGATTTCCAGTGTTCTGATTGGCCACCACCCAATTTTGTGACAATTTGAAAAAAAAAACTTAACTTATCGAAATTTGAATGAATCCACTTTTTGATTTATTTTTGAATAATAAAATCACTAGTATATTTTAATTTCCCATATTTTTCTACTCTGTTCTAGTGCTATTTTTGTTTTAAATTTTCTAAATTTCACCAAATCGGATACCACAATAAATGATTTAGTGCCTGTACTCCCCCATTGAATCTCATTAATTTAATGAAATTATATAAATGGATAAGACAAAGAGACGAACTACATGGTCATATAAATAATGATTAGGAAATTGCTTGTATATTCCAGAAAATTTAGTCCACTGTGGTAATTACGAATTAACAGTTTTTATTTTTCAGGCAGTAATAAACATGTTAAAATTAATAGAAAAAAGCTTCACAGCTGTATTGAAATAGAAAATTAAATTGTCTTTATAATAAGAATCAAAGGCGGCAGATTAGTTTACGTAGTGTATTATTTAAAACATACATAACTTAATTTACTTCTTGCTACAAATTGAAAAAATAAAAGTTTAGATTGAGATAACGATTTCATAAACTGCCTCAGTATGAACAAAATAAAAAGAGATGCACACACTTAAAAACATAATTATAGAAAAAATTAATGAGAAAAGCAGGAATTACAACATTTAATTCTTTACATTATCTACCTAAAGTAATTTAAACGTCAAAACTAATTTATGTTCATCAGTTAATAGCGCTGCCTGAAGCTAATATTAATACAATCTAAAACATTAGGTATACATTAAGGTTGAATTGAGGAAGAATTAAGTCAAGAAAAGAAATATTGAAGTACGGAAATTTGATGCCCATTAATCAAAACAGAGAAACAAAAACGAAGAAAGATATTATCGCAAACAATTTGTGACGTAATTATTATATTTAGCCGAATTAGTTTATGTTTAATGGAGCGTTTAATGTGCTGTATATCTAATTAGATGTTCTAGCAGGAAAAGAAATATCAGAGAGCCAAGGTGGCTGGATATAAACTTTCCATGCAATGTGTTGTAATGGGTAATAATCGTATTTCAATATTGAAAAAAACACACAGATAAAATTATGTAACATCTCATTTACTGCATTAGGCTTTTACGAAAAAGTATATTAAACCATATCGAAAGCGTATTCATTCATAATAAAATACAGGGGAATTATTCAGGTAATTGTTTTTTCTTTTCATACGTTTACACCTACATACTTTCATTTTATACAAACACAATTTGATTTAATGAAGTAACGGGTGAAAAATTATACGAATATTATAACTAAGTTGATAATACATATTCTTATAACTGAATTATCACATCAAATTATAATAACTGCCACATTTGTAAGATTCTAAAATGTTTAATTTGGAAAACAAAATTTTTCTTACTGAGAGTTGTTTAATTCGTTTTCTTTGGAATTAGTTGTTTTATTATTAAGAGATTCATCAAAATCATGCACGGTTAACAGAGCATTTTAAAGAAAAATAATTTAAATTATTATGTGTCAGTTTGTGATAAACATTACCAACAGTTAGGTTACCAATTATAAACTTTGCGCCAAAATAAAAAGCCTGCTTCAATTATAAATTCAATTGATCTCACGGTACTTAAGACAAGTATCTTGTAAAAGTGATGCCGTAAAGGGTATCCTCAGAAACTCAGAAATTCATGGAAAAATTCCTGTATTGAATCTATGTACTTTTTCAATGAATACAAAATATATTACACACTAAACGAACCAAAGCTGGAAAGATATTTAGTTGTTAAAATCATATCTCTGAAACATTTCTGTCAGGGCCGCTGAAATTCTGACAGGATTTGCCCTTTAGCTTTGCAAATTACTTTCATGTAGGTTTTTCCTTTGAGGTGGATGTTTTGCATATTTTGGTTTTTCCGACGGGTTTATAAAGCTCATCGAGTCTTACCTTGAGAATAGATACAATTAAGTCAGTTACAACGGTTTTTCTTCCGGGATGTTTAAAGTCTGTACTGGTGTACCACAAGGCTCCAACCTAGGACCCCTGCTGTTTAACATCTTTATTAATGATTTGTTATTATCGCTGAACTGTGAGGTTCTAGCATATGCTAAAAATCTACAGAATCTTTAACAACTATGTCGACACTCGCAGTCTGCAAAGCATCCTCACCTTTGTGCATAATTGGTGTGTGGAAATTGTTTAAAACTGAATACTGAGAAATGCTTCGTTGTGTCATATACTAAATCTAAGGACCCTATCTTTGCTAACTATACTATTAATAACGTAGGCTTATCACAAAAAAGTGAGATTATGGACCTGGGTGTGATGTTTGACAGCCAACTCAATTTTACACAGTATATACTCTCAGTTATAGTGAAGCTAAGGGACTGTTGGGTTTTCTGATTAGGTCACGCCGTGCCCTCTCTAATATGGTGCCACTGAAGGTGATATACTATGCACTGGTGAGGAGTAAGATGGAGTATGCCTCAGTAGTGTGGTACCATATCTTTACTTACCTGAATCTAACATTGGAGCAGGTACAAAAAAGATTTCTCAAATATTTGTCTTTTAAGTTGGATGGCATTTACCCTCCAAGAGGTTCATACTATTTTCACCTGCTACAAAGACATAGCGTTACATCATTAGCTACTCGCAGAGACAGAAATAGTGGTCGCTATCAACTTATTGTTTTACATAATAAAATCGATTGCCCGTACCTGCTATCACAGCTACAGCTCGTTGTGGCGGAATATAATATTCGATCCGTGGAAACCTTCCGTCCACCGAGATTTAAAACAAGTGTAGTACACAAAGCGCCAGTATCAGATATGGTATGAAATATTAACAATTTTTATCCGGATCCTTTCCTCTAGGTTACTGTTATGTTTATGTTTATTTTTTTAAATTTCAAGTATAATAAACTTGATTACATTATTTGCACTACTTTTAAGATTGTTCCAATTTTCTAATATGTTATTATGTAAATAGTTATTGCACTGTTGGATAATAAAGTATATATGTATATTATTATTAAACATTAAAATCATGAAACACTAAATTGGTTTATACATTGTATTTGTAAAGAACATGAGCTCAAAAACGGCAAACTTTTATAGAGTTTATGCGAAAAAAGAGAAAAAGTTCTTTCCTTTCTTGTACAATTATAGACAACGTTGTATCCTCTTTCTTTGTCTTCTGAAGAGGTTCATTATCCAAACAACCGCCTTGTTGGATTATATTCTGTGTACACTTACATGAGCCAACAGATTTTATCTTTTTACTTTTCTTTTTTTGATCTTTTTAATTGCAGATAAACAGAACCTTCTTCATGAAATAACATGAAAACCGGGTACCTACATCCGAAAAATGCTAAACATATTTTAAATAGTTCATTTAATATAACTTCAACTAAAATTGCTGATGTCAATAAATGATACAGAAAGCATAATATTTTAACTAGATTACATTAATATTTAGTTATCCTGGACACTGTAGTCAAAATTGAATATTGTAGCTACGATTACAGCTAAAGTTTTATAGATAAGCTGTAAAAATTGTGCATCCATAACTGATGATAAAACTGTGAATATTTTTTTAAAAACTGTATTTTGAAAGAAAATTAGTTTTGGTCAGTTATTCAGTATTTCTTTTTGATCGGGCCAAAAAATGGTTGAAAATGTGATAGCAAAGTTAGGGGATCAGTGTTCATAGGCCATTATTAGAAATTGTATTGCGAAATTTAAGAGAGGAAGATCAGATGTCAAAGAAGAACATTGCTCTGAAAGACTAGTTTATCTGTCCACTGCGAAAAACATTGTTTCTGTATATGACATGATTTTGGAATATGGATGCACGGGCTTCAAATGGATGGCAGAACCATTGCGCATTTCCTATGAATGTGTGAAATGTTTGAAAGATGATCATGGATTTCGAGTTACGTCAAAGAAAATCTGCCGCGGTTTTGAAAAAAAAAATCCAAACTTTGTTTGCTACTACGGATGAAACACCAGCCTATCACTATGACCCAGAGACTAAAGAGCGTTCCAGTTGAACATTCTGGTTCTGCGCGGCCCGAAAATTCCGTGTGGAAGAGTCGGCTAGCAAGGTCCTTCTTTCAGTTTTCAGGGACAAAGATGTGATAGTTCTGATCCATTATTTGGAACAACATAGAAGTATCACGGCAGCATATTATCCTGTATTGATAACTAAATTCCTTAGAACATTGTGGAAAACTTGGCAAAGCTGCTCACAAATACGTTGATGGCACTGGAAAAAATGGTGAAATTGGTTTTCAAATTGATTAATCAGCCGGTCTATTCCCCAGATTTTTCGTTAAAAAAAAACATTTCAAAGGTAAAAGATTAACGAATGACGAAACCATAATGCCAAAAAGGAGTAATAAAATGGCGTTAGAGAATGCACAGCTCTTTTAAAATTCACAAAATTGGAGATAAAATATGGGGATCGTGCAGGTGAAGCGCCCTGTCCTTTCTCAACACATGGCATATTCACGTACTTATCAATTTTATAGCTCCATGTCCTAACATTCTCTTTCGCTTCGGTACCGTGTAATAATGTAAATGCACAATATAGATTGAATCCATCAACTTGGCTTAAGCAATAAATATGTCGGAATATCCTTTCCATACCAATAATACCTGAAATAATACCTCTTCCTATGTTAAAACCCGTAATTACTCCTTGTCTTTATAATAGACAGGGAATATATCATTGAAATTACCTAGTAATTACAATCGCTGTCATTTCCTTATAATATTACCGCGGAACATTTACTCCTCATTGCATTTAAATTGACCAGGTGCTCCCGTGAACGGCAGGACAATTATTGTTATTATTATTGGTCAAGTGTTACTTTAATTGATACATACATACAAGTTAGCGGTGGTAGCGTATGGATGTGTTCGTACATTATCAATTCAAACCGAAGTGGCTTCCTGAAGATTTGATAAATTAAACCACAAGTGGGAGGAGTATACGTAAATTTAACTTTATACGTTGACGTTTAAGTGGCAGTGTTCATGAAAGTATAATGTAAAAGAAATTGGTGTTGCCGCATTTATGTTTTAATTATGTGCATATGATTGCTTAAAATCAAATCAACCGCATATCTTTTTTTCCATATATATGTGTACACCACTATTTTGTTATTTTCCATACATAAATTCTAACGTGTGAAACATATTTCTCTCACGCCATATTTTAGAATCATTCATATTTATTACTTTTACATGTACAAATTCGTATATACTTAATAAGTGTTTACGTAGTTTCAATTTATTATATTAATTGTAAATTTACATTAAATTTATATTACTATGGTCCAATGTGAGATCTTCTTATATCAATTTTATATAATCAAGATTCCAGATAAGTATTTGTGTAAGAAACATAAAAAATGCCAAAACAATTGTATTGAAATGCCTTATGGGCCCATGGTTCTTATTGCTGGAATCACCATACTAGCAGAGGCAATGAAAGTGGTGCAAGCATTAAAGACGGACTCAAATTTCTGCCTACCAAGCATCCTCAGCAATCTTCCGAATGCTAAGCTCACTTTCATGGCTTCTAAGGAACGGTCAAGACACTCTTATGTATTTACTCAATAAGACAATGATTTTACAACATTTTATCCTAACACTTTTACAATACCATTATTACGCATAGGTACTTCCCGCAACGCTTGCTTGTCTGAGCCTCTGAACTATCTATATATTAAAAGCTACCAATCCCTTAAAACTAAAATAAACTCCATCCCCTTCTACTAAGTTCACAAGTTCAGTCTGTCATGTCCTTTAACCATTCTGCCAGACCTTGTCATTTGCGCTGACTCTGTAAGATAAGCACCCAGGTTTATATTCTCTTTGTTATTATAACTCACTTCGTCACATTCGGTTATCTGATTGGTTTCTGTGTCACCTAACATATTTTATAATCGTTTCTTTGTCAGATTCGGTTGTCTTTCACTTACATTATTCGCTATCCTGACACTACCTTCAATTTAAACTTGATTGATCTTAATCCTAGGGCACAGTTATTTAAAATCTACAATCTGTATGACCGATTTGTATGCCCTGTATCTATTTCAAATATAACATTTTTACCGTGTATACATAAGACTACAATGCTTTACCATTCTCTTAGTTTCACTCTGAATCCTATGTCATAATCTTTTGGCGATTGTTTTCTTGATTCACTTGGTTAATTTTCTTAGATTTCTTTCTTCAACAAACCATACTTATGTGTCCTTTCTTCTTGCATGTAAAACATTCTCAACGTACTGCTGAGCATTAACTTGGATTATGACTCCTCCACATCTAGAACAGGACATGAGCTCATTTCTTGGTTTCGATTTGGTTGCTATTCATTTACTCTGTTGTACCATGCACGACATAATTCTCTATTTCTGCTGAGTCCAGGCTTAATGCTACAGTAGATGCCTCAGTGAATGTTAGCGTTTCAGGTGTCCTTAACAGTTGTTATTGAACAGAAATATTTCAAAATCCACATACCAAACGATCCCTCAATGCTGTGCAAATTCTCCAAAATTGCATATCTTTGCTTAAGTGCAGCTAGATATTCTGCTAATTTCTCATTTTGTTCCTGCTTTCAGTTATACGACTTATAGCTTTCAACTAGTGTAATAGTTGCAAACTTTTCTTCTTTCAATATTTTCACTACTTCGGTGTAGGTTTTTCCAATTGATGACTTGTGGTAGAATTACGTTTCGCTCCCAAGAGGATTTCTAAGTGAGTTACAGTTTTCTTCTACATTATGGTATTGTTGAAGCCTCTCTTCCCACGATTCAAGTGATTCCACTTGATCGTTAAATTCTTCAAACTTTGACATTTTTGCTTTCCTATATAACGCATTCGTATTCTCACAGGTAGTTTCGAGGTCACTTCTCGTGGCCAATTATAAGTATTTACTCAATACCACAATGATTTTACAACATTTCATTCTAACACTTTCACAATATAATTATTACGTATACTTCTTGCAACGCTTGCTTATCAGAAACGCTACCAATTCCTTAAAACTAAAATAAACGACAGACACAACCCGCATCAATGATTCATCTGTTTCTCCCTCCATATATATCTTGCTCTGTCCTACATTAGAAGATATGCTGAACTTTCCTTTGTTGATCTTTTTGCGTCGTGTGATATTCTTGAACATTAACAATTTAAGCAACAACAAAAATGCATAAGGTTCAAACCATATAACTGACCAAATTTGAAAAAAAGTGTTTACTTCTAAATAATGAGTAATTTAAAACCCCAAAAAACAATAGCAACAAAATTGTTTTCTGAGCTTTAGTATGTTGCAGCTCATGGCTTGGTTTTGACACGTCTGGTAATTTGGGCTACAATACCTTAAAGATGTCAAAACAAATATGTTTCTATTCCTTTTAGTTTTGAAACATGTTTATCAAAAAAGGTACCAATATCATATACACCTTAAATCTTTCACTACAGTAAAATTATGGGCAATTAAAAGTGCCAATATCCTACAAACGTAAAGGCTGATAGTCAGACTAATTAACACATTTGTTTAATTTGTTTAACGTAATTTGAGTCAATTTATGCTAATTGCTAGTTTAGTTGGTTGTTTCCTAGTTGATAATAGCAATTATTTCCTCTTCCTATAGCGATACACTGTTATCCTCACACGGATAAAACAAGGTGAGTTATTCAGATTATTTAATTAACGGTTGGAACTATAAGCAATTATCGCTGAAACGTAATCTCCAGGTTTGGATATATTATCGAGTGGAAATTATTTTTGTTTACTAATTTGTTCAGCAAATCAAACGAAAACATTCTATAAATAAGCTACTTACTTTAAAAACATATGAAAACATACAGACAAAAAGTAAAAATTTTAGTCTTGCAATTAACTCCAACATTCAAAAAATGTTGAATACATTGCGACGAATCCAAAGACTCAGAATTGCCACAATTTCCCCGGTGTCATTAATATTAATAAGCTGGGTTTAGAAATACGCCACGTCTCCGAATATGGTCATAATCGTGCTGATTGGTAGATATAATGTAATATTCAAAAGTACAAATGAATATATACACGAGACAATCCCATTATGGCAGTTTCTACGGAGCTCGGGCCTCCCTTTAGCAGATATGCTACATTTAGGAACACGTATTAAGTCTTCTGTCAATTGTAGCGGAATATATGACTTTATCTAAAATGGTACAGTGCACCGTAGTTGGTAGTGCCGCGGAATTAGAGTTTCACAGAGCCAGTTTATAGGAATTTCATTCGTTCTAAAGGGGAACGCGTATATTAACTCGACCGAATTGAGAAGCCCATGTTTTGCGCAAGAGGGAAAATATGGACTTGACGGAACACCCATTAATACCAATCAACTTTCCGTTTTAATGTAAATATTTACAGCTAATGTAACTTTAATTGTACACGCGGTCATTATCTATAGCTGAACAGAGTAGATATTCATTGAATAAGTAATTTTGTTGCAATTAATTAAAGCTTTTTTTCAATGGCTACAACTTGTCCAACCTTAAAGGAGTACACTTATGTAAGTGCATTTGTCGGAAGAGTAATTAAAGTGGAATCCTTTTATTACTTTGATGCTTTTGTGCAATTCTATGGGTTGTAAAACTTATCGGCATCTAGTTTTGTTTGTATAATTCAATGAGGGAAGATTTAAGAAGCCACTTTGTAGTTACAACATCAGAAGCAAAGAAGATACATAAAAGCACATCTATTATAACGTACCCATGAATCCAAATAATATTTCTAACAAAATACGTTATTAAATACAGGAAAAATATACATGTTTCATGAATTTTTTTTTTCGAAACCATTTTTTTTGTATTTTATATATTAGATATGGCATTATAGTTTCTCCTGTGGTAAACAGATCTACAAAACATATTACTACGTGTGTTCTATTCTAATAATGGAGGTAACTCCAGAACATATTAGCTGGGGAAAAAATCTAAGCACCCTAGTTATCGCTCAACGGTTATCATTCTAGGGCTGCTATTGTGCATACATATTAACATGTGTTAAAAAATGGATACCAATCTAAAATATAATAATTCTCTTCTACAACATTGATATTAAAATCTGTTAGTTTAGCATATTTCATGTATTTGAAAATATATTATACATTTCCAGAAAATGCATTGCAAAAATTAAAAGCCAGGTATATATTTCAAGGCAAGTCTCTTGCGTAATTAACCTTCGTTTAAGATCCTAAACCCATAGAACATACAGAACAATAACAAGTCGATGGAAATATAATAACACGAGCTGATTACATCTTGGGTAGTCAAAGGAGTAACACAATCAGAGTCCATATTTTTCAAATTTGAAAATGACAAAAATCATGATGTCCAGTGAAGAACAGTTAAAGTGATCGGTCTAAATCATAGTCTAACTAATCGTAAACATACATTCTAGCTGCACAACCTAATGATTGAACCATGACTAGACCGAACATATTGGCTACCTTCCAATGTTATATATGTCCACTGATATATTGATGTGATGAAATATATAGTATATATTGATATTCCTTCAGTGGTATTACCACAGACAGTAAAAGGCCCCAGTGCTCTGACGCCACGCGTCTATTACGTTAGGATTGATAGGTAAGTAAACAATGGAAAATAAGCCGATGAAGAATAAGGTTAGACCAATTCGCATGCACGTGTGTGTTCAATTTAATTTCAATTATTAGTGCCTTTAAGTGCTCCTTTTTTCTAATATCATAAGATAATAACAGATAACTGTTACAATAGCTTACACGCGTTGTGTCATTGTTGTGATCTTGATTGTCGCAAAAATTAGAAAAATGGTCCGAAAGTGCACACATTTCACTTTAGAAGTAACATCGACTTACAGAATGGTGTGAGTTACACTTAACGGTGGAAAATATTATACACTACTACAGCAATCCATTCAAGAACCGGTAAAAATGTAAGAATAACTTTAAAAATTCCTAAGCCATTTTCGATTCTTTTATGGTTTATCGATTTGCGAAAGGTCCCATTATTCAAGTTAAAGTACTCTCCAGTGCCCGTTATTACCTATTTTGTTATAATTGATTCGAGGAGGTAGAGTTAACCAGAAATAAAAAATGAACTTAAAACTCCTTTTGTCTCTAATAATATAAATGCAATCACAGGTTTATTATTTGAAGTAGACAAAAACGAACTCGAAAAATGTCCTTATGATCCGGTATTTTAAACCAGATCTCCAATGTGTTGTGGTCAGTTGATTGGTATCCTCTTTCAACCGGAAGCCCTCAAAAATTGATAAACAAAACTAAACCTTATGACTAAAATGCGAGTTAAAGGAAGCGACCGATGTATTTACAAACACCTATCGATGGTGACGTCATACATCAGCACTGGAGCGTTGTCTTTTCGGTAGTAATGTTAATGTACACAATTCTAAAGAAATTGCTTAAGGGGTTCACTGCAATTAATATGTAATTTAATAGAAATAATTAATAGAATTTAGCTAGACAGTTAACCTGTTAACTGATTGTTGTTCTTTAACAGAACACAATATTACTAAGCAAATAACTTTTCACTTTTTCTTATGCAATATAAAAATGGGAAATTTAGAATCATCTGGTATATAGTACATGTCTGTGCTGTATGCTACAAGGCCATATAACATCCATTCATCAAAGAACTGTATATGCACCATTTTAAGAGCGAGTTGCTGACATACAACATGAGGAGCAAATTATAAATCAGAATTCTACGCACCTGACCAAGGCAGCAAAACAAGTGCAGTTTATTCTTGTAAAGTGCTTACAATTCCATCTGTACAAGTCTAACCATTTCAGTGTTCCAGTTTGATTTCAGAAACCTCGTAGGAATGAATATACTGAGAAAAGCAGCTGGTAAAACAAATCGTGATAGAATAGGAAACACGGATGCAAGAGAAGCGTGTCAAGTGAGTAATAATCATGAGCAATGATATTATGAACAACGTTGCTTGGAACGAACGTATGGATAGCATGGAGTAGAACATTCAAGTAGGTAACACCAACATGGGCAACTTGGAGCTGGCCAATTTGGAGCAAATAGAAACATAAAGCGTCCCAAAAAAGATGGAAACACGCCGTTCAATAATATGGTAAAGAAGAGGCTAATAACCTATATAGAAGTAAGAAGAAGAATTTGTGAAATACCATTCCCAAATCTTAAACGTCACATGATCGATACATTCTTCACAACCTCTTATCCAAACAGAGAGAAATGGAGATGTAACGAAACCAAACTGACACCTGCTGGTTTACGGATGGATCGAAAACACAGCAGGGCGTCGGCGCAGGAATGTTCTGCAGTAACCCGGGAGTTGAAAAACACTACAACCGCCGGCAATACGCAACAACTTTGAACAAAAACCTCGAGCACAAATCAATAAAAATGTTCAGTGACAGTCAGGATGTATTGAAAGCATTGGAGGCGCACAAATTCCACTCTAAACTGATCTCGAGCTGTAAAACCATTTTGAATATAATAGGGGCGTCCAACAAACTAACTCTAATGTGGGTCCCGGGTCACTCCCTCATTCAGGGTAATGAGGTAGCCGACACCTTTGCAAAAGAGGGTGCTGCGGGGTGCTTCCTGGGTCCACAACCGGTAATTGGCATAACAGCTTCGGTAGCCAAACGACAAATTTGCTTCTGGTTAAAACAGAAAGTACTCTAATTTTGGAGCAGTTCTCCTGGTTTGGTACATGCGAAGGAGTGCATTTCACCCAATCATGTCAAAACAGGAGAATTACTAAAACTTGATAGTAAAAGGATCAAAATGATTACTTGTGTATTTACAGGTCACTGCAGACTCAGAAAATACCTACACAATATCGGGTTATCGGAAGAAACCGAATGCCGACTGTGCATGGAGGACGAAGAAACAGTAGATCATGTTATGTTTCACTGTCCAGCGGCTACCCGCATCAGGTACTCCTTCTTTGAAAAGGACATTACTTCCCTAGCTGACCTGAAAAATTCTTCATTGAGCAAGACTCTGACTTGTTTGATGAACACTAGGATGCCATCCGCTCTACAATAAGACCTAGTGGCCGAGGTAGAAGGGGCGGTCGACAACCCAGCGGGATGACATCACTTCACCAAGTAAACCAAGGAAGTAAACCAAATCTTAAGACGTATCCATCTGCCTCAAAATTTGTTCAGAAATGCTGTATGTTGAAGTAAAAGCCTTATATGTATTTGTGTATGTAGGTGACTGCTTGACATTTAATCTTAATATATAAACTTAATATGTACAATTGTGATATGTACTTTAGAGTTAACATCATCTACATAAGCCAATCAGCATGACACCTTAAGTTTTGAAAATAGCCCTTGATGTACGAATAATACATGGCCTAGGTCTGGACTCTACTATCTGGACAGCCGATGATTACACAGTTAGTGTAGTAATATCCGTTGCAAAAAACAATAAAATGGTGTGGCTATCTTAGTAGAATGTGTATATAATACCTACAGTGTCAAAGGCACTGGCAACGTATATATTATATCGACTTGATCTTGAGCATCAAGAGTTTTGACTGATATATTGAATTATGGTTAGATTTGTTTACTTGGGTCTACTGTGTAATTGTAGGCTTCCTCTTACAGATAGAATCATGCACTTTTCCAAATACCAGAAAAACGAGCTTTTGAAACAGATATGGAAGATTATAGATAATGATTTTTCCAAATCCGCATATGTATGTATGAAGGTGTAACGAATATCGATAAAATTATTATCCTTTTCATATAATACAATTTATTAATTTACCCGTAACAGTATTAATGTTAACTTCAATTCCGCTTTTAAATGCATTACTTGCACGGCGCTTTTCAATAGATTCGTTCGGAATAAAACGCAAGCAATTAAATTTGAAAAGAATCCTTGGATAAGACTTCCAGCGGAAAAATATATAATCCATTAAGTGTATAAATTTTTAATTCAATGTTATTAGAAACCCAGGAGATGATAGTGTAAGAATGGTGTCGATTCTATAAGGTAGCACGAAAAATGTTCTGAATATATTTATAAACCTGTAGGTACATATATAATTATCGGTTGGTTTCCCTACTAATATTAAATAATATAGAGAAGAAGAGACGATGTAATAATTTTAAAAGATTTCATTACGATGATAGTCCGTGACGTTATAGGGGTATAGATATTAATAACGATGCCTGTTATCAAACTAGAACCACCACATGCTCGTATTTTTTTTCAGATGCATATTTTCGAAGTTTTAGATTGAGGTAAATTATACCGAAGGCATCCTTTATATTAGTATTTATTAATGTTGCCTTAATAGAGTTCGAAAAAATTTATCCTGTGTTGGTATCAAAATGTTTACTTTATTGATTGAAGAAAATAGATCCATAACAATTAAAAACTAGCATTTTGAATGTAAGCCAATATTTTTTAACGAACGTAAATATTTTTTAAATGATACTCGGAATCATTTTCTATATTCTTACCAATTCAGTTATTAGCAAATTTGTCTGCAGCGTTCGTAGTGAGACAAAATTGTTAATAGAAGAAGAAAATTATTATAAAATTAAGAAAATGAAGTGACAGTTTTAAAAAGCTAAAGTTAAATTGTAAATTGGTCCAAGAGAACTAGAAAGAGCAGTTGTTTAGCAGTAATGAAGAAAAAATTGAAGAGAACAGGTACAGAAGAGGGTGGTAAACTTTACATATAGAAGTATTGATGCATTCAAAGATGAGTAAAGATTGCAAGGACTGTGGGGCAGCACAATAAACACACTGTTCGAATTACTCCTTCCGCAATTAATTCGGGACGACACGTGTTTCGGGAATACGTGGATTCTCATTATCCAGTCGAATAATCTAATTCGGTTATTCGACTTGATAATGGGAATCCACGTATTGCCGAAACACGTGTTGTCCCGAATTAATTAATACTTTGTGCGGGAAGAGTAATCCGAAAAGTGCGTTCATTCAAAGATAACGTTGTGAAAATGTTTGTGATTCCTTTATACAGTAACTTATTCAAAATTCTATTTGAAATTTATTTTTAGGCTTTTGTTATTCGAAATTTATTATAATAGGCGTCGAAATCCAGTTAGGTCAAGCTGATGTATCATCATAATCAACCATTATTCATCAACTGCAAGATGTAGGCCTTTTTTACTGTTTCTCACTCTTGTGCCTTTGAAATCCAATTTTTCCCACTCGTAGGAGTGGGACCCTCTTTAAGTCAGAATAAGTTTTTACAAAACCTGCATTTTTTTTGACAAACTTCTCATAGGCATGGTCCCCAAATGCTTATGGTATACAACAAATTGCTCTTTGGGGCGTTATTCCAATTAAGTATTCTAAGTTGTTTTGTTTACGCACTAGAAATTCGGTAAAACGTTAGTTTCTCTCATGCACTCTTCCTGCACTACAAAGGTGAGACAAACCTATCCACCAATGTTGCTGGTGACGTCACATGTCCGTGCTCTATAGAGACGCTACGACCTTCTTAGATGTTTATACATATAAGACCGAAAAGTTTATGTAATATAGCATCAATTCAAAATATTACTTACCACTTTTGATAAAAGAGATTTCCTTATACATTTCATGTTTTACAACTCAATACATATTGAAACTACATATGTATACCATAAATCCTTGATTACCATAAAATAAGTAAACTTTCATTTCCCATAAACTTGTTTATTTCAAATTCCATACATAAATTTAATAATTACATCTAGCAAATCTATATAGACTTCCCCACCAATATCTATTGTTTTTTTTTTCTATTCAATACCAACGCATAGGGAAAGTTTATGTAAAATAGATTATAACAGTATCACCTTCGCGTTACAAATAAACGACACGACACTGATTATGGATATTTTCATTTTCCACGGAAAGATATAAATCACATACGAATGAAAGTGTCTGTATTACCACAAACCTTGTCATTTGATTATTTCCTAATACTTAAGGACACTTCCTCATTCTATAACCGTATGTATATAAATAGGAAAATTATGGAGTCCCTAATAGGGAAATCTAATTCGAATTCTATAGACCTATCTTGCAAGTTGCGTCTGCATTTAAAGTAGCGTCCTCAGTTTAGTTTTGCGGTTTCATCTGCCGTGTTCCATTGCTGTAGGTGATAGGTATTTATATGGTTGAAAACTGCATAGTAATGATGTAGAAGTAGTTAAGTGATTGAATTATTTATGTGTGCACATTGAGGTAATTTTATTACATCCTTCATTAATCTGATTAATATCTAGTCAGTCGTCGACACCCTCAGTTGTGTAAAGTATGGACGATGCCTAACAGGTTTACTGGCCAGATAAAATATGTAATAACATGTATTGGCCAACGCAAATTGCAATTTTAAAAGAAAAGTGTTCAATATAATTCAAACTACTTGGTAAAGGTATAACGCAAGAAAAAGATAGATACAAGCTAATGTAATGGAGTTTCTTTCAATTTATGAAGTCGTATACATAATTATTATTATAAAGCTATAGAAAATAGATATCTAGTAAGTAAAGAAATGATTTTTTCTTAGGTTTTAATGTCCTTTTGTACAAACTTTCTCAATTATTCTGGCTTTTATGGCCATCGTTTCATTTTTCTTAAGTCTCATTCTTCTTGTCCAATATTTACCGCAACGAACAAGCCCTTCGAAATCATGACAGACTGGAGCCAATGGAGGGGGAGACTGAAACGAATATCGCCGCAGACCAATATCCGGCGCACAGACGCATCAAAAACAGGACAGAAATACAGCAACCAAATGACGAGAAAGCCATCACAATAGTCGGCAACTATCATACTGCAGAACCCAGATTAGGGCGATGACGTGTCCACCTACTGTACACCACAACCTTATGTAGAAAACAACTACGTAGAATGGGAATCTATAGAGAAGTAAATCTGTTCACAATAGGCCTCAATACTACAGTGCTAAAGGATGTAAAAGACCTTCCTCTGCATTAGGGTAACAATCAATCAATTCCGTAACGAATCGATTAGTTAAATTGTGGCACCTCAACATTACTTCTAAGGGCATCTAACTGGACTGGATTGCAATTTGGGCTAAGCAAATACTACCCAGTAGCCGCTTCCCTTTTAGCTTTGTTCATACTGTCTTGCCGCCAATGTTATTTCTAAGCTGCTACAATTACACGTCTCGCCCATGGTGAATTCTCAGTTCACTGTATTTTAACTTATAGGTTTCAATTATGGTACTCACCAATTAATTTTTACATTTCAAAAGCAAACCCTGGACTTATTCAACTATCTTTCTACATAAACCGACCATGAGAGGCTTAAATAAGATGACATTTTTCCCGAATGTCAATTTTAACCTTCTAGAAGGATAGAACGAAAACAAAAGAAAACCCTACCAACTCCTAGACTCTAGGCACGTATTTGGGCAACTAAGTTTCCATCCTTCTACAGGAAGTATAGAGCAGTAGATGAACTAGTTGATGTGCAAGGTGTTAACGAAACTAAGTATATGTATGATTTCGTATATTATTAAAGGTATCGTAATTGGAAATGAAAATAAAGATAAACTAAACTACGGAAAAATCCAACTACATGTGCGAGCTGTAAGAACTGCATGCCTTGCGCCTAGAAGTATGTAGGTATGTAGGCCATGGAAGATGTAAGTCACGCAGTTGTTTGTGCAATCTTAGTAATTTCTTAAAAATTCGTTCCAGGGGAATGAAAGTATTAGAAGATATAGCTCTCTCTTTAAATATAGGTGAGCAATCACAAATCAGTTCTTTATCAGAGCCCATATTGAAAGTAACTTCTTGCTGCGAAGTTACATAATATTATCACATCCTTCATATTTTCATCATTGCAGATGAATTGAAACCAAGTACTAGTGCTAATAATATAAAAAGGGGTGTTTCTCAATGTCTGATTATGAATGTAAGTAGTCTGTTGGAGCAAATTTTCATTGCAAACAATGAGGAAGCCTACATACAATTACACCCAGGAGCATTTATGAAAAGAATAGTTGAAAACATAACATATGATACACGATGCAAACAGTTTCCACATAATTATCTCATAAATCTTTTTGTAAGATTAAGAATATTTTATGTTCTAAAATATTTAAATAGAAACATTTCAACTGTGGGAAAAAGTAAAAATGTTAAATTTATGATTATTAAACATATTTAAATAAGTGACTGGTGTTTCTGTTTACATTAATTCATTATGACCTACTAGTATAGTCATATAAGACAACATTAAAACAAGACATCGATTATCATAGTTACATAGATTTCTTTGGAAAATCTATTTTAAATTTCCCTCAAATACCTCGTTAGAACGTGTCGGCGGCGTCGAAGATATGTCAATTGTGACCATTCTGTTATTTTGTGGTTCTACCGACTCCTACCACTGCTAGTACCACGGAACGTGTGATCCTACGAATTAGCAACGTTCTAGCGATTATATATTGAAACCCGCATCCAAAATGAGAATTTTCCATATCTGCATGTAAATATTGCATGCATTTTATGGTTTCCAAATGATATTCTATATATCTGCCATATTTTCAAAATAATTAAATATAAAAATGACTATAATTAATTGATCGTATAATTTTTCGTTATTTTATTGCAATTATATCAAGTAAATTGAATAAACATTCAGATAGAAATACATTTTTAATTTCACAAATATTTTTCTTTCTAAACACAGGCGTATTCATTCCAACGTACAGATACACACACGAAGGGCAAATGCATTCAACAAAGCAGAATCTCATTGTATTCGCTTAATTATAACGAAATCTATGCATCTTTATATATTTATCAGCTAAAAGCATCTACATGGACGACCGTATGTAGCAAGTATACACACACACGTACGCATGTAAAAATAAATATGGACGTATTGTACATGTGTATGTATATAAATACATATTAATATAATATACGTTTCAAAACAAGTGGGTTCTATTTTCCTTGTATAATTGAGTTAACTGAACTGATGAGGTCAGGTAGTGCTTAATCTCGGCGCTGTCAGATTTGGTCAGTGATTTTGAAGAATGAATGGGGACAGATAGTGGGACATTTTGTTGTACTTCGATAAGGACTAGTGCCGGCTATACCCGTCGGGGTCAAACAGATTAACCACGCGTATTCTTCTCCATTCAACTCGGACGAAACGAAGACCTTATCTTCGCCACAGGCCTCCTCCCCGTATTTATTCTATTCTCACTTCGACACGTACGGCGACAAATATCCGACAACACGCAGCCGAAGGAAAACCAGCTAACAAACTTAAAAATACGACGTAAACACGAAACGGAACAGATAACGGCAAGTTTACGTGCAATTGCTTAAAGTAACATGGTTTCTTTAAAACAATTTTGCATCTAATTTTTTCTGTTCTAAGCTTATACTTATGTACGCATATGTGTAACTACACATCTATATCTTTACAAGTTGGTTAGTACTAATTACCATACAATGGGTGATTAATAACTTGAGATCACCGGCTGATAATGTAGTAGCGAAAAAGTTCGCAAGCAACGTAACCGTCACAGTATAGGAGGAACAATTTCTTTCCTGTAGGCATGTAAAACTATTACAACACACTGCCTAGAAACTGTAACAGTTAACACGAGTTTATTACATACTTATACATATATCATTCATCTCATTCGTATGGCACCATACTACAAACAAATACAGAGCTAGCCAATGCTAGAGAAAAATGTCACTGAATTTAATGTCAAGCACAATTGTACGAAGTATTTTGCAAAGAAGAATAAGTGAAATCTGTATAGTGTTCCACTCTTCAACTCAAGTAGGTATTTTATAAGTCTTTTCTGTATTATATTCCTGTACGTAGCTGTAATAGTGTATTTCAAACCAAGTGAGGAAAGTGCCCAATTGCAGACCGCGGGCAAATATTATAAACCGAGCGAAGGCGAGGTTTTTAATTGCCCAA
Organism: Osmoderma eremita; assembly: GCA_031763485.1. NCBI lineage: Eukaryota > Metazoa > Arthropoda > Insecta > Coleoptera > Scarabaeidae > Osmoderma > Osmoderma eremita. The sequence goes on from JARFOC010000480.1 coordinate 693,117, forward strand.
CGTCTGCATTAGCACTTTCCTCACGTGGTTTGATACAATTTTTTCCCAGCCAGTCAAATTTTAACTAATTTTGTCTAAAAACAATAAAAAAAAACATACCTGTGAGTGACATGATAGATGGTAACCTTAATCCGTCAAATATTTTTTGGAAACTGTCAATTTAGCCTGTGAGTTGCCTGCGGCTGAATGCAGTAATTTCATTCGTCAATATGATGATGTACAGTTTTATCATAAAAATGCCACTTACTTTCCGCCCTTGGGCAGAAAAGTACAACTTTCCTCCCTTAAATGATGTAGCAAAAGTACAACTTTCCTCCCTGCTGGGAGAAAAAATTTCATTGTATTGAGTGGTAAAAACTACCGGGAATATCTATTTTAATTGCAGGAATTTTTCAATAACGAGAGAACAGATATTTACTTACAAGGGAACACCGGTAACTGTCAAATTCAGATTTAAATAAAACTTGGCAGAGTCTAAGAGTACCTTGGTATAAGAACAAAACCATTTTCTCTCGCAAACTATAACAGGTTTCTGCTTTTTTGAAGAATATAAATTGAAGTATATTACATAGTTCTAAAGATGACGCGAATTATTTTCGGAAAAAAATAATAATGGGGGACCGGATGCCCCATTCCCCTCTTTTTTTTTTGAATTTCTCTATTTTTATTTTTCACAAATAAAGTAGAAAACGAATTAGCAAATTAAGAGTTACAAAAATTATGCTAATTTGTAAAACATTTGAAAAAACGATAACACTGGCTAACAAGATTTTTGTTCCAACCACAAATTCCCATATACTTTTGCATGTTGAATTATGTTTTCAGAATTTCTCCCTTAGTTTTTATGTTCCGGATATTCGCTTATCCACCTAAAATATGCATGCACAGATATGTAGTATAAGACAACATGTCTTGACGTTATTTCAGTTGTCGGCTAGAGCACGGTGAACGACATATACGCTGACGTTGTTAACGTTTTAAAGAGTGTTGCCTTGTGGTGCGTTCAAGCAAGTAGTGAAATCGCGAACATTTGATCACCTGTAAAAATGCTAAGGAAATGTGTAGACCACCCGAACTATTTTTGCTACATTTGCGGAGAATTGACATTTAAATATCCAAAACGGTCTTTCACACCCCTCCTTAAAAAGGGCGCTACCTTAATTTCAAATCTTTTCACCCGATTAAATACAAAATTAACTGAGTGCTAGCTCCCAAATATAGAATTTCTAACATATGCCATTCTATGTTTTATAAGAAGAACTTGGATATTTTAAAGAAAATATTAATAACTAATAATTACCCATATTCAGTCATCAATAGGCTTTGTACCATAACTCATCAACCCGCCTACTAGACAGAGCTACCCCTTCCCCACCTTCTGCTATCATTAACGAAAGCTTAGACATCAATGTCATCTACCACAAAATGCAGTTTATCCCTGGCTTGATACCAAAAGTACTAAACAAATACTAAACCATTCCCAACATAAAAATTGGAAAATTCTTTACAATAATATTATTATTATTATTATTATTATTATGATTATTATTATTATTATTATTATTATTAATTCTTTACAAGACTAAAGGATGAGATTAGGCCGTCAGATATATCCAGCGTAGTATACAAGATAGAATGCAAGAACTGTCCGTGCTGCTATAGGCCAGAATTATTAAGAACTTAAAAATAGACTTGCTGCACATAAAAGAGATGTTAAAAATAAATCCACGGCTACTGCCCTAAACAGTCGTTGTTTTAATTTCAAATATGAATTTTATTTTGACGACACTAAGGTTTTGGAAGTTGAACCTAATCTTTATAAATGCTTATTCATGGAGATGAGGTTCATCAATTTCAAAGGAGGTACGGGGGGATTAAGTAATATTTATTCTGACCTTTTTGGCCATTAAGTTTAATCCGCGAAAGAATTACAAGGACTGTGGGCTGGTATCACTAATACGCAGTATCGGGAAATCCACACCACACAAATTGATTTCAAATTGTGAATTTCCCGGTACTGCGTATTAGCATTAAGTTTAACATCAACTTGTTTGTTGTTCTGTTTCACTTTGAATGTCGCTGTTACGCATTTTAGACATTTGCATATATATTTTCCTTGGTGGCATTTATCTGGTTTGCCACTTTTCTCCTTTACGATTTCTTCCAATTTTTTTTTGTAATTTTGATATGTATTTAAAAAAAATCGTCTTATTCCTCGACTCATTTAACTTAAGGATATTATAATTAAAATTGTTTTTTTACTAAATTTTTGGAGAAAATTGTTGAGTGATAAACTGCCATTGCATTGTTCGCTTATGTTAGTCTACCCCTGATGTAGACACAATATGTATGGAAAATATTTGACAAATAAAGAAATAATTTAATTGAACGTTAGCTTCTTCCACCTCCTGCTGAATCCTAGAAATATGCAGTGGAGTTATTATCGTTAAGACATCAGTTTATTAATTACGAGTAGTCTGTTACTTCTCTTCCAAGTATGTACTGGGTTTAAAACTGGATTAACTAACACCTTTCAATTTTCTTATTAATAACAATAATAATAACAATTATTACTATTAACCAACCAAAAGTATAATTATTATACACTGTTTTTTGAGTAAAACACAAAAACAACTATCTGAAACTGTTTGATTTTTTAACTCGTGCTTGCTGGCACTCTTTCTTATGATGCATATTATATAAAATGTAGGAGTGAACGTTTGTTTGTTGTTTGTTTGTTTGTATCCTAGTGCAGAGACTTAACACTGCGCCCTTGAGACCTATTCTATCACATTAGGTTTGTGTAAATGTGTATTGTGTGTGTGTGTGTCAAGTGTATGACTTGTTATTGCCTCTCCTCGCCACAAGAGGGCAGCTGTGTTGATTTATCCTCAACACTGAAGAGGTAACAGGAGAGGTACCGACCACCCTTGCTGCAGCCGATCTTTATAAAAATCGATGGCCACAACGGAGATTCGAACCATCAACATCCGCTACAGATGCCTAGCGCTCTTACCCCTGCGCTATCCCGGCTGATATGTAGGAACGTACAAATACTACAATTTCTTCAAAATAATGGAACTCAATATATTTTTAGAAACACGTATCAAAAAAATCAGTACAGAACTAGGCGAAATTCAAATTATTTTTTAATATACTATGAGAGACTGTTAAATTTTGGTTTCCAATTGTTCTAAAATCTACCAGAAAACTTTTTTGTTATATAGTTTCACAGTCTTTAGACTTTACAATGAAGATTAAAATATTTCATGAGTTGCGAAAAACTGCCAAGATGTTTAGATTTTTCAATTAAGAATAACAGGGCAAAGTATACGAGCATCTGTATCACATCAGCATCCTTATTTCTTTTCATTAAATCACCCGCTTTTTTGGTACTTTTCAATTGCAGAAAAGCCGGAAAATTCAAAGCAGGCGGTGAATTAAATATATCTCATAAAATTAAAATTAGTAGCTGCATATCTTGTTGTAAAGACTTTACGTACATTGGTATATATTTATTGGTAATAGCTCGAGTTAGAGGACATTATTCATACAAAGACTTTTAACATTTCTTCAGTATCTTATCTCAATTGGCAGTGAAGCGATCGCACGACGGAGGATAAAATTCCCATTTCCGGACAACGGGAATCCAAATTGCGATTTTATACAAAAGAGAACGGTGCTTAATTCCGAGGTACGACGAACAATTGTAGATTTAATCTACGCCTATGTATTGTATGTGATCTTCGCGCAATTTATATATGGATATTTCCGTTTACATGGAGATATAAAAGCAGTAAATTTATCGCCGGTAATTTATAAGTGTAAGTGCTAAATGTATTTCTTCCTGTTGAAGAAACACAAATGCGTTTAATATTAAATAAACCTACTTTTTTCTATGCTACTATTTTTTTGTAATTTATACGCATTGTTCTTGCTCACTGCTAGTACTGCAACGATGTATTGTCTTCCTATGATCTGATTTGTTCAGCTACTAGATTATTTTTTCTGGTTTGTTCTAATTAAATATAATCCTAGTGCAAAATTTAATTTGTGTTAATTGCACTTGTATGGTGGAGACCCAGCTTATTCTTACCTTGTAAAAAAAGCTCGGACGCCTTACTTAGCGGGAATGACTTGGGGATTTTACGTATCACAATTATTTCACCTTTCATCGGATTCCACCTACGCCAGGCCTATTAATATTTCAATGAGAAATCCCAGATTTGTTTTGATGTGAATGTTCCATCACCATAACGACTGTAATATGCCAGTTTTCTTGATATATTTTATGGGCGTTTTATTGCCGCTTTGAAGTCGGCTATGTGAAACGCTTATAAATACTTCAGCCGTACATATTTCATCTTCTCGCATTACAATTATCATAAACTCGGTTTGATAACGTTCGAGGAATTTTCGGGGTTTTGATGATATACTTATACGTTAGCATCTATGCACATCGTGAAAATATTCTATTTTGCATAATTACTACATTAGTTACAATACAAAACTAATATTATTAACAAACAAGTTCCGTGAAAAACTACCAATGAGAATTCGAGGCGTTCATATTTCAGATTTTTTCACTGCTTAGAATTCATTACAAAAATCTAATTATTTATAGATGATTATTTATTGTTATGAGCTATTCTGCACTTTTTCTTTTAACTTACCATAAATGAACATCACTATTTCTGGCAATTGTCAATGTTATCCAAACCCTTTCTGATTTTTCAATGTTTATTTCTTGTAAACCCAGTCTTTCCGGTTTTATTTTGCATGCTTACGTCAGGAAATATTGTTGTAACAAAAAATACGAATAATTTGATCTGAATACATTTGCCTCCCACACAAACGTTTGAGGATATAAGTATACAAAATATTTTGATTATTATATATTGATTGATTATTATTATTATATTTAGAGACATTATTTTATTGCAATTTTAATCTACACATTTTATTCTACACGTGAAGTATAGAATATTATCTACAACATAATTTCCGAGTTGACATCAGCAGTTGAAGATCCTTCCAATCCTGAGCGGCATCCTACGAATATTATGAAAACTTGTAAGGCGTGTTTCGCAATAACAATGTACGAATAATATTTTAGAAAAATCCTCATCCTAGGAGACCTTGTTTTCAACCATGGTTTTCTATTAATATTGTAGCAATTATATTCAGTTATTAACACATCGGACAGTTTAAACTTTAGCAACTGCGAATTATCAATATTTCCCAGAAACTAAAATGCCTATTTTATTGAAACTCTCCCTGTGAACAAGTAATTTGGTATCAGCTTGCTCCGCTCACCAAATCTTACAGTAGGAAGACGGAGGAAATTAGGAGATGGAATCGACGGTCATGCCAGAGACTATATATCATGTTTTAACAGTCTTTAGCAACTTGAAGTGTAACTAGTGGATTGTATCGGAAAATACATCAAGCTATGTACACATTCAGTAGGCCAACTATATTTTTTCCTTAAACCACGTGAACTAACAATTAGTCTAAATAATGTCACTGTTATTCTGGTGGAGGGTATATCTTCCAAGAACTTTTCTTAACCAGAAATACCAAGTCTAACACATTTTTCCTTTGCAGCTTCTGCTGAGTATGGCACCTTTAGTTTCCGTACTACGTTCTAGAGTAATTCACTCCTTAAGGTGGTAATATTTTTTATTTAGTTCCACTATTTCAAACCACTATACTGTTCCTATTATTTTATATTCAACCACATATAATTCTAATTCTAGCAATCTAGATTATTAATTAACATCTAGAGAACCATTAGGTTTTTGACACGAAATATCTACAGGAACTGGGAATGAGTGTACAACTCGTACATGTGTGCCTATTGCCACTCATGGTTGCCACAGATATATTTCCTATTGTTTTAGACGTGAAATATTTCTGGTAATGAGTCTGACACTTTCCACAATACTTTCCACCACATTCGCTTTATATGGACAGCAGTTTTTAAATTTCATAGAATAGCCTAGTTTTTCTGTACGTATTTTTCTATATAAATCCTTCTGTCTATAGGCATTATTTTAGCCGAGGTGGGACCCAAAAGTTCTGCTGCTAAATTAGAATGTAAAATGCTCGTATCTTCTTCTCAGCCGGCAGAGAAGGAATGTATACATCTTGGGAATAGATAATAGTCCAGTCGGAAGTAGATAATGGGTGTCATTAATTTTACTAGATACAAGAGTAATTTCTTTTTAAATACGCATAAAATCATAACATGTTTTTACGCATGGCACTATACAAAACAAGAAGCATTTAACAAAATAGCAATACGGATTCATACAAGAAACTAGGCGAACAAAGCACAAGGGCAGTTTCTTTAAGCGATGTTGGCACCGCAGAAGAAGAGTCGGCAAAGTATCCGAAACGTCAATTTCTGGCAGCTAAAGTTATTATTCAAAATAAAGTGGTAAATTGTCCAAATGGAACAACGAGAAGTGCAGGCGCGGCTGGTGATGACGTTTTGGGTGGGTGGTGTCTAAGTTAATTCTAATTCGTGCGACGTCGTACTGTCTCTAGCACGGAAGCTATACGAAGTCACACGAAGCACTACTACCTTAGCTACTGCCCACCCAACCGCAGCTGGAAAAGTGGTTATTAGAAGTAAAGAAGAGAGAAGTGAAGAAGAAACATACAGGAAGATGGTGGAGTACATTACATTTGCACACTACAAGGGTAGTTAAGGTATTTACAAATTCTGATTTCAATATTGTCAAAATTCGTTGTATGTACTTCCTTTATGTAGCAATTTATTCAAAATTCTACTCAATAACATAATTTTTTGACTCTTGATATACGCAATTTCAATCTTTATAGGTGTAAAATTGCACTTATTAAGTTTTACCTATCATATTATTATTCAAAAGAACAGATATTAATAGACCTATTTAAATCACAAGTACAGTTGTGTCGCATTATTAACAACAAAAGTCACATTTGATACACTATATACAGGGCTGTCTACGGTCTTGTGGTTTTATTTTCAAGGGGTGATTAAAGATTAGGTCATTAACATAAAAATATCTTAACAAAGATGCATAATAAGAGAGATATTAATGTTAAAAAGAAAATTTATAGTTCTTATTTTGTTTTTATTGAGCATATTTTATTTGAAACTATTTTTTTATGTTTTTCATGGAATCCACTTCACACTAGTTGTTCAAAGTTATCACCGTGTTGTTGAACACAAACTCTCGCTCGACGTATCCATGAATTGGCATAATTTACTAGGTCTTGATCGCCTCAATGCGGTTACGAAGATCATCTATATCAATTATGTCGTAGTCTTCATTTAGCAAAAACAAGATTTAATCATATACATTCATTCGATTTGGCAATACGAATGGGCCAACAAGTTATCCGTTGACCAGTCTGGCCCAAACGTTTTTCGAAAATCTATGCTGAAAATGGTTACGACGACCAGCATGTGGATTTTGAAAAGTCCAAATATAATAATAATAATAATAATAATGGTCCTTTATTGTCCAACAGAAGTACATCCAATAACAGAACAATATTAAGAAACAATATTAAGTAAAGTAGAAAGAAAAAACAACAAAAATTATAAAAATATCATAATCAATA
>JARFOC010000480.1:700833-713946 GCA_031763485.1 Osmoderma eremita
TAAATTATCTTAAAAACGCATCATTCAATTGCTTTTTTCTCAATTGCACCTTAATCAACACTGAAAACACTGAATCACTGCTAATTTAACTGAATCTGTAGCATTAATAATAAGAACGTTAGCAATAGTGCCCCGAAATTATTGAACACCCTGTATACTTTCACAAAATTTCATTGCTTTGTCACTCTAAAACCCAGCCTCATAGAAAAATTGTGAAAACAGATATGAAATAAGCGTAAAAAGTACTACCAAGTTCACCCACTTTACCCTGTGGGACAAAATAAATCTGAAATTTTGTTGACCCGTGTTATTTTATTCCCAAGTTTTTTTTCCAGTTTACTTCCTATCGTCCTCAATACATTCTCGTGCAAGTTACGGCTGGAGACTACTCCTAATAGGCAAACAATTTCTAATAATCCCCTAGCGTGTAATAATAGTCGCGCACTAAGGCGTTCATGTTTTCCGCTAGTGAATTTTATATACCTGTGTACATACATATGTGTTTACCAGCGTTTCTCTTGCTTAGACGGCCGGCGTATGCAAAGATTCTGACCGGCTCTAACCGTCGTGATGTTTGTTAATTTCGATTTCTTCGTAGTAAAATCCATTCCCCCCAGGAGAAAGCATATAATATAATTACTCGACGCGATTAAGCCAACAGATTGTGTAGAACGCGCTATTAAATGTATCTATGGAAAATTGTAAGAAAGAGGAAGAATTACTCATTGTTAACATGGACAATAAACGCCAGTTTATTCGTTTGATGATATAAAATAAAATGAAACAATGGAGAACACCGTTCCTCAAGATATTTTTTACTGTTATTGATGTAGAGAGTTAATTAGAGAGTTCCAATAAATAAATAACCATTTGGGAACGATTTGCAAAATAAATGCTAGAGATTATACGACCAGTTTTAAGAAAAATTTAAAAGCAATATGCGCGGGCTGCTAAGAAAGTTTTGTCCTATGACAAATTGAATTAATTCTAAGTAATGATTCTGTAGACATCTGAACATGTATAGGAGAGGGTGCTCCAGTACCATCATCTTAAGGATTTTTTTGAAACACGGAATAACAAGAAGAACTTGAAATTTCAATGAAAAAGAAACATGATTTTTATGAAAGTTTTAGAAACTTTTATTGATTGTACAGTGAAATGTTGACATTAGACACGGCAAAAGATTTCAATCAAATGGCCACCCCGGTTTCGTTGCCAGCTATTAAAAAAATCTTGTAACCTAGTGACGATAAAAACATTTTATTTTTCCAATTTTCACGCAAGAATGATATTCGGAATAATTCATTGGAGGGTTGTCCTAGCGTCTACTGACACTACAAAAACGAGTGGTGAGAATTGTTTATGATTAGCACTGTCGAGAGTCTTGCATAAAACATTCAAAGATAAAAAATATTGACTTTCTGTTATAGCTGTATTTATGAAGCATTATGCTTTGTATTCAAGCATAAAACTGAATTTTCCATAAATACTCCAACAACCTATGATATAAGAGATTCTCTATATTTAGTACCTCCGTCCCATAAGACTGCCCTCTACCAAAGATATCTCACTTACTTTACTTAATAATAAATAAATAAAACCCTATGTGATTCTGAACCCGAATAGCTAAAATAATACTACGAGCTAGGTAGGTCTTGAAGCCAAAGAAAAGCAAAGAAAGCCTTTAGTGCAAGCTAGTCGCTAAGGCTGTTGTTAAAGTAAGCAAAAGAAAAAGAAAAAAAAAAACAAGAAGATATTGCTAAAGTGAGAGAAAACTGTTATAGTTCATTCAAGGAATAAAATAATTTTTCTGATAAAAATAATTTCAATTGGCTTTTTAATCTTGTATAAATACTACATTCTCTAATATTGCCCGGAAGGCGATTAAAACGGTGAAAAAAGTAAAGCAGATCTAAGAATAAATTGTACCGTAATACTTTTCCCCTGTTTTGACGTTATCTTGTACGTTTGTATAGCCTAGGTGAAATAAACATTTATTATTATTATTATTATGTTTGTGACGAAATTTTGAAAGATGTTTTGGAGTAATGGCGCCTGAATTTCATGAACGTTCCTTTTGATTTCTACCTTGAGTTATTGAATCGTTTCAAACACACCCTACTTTTCAAATAACCCCAGAGGAAGAAGTCAGAAGGGGTTAAATCGCAACTTCTCAGTAGTCCGTTTTGGCCTCCAAAATGAGAGGTGGCGCGTTCTGGGAAGTTTGTTTGCAATAATATCATTGTTCCGCTTGCAGTGTGACAGGTCGATCCATCCTGTTGAATTCACATGACATTTACATCAACGCCCCTGACAGCTACGGACGCACCGTCGTCATTTTCAAAAAACTACGGTCCAATGATCCCTGTTGTCCACATTGCACACCAAACTATCACATTTTGAGAGTGTATCGTGGATGATATGTGGATCTTCAGCTCCCTATATCCGAGGATTCTATTTATTGACATAGCCGTTGAGATGAAAGTGTGTCTCATCATTTAAGATGATTTTGTTATGAAATGCTTCGTCGACTTGCTGTTGTTCCAATATCCACTTGACGAACCTCCTACGCCCTCCATAGTCTGTCAGCTTCAGTTAGTAAGTCAATTGTATCTGATACACATGAAGGTGTAAATCCTTCGTCAAAATTCACGTAACTTTCACCATTTTTTGTAATACGTTTTCACAATTGATTAACGTTCTTCTAAAGCGTAACGTAGCATTTTTGTAAATGTCAGTGTTTCCGTATGGCATCTACCAGATACGCCTGATTAAAGATTTGACAGGTCGAAATGGCGGGCGATTCAAATTTCAAGTTTTTCTTCAGACATCGTTTAAAAGAACTACTTGGCAGAACAATTTATAAATACAACCACAATGGAACAAAATAGTTTTATTAACAACATTGTGCAAAGAATAAAGAAATTAACTTATCGAAAGATGGCCGCCAGTATCGACCACTAGACGTATGAATGATCAAACAATGCAATAGTCATTGGATGTTATCGAAATGTTCGCACTAGCTTCATAGACATACGTTTCACAATTTCGGTACAGATCATCGTGTTACTTCAGGCGTCAAAGACATATCCTTTCGTGAGTTGATTGGTCCACTTTGATTTTCCTGTTTTCTTTTCATCGTCTATGTCATTATTCTAAAAAACAGTTTTTCACAAATAAATTACCTGTTTCTGATAGCAAATGTAAGTCCGCCTGGAGCATCATCAACAAACTTTCGAAAAGAAATAACTTACATCAGGAAATGGAAATTTATAACTCCGAAGACAGTATCAATACGAATTTCGATTTGATTGTATCTGAATTTAATAATTTCTTTACTAAAATTCCGCATGTCTCTAGCAAAATTCCTACTGTTAATATGCATACTACTATTAATCGTAATCTATGGCTCTTATTGAATATTCTGAGGCAGAATTTTTATATGTCTTCGATTATTTAAAATATAAAAAAATCAAGTGCTCCGGATGATATTCCATCTTGTGTTATCAAGGACATGAGAGTCGTTTTATGTAAACCTCTTACTTATCTTATTAACTTGTCATTTCGATTGGGAATTTTCCCCAAGGTTTTGAAACTCTCATCGGTAAGGCCCATTTATAAAAAAGGCGATAAAAAGTCTTTACAAAACTATCGACCTGTGTCTATAACCTCTGCAATTGCTAGATTGTTTGAGTATGGTATGCTCTTAAGACTGTCTTCCCTTTTGGATACTTTCAATATTTTAAGTGCCTCGCAACATGGTTTCCGTATTGGTAAATCTACAGTATCGGCTGTAGTTGGATTTTATAATAGTCTTGGAGGTAATAGATAGAGTGGAGTTTCCGGTTGGAATTTTTGCGATCTCAGTCTTGCCTTCGACTGTGTTCCTCATGATCGGTTATTAAATAAGCTGGATGCGTACGGTATTCGTGGTAACCTTAACCAATGGTTTTCTTCATATCTTCAGGATCGGTCACAGTTTGTACAAATTACTACTTTCAAAGCGGGTGGGGTTTACGATCGGATTTTGTGGCTGTCACCTTGGGAGTGCCACTGGGATCTGTTTTGGGCCCAGTTCTATTTTTTATACATTAGCAATATTGTCACCTTTTTAATCGATTGCTTTATAGTGAGGTATGTCGACGATACTTCTGTTGTTACTGGTGATGCTTCGGAGAATGGTGCAATAGATTCGGCTAACATTTTCTTAGAGAAATTATTTCTTTGGTTCTCTGCTAATAAGTTGTTTTTAAATTCGTCTAGAACAGTTGTTCTTCTTTTTCACACCAGACAAAGAATTATTAATTATAATACACAACTAAATTGTTACAACAATTCTTTAAGTTTAAGTAAAGAAACTAAATTTTTAGGAATCAACTTTACAGATACCCTTTCTTGGAAGTCCCACTGTGAGCAAATTTGTGTTAAGATAAGTAGGATTTTATTTCTAGGTATAGTTAGCCATATATAATCAATGTACCCTGAAAATTTCAGCTCCCCATACCTCTGGTTAGGTCTCTACGCTCGTCCAAAGTTCCTCGATTGCGTACGTGATGTCGTAGGGTTGAGTTTTCTCAGAGTTTTATATTTTAGTTATGTGCAATCGAGACTTTTATATGGAATTATATTTTGGGGAAATTCTCCTTACGCTTCGCAAGTATTTACCTGCCAAAAGCGTGTTATACGTTGTATGTTGAAGCTGTATTCATCAGTGTCGTGCCGTCCACTTTTTCGGAACTTAAATATTCTTCCATTACCTTGTTTGTATATTTTAGAGATTTATGTGTTTGTGCATAGTCATAATGATGAACTTGATTCCAGGTTATTTCATGAATATTTCACTAGGAACAATCATATGTTACCTAAGAGAATTAACTTATGTATAGGAGAGAATAGTCCTTCTTTTGTAGGTAATAAATTATATAATAAGTTACCATTATATTTGGTTAGTTTAAGTAGTTGTAAATTTAAATATGAACTAAAGAAGTTGCTTTTTTTTAATTTTTACTCTGTAAAAGAAAACTTGGACGCTGATCTGTGTATTTTTTCATAATTACTTTGTCAAAGAAAGAAGATTTCTGCCAATTTTCTTTTATTACTTTGTGTTTTCTTTTTGTGTTTGCTCTCTCTCTCTCTCTCTTTTTCTCTCTTTGTGACTTGAAACTTTGTTTCTAATAAAGATTATTATTATTATCATTATCTTTTGCCAATGTTTTTTCCGGTTAAGAATTTTTACCGCTCGTCACTTCTTCTTCTTTCTGCTACTACCTTTATTTTAGCATTTTTTCCCATTTTTCCTTGTTTAGCATTTCTCCATATCGCGAAAAGATTCTTTCCGTTGGCTTTCCTGCTGATAGTGCTGTGACAAGCACATTAAAACTCAAAGCTGGTTCTGGAACTAGAACGATTAGACTCTGACTGATAGCAAGCTGAAGACTGAGATTCTAATTGACGGAAAGTTGAATGACTAATCTGATATAGAAAAAGGGCCTGAAGAGTGAAGTTTTGAATAACGGGAAGTCAAACGCTGAGGTTCTGAAAGGGTTTGAGTATCTACACGAATAAAAAAGAATTTACAATTACATCACCACATGCCCGGCAGTTCTAGACATTATTGTGGTCGATAATGTAGGAATCGTAAAAAGTAGAAACAGCAAAGCTTTCCTAACGCCGCTCCGTACGTTTTATATAAGAAATTAACCAAAATAACTTATCTTTCGGCAATAAATATAAACCGTAAGCACTTATAAGCCAAAATATTTCGACTTTTCACCCCCCATTTGTCACCGTTAAAGCTCGACATGAATGGCGTTGATCCTCTTGAGAACATGTGAACACGTGAGGAGAATGCGCTTTTGGAGGAATGCCGCTAAACGTGACCTTTGCCTAACATCTCCCCTGGAAGAGTGCGAATGTCAACTGTGCCGCTGTTTTAAATTTTTTTCCATTTGTTTCTCTAAAGATATTTTTATGTTTCCGAGAGGTGTGTTTATAAAAGTGTTCGGCGGAGGATGTATAAATATTATCCGTTGGCTTGTTCCATATAATAGCGCATTTCCGTTTTATACATGTGCTCCTTTTTCCTTTCCTAATGTTTAATATGACGTTCGAGGGGTAACTATTCGAAACCTCCGAATATTGTAATTGAGTATTCCTCTATAACAACGTTACTTTAATTAAAAACCACTCATTTTTTGTTTTAATAAAATAACAAAAATAAAATATGGTAGGTAATATTTTAAAGTTGAGATTTAAAGAAGAAATTATGGATTACGGCTGTTGGAGTTATGAGCCCAGAACTTTTTAAATTAATTGTAGAGAATGTCATTAAGTAAGTGAATAAAAGGGAGAAGAAGACAAGCATGAATCTACAGACAGTTGCAGCACACATGAATACCATGTGCTTTCGCCGATGGATATGCTTCTTAAGAATGCTTCTTATTTGGAAACTAAATTTCATCATGAATTCAACTTGTTCAAGAATTTGTATCAAATATGGGCAGATGATTTGATACAAATTCTTACAACTTAAACAAGATTAAGAGCAAATTTGTGAATTCTGACAAAGGACCCGTCCTACAGTCTAGTTTAGGATAAATTAAGTGATTGTTCCGGTTGGCTGAGTACGCTGACTGAATCGGAAGGATTAAGTAGTATAAATAGATATAGGATGTAAGCCGGAAATTTATGAAGTCAGTAAGATTTCATTTGTAATTACATCCATTTATTTCACCCCAAAATTTATTTGATAATTTTTAAATTTACCGTACACTGCGTTGACACCAAATCTCATCCTTTCTTTCATAGTGAACGTCAACACTTGCGAATACAGATTTCAGAACAGAAAAATAAACCCCTCACGTCATCTTAGTATTCCTGTCTTACGGCTGTGGAGCTATATAGAGCAAGCAGCCCTCCTGAGCGTCCTAACTTTGATTAATTAATTTACGTGGGGATAGACATTGCCGCCACAGCGTTTCTCGTACAAAAGCACGGTTGTTTTCGTATATTTCAGTGGTAGACCGTTGTGAGGGAACTGTCGCGAAAATAACTACATCCTGTTGTAGTTGTATCGGCTGAGAAAGCATAGAAAAAACAGCTGCGACACGTCGCAAAAAAAAACTTAAAACACCAAATTGATTTTGGGGAAAGTGTTAATTTAATTTAATCTCCTGGGAGTATTTTGTAATCTCATTTTAAAATTAATGTTCTGTAATGATTTATTATTTGTAATTTGATGATATCTTAATTACTTAGGTATCATATTTTCTTAATTCTGAGACTCTAAAATTAGGAATTAGAATTAATATTGGTATCCAGTTTTAAAACGAAGCAATAAATATTGATAGCACCGGTGACTGAAAGTAATGGCGCCTTACACGAGTGCTACTATTGCGACTATTTATCGTGGGAACACAAAAATTAAGTAAATTCAGCAATTCTGGTGGATAAATAAATCGATTAATTAAGAATTTATTTATGCACCAGAATTCCTGAGTTTACTCAACATTTGTGTTGAGCACAAATATTATTTAAAGTATAATAAGTGCTAATAGGGTGCTTTTAGTAATTTAGGTTGAATTCCTTCTGTAGCGTTCACATAATATAAGATATCTATACAGCAGCAATATTCAAATTTTGAGCGAAAAAAAAATTATAGCCTGTAACAAAAGCAGAACTATTCGATCGTCTGATATTCCTGGTTATGGAATCAGAGATGTGTGCCATATTTCTAGTATACTATCATGAAATGTGCGTTTTAAATCAATGAGATCAATACAAACAACTTATAGTATTCAATGACGATATCATAAATTCTGTAGGGGACAAATAATTGTTTTTTCGCTGCTGTAGGGACTTATTGATATTTAGTGATAAGAAGATGGATTTTCTAAACCGTTATAATCACCCATTGTATCAACATGCCAAAAAAAAATTAATCTTCAGCCTAAAAAAGATAATTTGACCTGGATATAGTATTTGTACTATCATATGTAAAAATAAGCAATAGCAAAGGTCCCAGAACAGAACCCTTGAGAACTCTAGATATGGCTCCGTAACAGTAAGATACATTCCATATTTTTGTAGTTATATAGAGCTGATTAGAGGGCGCTAATGTTATTGCAATAGAGAATAACCACCAAGGTCATGGTTAGGACAACGCTTTTTTCTGAATGATATATTTATAATCAAATCCTTAAAGAGCAATAAATTGTGAAAAAGAAAACACTAAAATACAAGAATGTACAAACTTTTTTCGTTAATTGTTTTGAAAATAATAAATTATCCACTTCAAACCACTAAAGAATTTCTTGAAATTCAATTTCAATACTAATCGTTAGTGTATTTCTACAGTCTGGATTCAGGAAAGCTAGCATTAAACAAGAGCCAATTTTCAGTATAAGACAAATAATAGACAGGAACATTGATAAGAACAAAGAGGTTCATATAGCTTTAGAGAAAGCCTTCCACAGAATTAGGAGGAAGAAACCTTAGAAAAAAGAGGGATAGAACAAGGCATAATATAAGTGATAAAATTAATGTACAAAGCAGCATGCTGTTTACAACAGACCATAGATGTGAAACCTGGATGACGAGAAAGAACTATAGAGGCCATGTAAATGCTGTGGAAGTGCGGTTTTTGTGAGGAAAGTGGAAGAAAAGACGCGAAAGTTATAAAAATAAGAATCATGGACTAAAGATACAAGAAATACGAGGACGGTTAGGCCACATATACGGGTTGCCAAACGAAAGAATAACAGGAAAGGTATACGAAAAGATTGTGGAAAGAAAAGAGGAGGAAGACCCAGAGGGGATGAGGTAATGCAAGCCACATAAAGAAAGAAATATAGGTACAATGGAGAAACATACGAAATATATCCCAAAATAGAAAAAAAATGGATTCTGAAACAGATACGAAATAAGTGTAAAAAGTACTACCAAGTTCACCAACTTTACCTCGTGGGACAAAATAAATCTGATATTTTGTTGACCCGTGTTATAATATATTGCATAGTTATTATAATATTACATCGCACAGTTATTATGTATGGCATATCCAAAACGCCGAGAACGATAATAACGAGAACTGTTTAGAATAACGGTTATTGGAAAATAACGTCGCGGTGATAACTGTTATTTGAAAATAAACGTTTATCCCATCATATTATAGGCTCATGGTCTCTTGTATGTATAGTGTGATTCACTATATATACAAGAGACCATGCCCCATAATGGCATTTTTTCGGTTATATCCTTCTTATTGTAAACCCCTTAAAATTACTTAATTTGATTATTAAATAACAGTACAATGACTCATCTTTTTAATTCTTTAATGAACTACGCTTAAACTATGATTTGGCGCGGTTATTTTGACTGGCGTTCAGTGTACACTAATTAATTTCACAATATACGCATGATATATGCCTTGAAACCAAATAACTTTTCCATGTCATCATAATATTCTACCTTATTAAACATATTTCACTCGTTTCAAGCTTTATAAAGTACACCAAATATATAAATTTCAAAATCTAAAAATAATCCCTCGCATATATCGCTCGCGACTGACCCAGATTATGCCGGAGAGCTTTGTTAATAAAATTTAAAGGTAGGTAATCTGCGTGTGAGTCGTACGAGTGCAATTTTAATGAAAATGCAAACGGACAAAACGCATATAGGCTTGGCAGTATCTTAGTATCTTGTTTGTAATATTACAATCGGGTTAAAAAAATCATGTGAGATATGATTTGGCAGAAAAGCTAATCTGCATGCACCCAAGGCATGATAATATATACATCAGCCTCGGTAACACGGTTGACCCAGAATTAGATGTCTTGTCTTTATGTCGATCTATCTAGGGATTTGTGATAAATCGACAGAAATTAATTTCTCGTTTTACCGTGTCTTGATTGAAACGCATTCGATAAGAAAGAAAACAGGAGGCAAAACTGTATTGCTAAGTGGAATTTTTTGACGTGAATGTGATTTGTAATAGTACAGAATGGACAACGTCGATTCAACAGGTCAAAAAAATATTTTTAATCGTTTTGTTTGCAAAAAAATATATGCAGAGGTATTCTGTATACCTTCCAGACGCTTCATTTTGCCACAATCTAGACAGGGGTAATACACTAAAATGGCTTCTAAAAACACAGACGTGATAAATGACTCACATTACTGGTTTTTTAGAAGAAGAAATATAATTTCTTTATTTATATACAACGCTCTAAGTTGAATGTATTACGCTGACATAACCCAGCAGTATGTTTATACATGTTCTACATTCATTCATTCATTAGAGCAGAATAAACTGCTAGAAGATTTAGCTGGATTTAAATGCAAATTGGGGCAAACCGCAATCTCCCTAATAAGCTTCAAATCGGTATTTATGTTCATCTCTATAATGTCAACATCAGCAGAATTGAAAGTATACAACTAGGTGTCATCTGCATAGCCATGAAGAAGTGAATGCCTGGCGACCCGGAATAGATCGCCAGTATATAATGTAAATAGCAGCGGTCCCACTATCGAGCGCTGGAGCACACCCTAACATATCTGTCCCACATACGATCCTGCTTCACTAATAGAAACTCTTTACGTCCTGCTACCAAGGTAGCTTTGAAAGAATGATATAATATGCATCAGTTGATGGTCTACTGTATTAAAGGCTTTCGAGAAATCCAAAGACACTACTGCAACAGTCTTATTATTATCGAGTGCCGTAAAGATGTTGTCTGACAAATTTAGCAAAGCAGAAACAGTGGTATAGCCCTCCGAAAGCCAGACTGCACATCTGGAATGATACCGTTTTCGACAAGATAAGCATTTAGTTGTAGATGTACAATACGTTCTAGTACTTTCGAAAGAACTGGCAAAATGCTTATAGGACGTAGATCTCTTGGATTTCCTTTCTTCGGGATTAAAGTTATGGCATCAACCACTGTTTTTTTTATGGGAATCATAGCTGATTGTGACCGCCTTTTTTGTAAGCTTTTCAATAATATAGTACTTAGTATTGTTATTAAAAAAAAACAAGATTTTTAACATAAAATTTAAAGCGGTTGGCCATCTAAATAAACATTTATCAACATGTGATTATCGCCTTGTTTGACGTTTCTGTAATTTAGCGTAGCTTCCAACAAATTCTGATTTGTCTTGAAATTGTATAAACCAAAATAAAATGATCACTATTTTCGTTTTATACGAAACCACTTCAAGAAAGTTTTAAACGAGTTAGATTTGGAAAATCGTGCTATGCTGAAGTGGTTCCAACATGACGGAGTGGCACCACCTAAACACCTAGTTGTGTGGCATGACTTCTAAATCCAAACATACTGTAATTACTTATAATTTATGTGTTAGTCAACAACATAATTAAGAAAAACCACTTATATGATTTCCAAATATATATTTGCAACTTCAAGAAATGCTAGTAGAAATGAGCAATAATGCTGTTCACGGGTAAAAAGAAAATATGATGAAACCTCTCAAAACCCGCAAAGTAAACAATACAGCATCATCGTTGTACGAACCGCTTGTACCGTTACCACGTATCATAAATGTGAACACATTCAAATCGTGTTTGCTCGAAGATACATGACTATTATTGTGTTGTCTTCGATGACAGGCACGAACATAAGTTTTCAAATCGATAGGACGTTTAAAACTGTGTTAAAATTGTACTAGAAGATCACCGGGTATAGTTACATACATACAAATCAAGTTAATATAACGCTTTTAAAAACAGTATATTTGATACATATATTCTATGCATCAGTAGAGGATCTTAGAGAATTCGGACTGTAATTTACGTATCAGTCACAATGGTGGACTTTTACAAAATTATTACAAATAGCTTTAACATTACATTACTAAATGGATAGTTTAAATTGATAATTTAGAACAAATTAAAGGCGACGCATAGAAAACTGTTTGATTACACGCATACTTAATCTAGCCTCATACGTTCCACAGGCCTTGGTACACAGTACAATTTCTATTAGAAGCCCACAGCTTATAAGAATTATAAATATTTATGAATCGGTATCCCGCGTAGCACGTAGTAAACAATGAGTGAATTTTTGTCGAAGGCGCAGACACACAAGGTAATATATATTGTATATTATACGATTACATAAATACTGGCTGGTAAAGTAGCCCAGTATTGTATTTATTTGGGTCACAATTTGTCAGTTACATTCGTGAACGGCTGGTACTTTTTAATTAGCATAAGATGTATATATTGCATCACCAGCAGCAGGTTCCGATTTTTTTTTATTTCTAGGTTGGCCGCCGAAGAATACGAAATACACAACTAGTTGAGTTTTATTTAAATGGAGCGTCCAGATACAAATCAAATATCTTTTTTTGTCGTGACCAAACAACAAGATCATTGTAGAACTAAAACGAAAAATACCGCTAACACCTTAATGAGTGAAAGACTCCGGAAGAACCTACAACCTACAATAGAACTTACTTCGCAAAATCACCAGTGGAAAACAGCAATATCTGGCTTACAATCTATATCGATATATGTTACTCGATCGTTTCGGTTCACTGAGCCTACTTCGTCACACTCAGTGAACCAGAACAATTACTTAATTTACCCCTAAGAGTTCTTGTAAGCTAGCATGCGGCATTCAGAATTCATAACTTTGTCCTTAATCTTATGAATATAGATGCTCTCACAATTATCCAATTCTCTAAGATTAAGGACTCATTTCACTAACCTAAGATTGTGTGTTGACAAGCCGTGACCTGTTATGCTGGGCAACACTAAATGAACAATGTGCTAAAATTGGTCGGCTTGTTTGCCTAATATATTTCACATTACATTCTTTACAATCTATTTCATTGAGGACACCATGAGGACATTTTTTGGATTAAGTATATCAACAATAGGTCCACAAATACCTTGGATATCTACAAAGAAACAATAAAAAATTTAAGTTACTATACCCAAAAGAGGCTCTATAATTTTGGCCAACAAACTGTATTGCTGCAAGATAATTACCGAATGGGAGATTCACACAGAATCTGTGTGGTGCAAATCTCCCAGAGTGCGACGTCTAACATTATCTTCCTTCGTAGTTTCTGCTGAGGATGGCAACT